>CM060117.1:25090621-25093121 GCA_030522415.1 Channallabes apus | reverse complement strand
ACTGAGCCTGAGACAGACAGACAAACAGACAGACAGACAGATAGACAGACAGACAGATATCACAAATTAAACTTAAAGCTACAGCACAGAAACAGTTTAACGCTGCAGCGCGTTATTGTTACATTGTTCCGCTAAAGTCAAGATGAACAGTTGCTTGATATATTGCAACATTGTCACATTTCGAATCTGCAGCGTACCATCGTAACACTAAAACACTAGTGCAGTGCAACATTGTCATTCTGTAACATTAAACACCTGCAGAGTTACATTGTAACAGAGTAAAGCTAGTGTGTGTTTTGTAGAATTGTAAAGTTACACTGCAAAACTTTTAAAGCTGCAGCAGCAACAAAGTAACTCTGTAAAGCTCAGACGGAACACCGTAACACTATAAAGCTGCAGCATATCATTGTCTCTCTCTGTCTCTCTCTCTCTCTCTAAACCTCAGATCTTTATGTCCTTGCTGCATCTCCTTTCATATCCATGTGCATCAATATAGAATCTATAAAAGATTCTTCACGCCTCATCCGTTACTGTACTGCCCCGAGATGTTACCACTTCACAACGACGATTGAGGTTGAACGAGCTTCTGCAAGCGAATGAATGTGATGCATAGAACAGGGGCAGGCTAGAACTCACTGAACTACCGCCTGCGGTTCTCTCTGATATTAATACACACCTGAATGCAAGTGTGATGCGCACTGAGACGAAGGAGGAAGATCGTGTGAGTGTGCTTGGAGTTGGTTTGGAGTAAGGACACATCCAGGAATCAGTGTCAGAATTAAAGGTCAATACAAAGGTGAAGCGTTAATAAATCAACAAACAAAACATAACAAAAATCCTTCACTTCAGTGTGAATGAGACTCAAAGTGGAACCAGGAATCAGTGACAGGGTGTGGCTGAGACGCTACTTAAATACAGGTACTCAAAGTGAGGGGGGGGGGCACATACTTTGGGTCATGTAGTGTTTATGAGAGAAACGCAGGAAAAGTGTTGCAGAGTTAAATAGTTGCAGTTGTAAGACATGACGTGTGTGTGTGTGTGTGTGTGTGTGTGTGTGTGTGTGTGTGTGTGTGTGTGTGTGTGTGTAGGTGTCGTGCGTACGGCGGTGTCTGACATGGACCGAGAGCAGCAGTCTGAGTACATGGTGGTCTTAGAGGCGAGAGACATGGCGGGACATCAGGGGGGACTGACGGGGACAACCAGCATCACCGTCCACCTCAGCGACGTCAATGACAGCCCGCCACGTTTCACTCAACGTGAGTCACACACACACTCACACACATATGAGCCTGACTCACACACACACACACACAAGTCTGACTCACACACACACACGCACACAAGCATGACTCGAAAACACCAAATGTTTAGTGAACGTTGACAGAATTTCTGAAAAGGCCTTAACGCGATAAACGAATATCTGTGTGTTTGGATCAAACGGCTGTTGTGGAGACGCGACACACTGACCGTCTCCGTCCGTGTTCACATGGAGCTCAGTTTATTCCCGCTCAGTGACTCCTGAGGTTTCCTCTGCGGATCGACGGTGTCAGTTTCATCCAAGAGAAAAAAAAATCCAGATTTTGCTTTAAAACAACAACAGCAACAACATTTCAGCTGAATGTTGGAGCTCAGTCGCACAGAACGAATCCGTCCAAACATCTTCGACAACTGTGAAAAGACGTATGTCTCAGTAGAGTTTCTAAGAGAACCCAGTTCGCTGTGTGTCTGTGTGTCTGTGTGTGTGTGTGTGTGTGATGCGCCTGGGTTTCTGTGTGCACTGGGAGTTAATTAGGAGAAGAAGGAGAAGCGAAGAGAAGAGCGCGATGCCGCAGGCTGTTAAATGGACTGTTATAAATGACATCCGCAGCTGGGTGAAGCCTCGCTGTGCGATCACACAGGAATCATCATCGCGATCGTGACTTTATAAATAGACAGCGGAGAGTTCATGGGAAAAGAAGTCGCGAGGAATTCATTTGTTTTAGTTTATAGGCTTTTAGATGCTAAAGTTTTAATGCGGATCCTGCAGGGTGAGACTGTAATGACCGCGCGCACTCTCTCTCTCTGTCTCTGTCTCTCTCCATCTCGCTCTCTCTCTCTCTGTCTGTTTCTCTCTCTGTCTCTCTCTGTCTGTTTCTTTCTCTGTCTCTCTCTGTCTTTCTCTCTCTCCGTCTCTCTCTCTGTCTCTCTCTGCGCATGCGCTGGGTGTGAGTGACCGCGCGGAAGGCTGTTTGACGTCCTGCTAAGTTTTCTGGAGACTGTCTATTCCTTTATTTTTCTTTCATCAGTAAAGTTTTTTTAGTTTAAATAAAAGTGAGAGAGAGAGCGAGCAGGCCCCATGGTCTCTGAGGCCGGTGTGGAGACTTTGTCTCTCTGGCATGGCGTCAGGTGCCGGAGGATGGCGTGCCGACTGAGGACGGTGGGGGATCAGCAGGTCGGGTGTGAGAACATCTACTCCGCCTCCTGGATGAATAAAGCCGCGGTGGTGTTCGTGAACAGGGTC
>CM060117.1:25048121-25085621 GCA_030522415.1 Channallabes apus | reverse complement strand
ACTATAAAAAATAATGGCACCCCATATATTGGTTGATTACCTGATTATCTGCTGAGCTTTTTAAAACAGAATCTTTTCACCTTTAGTGTAATGATTGTTTCCTTTTTAAAGCCTCTGTTCTTCCATCCATCCATTAAATTGCCGGTCCTGAGAAATTGAAGGAACTTCTGTTTATTAATTGAAAATGTTGAAAAATTTAATTGGATTTAGAATTCTGCTGTTCAGGGCGGTTGGAACATCATTTAATCGGACGCGTTGATAATTTTTCTCTCATAGATTTAACATGAGGACATTTTCAAACGGGACAATTTTTGTTCAACCGCCAAGTGAAAATTATCGCGCAATTAGCTTTCAAATCTTAACCTTTAGAAGTAAATTGAACAAGGATTACCGATTTACACATTTACATTCTAGTACGGTGGACTTCGGCACGCTTCAAATCAGGTGAAATCTAACCATCACAAGACAAAAGTGGCAAAGAGTTAAAGTGGATCCTTGTTTAAAGTGTGAAGCCGTCAGTGCTGTCAGTCTCGTCAGTGAATACACGCAGCACGTTCCGAGCTCATCCTCATGTGGCGTCATGACATTCTGTTACTTTATAAGTGAAATCCTCTACCCACTATAGCGGTGCTGAAACTTTATAAAGATTTCCCTGTTTTAATCAGAAGTACATGTGTGTGTGTGTGTGTTTTGTGTGTGTGTGTGTGTGTGTGTGTGTGTGTGTGTGCCAGGTGGTGCAGGTGATTCGAGCCACCGACAGAGATGAGATCAGCTCCAGTTCCCCCGTACACTTCAGCGTGTCTGCACACAGCAGTCTGTCTCTGAACTTCACCACCCAGCCGAGAGGAAGTGAGCGCCGCTTCTCTGCTTCTCTCCTCCTTTGTCTGTCTCAGGACGTTTTGTCCAGGAGGTTGACATGTGCTAGTCAGAATCTCTTACACGTTTAACAACATACGTATTCTCAAAACTCAGCTTAGAAAGAAGAGAAAGTGATCACTTTTACAGGAAGGTGAGAAAGAATCACACGGAACAAAACAAACCAGACGACAACAAGTTTGCTTCCTTCAGTTGTTTGTTTAAGCAGCGATGAGCTGAAAGTTTAAACTCTTCAGGTTTGATTGGCAGGAAGTGACGTTAGAAATGTCAAGCAGGACCACAAACTAATTTTAATTTATCTAAATAAATCCCGTGAGATCTGACCCCCCACCCTCCCCCCTTCCCCCCCTCACCCGTTACCTCTCAAACCCTCTCTCTATAACTCTCTATTATATTATTATTATTATTATCTAATATATTCTAATAACTCAGCCCCTTTTCTTAGATCACACGGCCAATCTGCTGCTCCTGTCCTCTCTGAAGCCCCTCCCTCGGCCCGGCTTTTCTCCTGTACACACTGTAAAAGTACCCATAATCCTCCGGGACAGAGCGTCGGAGCTGAGCAGCACGGGGACGGTGACGGTGACGCTGTGCCCCTGTCAGAACGGAGGGATGTGGGTGGAGGAGAGAAGGAGAGGGGTGGATGGAGACGTGCTGATGGACTGGGAGAGACTGATGGTGTGTTCGTCTCTGCCCGCTTCCTCCATGATGCTGGGCTTCAGCTCGGCCGCCATGTTGGCCATCCTGGCCTGTGCCTCCCTCCTCATGGGTAAAAAAAAGTTTACTGACTTACAGGTTTCTTTCTTTAGGTTTACTTTTGTCCTTGTTGTCATTTGTTTATTTGGTTGGTGGTTTTCTATTTGTATTTTTTTCCGTTTTTCTTTTATTATTTTTACCATTTGTTTGCTGATGGATTCATCTGTCTCAACTATCCATCCATCCACGCACCTATTATATACAGTGGCTTGCAAAAGTATTTGGCCGACTTGAACTTTTCCACATTTTGTCACATTACAGCCACAAACATGAATCAATTTTATTGGAATTCCACATGAAAGACCAAGAGCTCAAGTCTTTTGCAGACTCCAAGAGGTTTTCTTCCAAGCTTGCCCTGTATTTGGCTCCATCCATCTTCCCATCAACTCTGACCAGCTTCCCTGTCCCTGCTGAAGAGAAGCACCCCAGAGCATGATGCTGCCACCACCATATTTGACAGTGGGGATGGTGTGTTCAGAGTGATGTGCAGTGTTAGTTTTCCACCACACATAGCGTTTTGCATTTTGGCCAAAAAGTTCCATTTTGGTCTCATCTGACCAGAGCACCTTCTTCCACATGTTTGCTGTGCAAACGGGACTTCTTATGGTTTTCTGTTAACAATGACTTTCTTCTTGCCACTCTTCCATAAAGGCCAACTTTGTGCAGTGCACGACTAATCGTTGTCCTATGGACAGATTCCCCCACCTGAGCTGTAGATCTCTGCAGCTCGTCCAGAGTCACCATGGGCCTCTCGGCTGCATTTCTGATCAGCGCTCTCCTTGTTCGGCCTGTGAGTTTAGGTGGACGGCCTCGTCTTGGTAGGTTTACAGTTGTGCCGTACTCCTTCCATTTCTGAATGATCGCTTGAACAGTGGCTCCGTGGGATGTTCAAGGCTTTGGAAATCTTTTTGTAGCCTAAGCCTGCTTTAAATTTCTCAATAACTTTATCACTGACCTGTCTGGTGTGTTCTTTGGACTTCATGGTGTTGTTGCTCCCAATATTCTCTTAGACAACCTCTGAGGCCGTCACAGAGCAGCTGTATTTGTACTGACATTAGATTACACACAGGTGCACTCTAGTCATTAGTACTCATCAGGCAATGTCTATGGGCAACTGACTGCACTCAGACCAAAGGGGGCTGAATAATTACGCACACCCCACTTTGCAGTTATTTATTTGTAAAAAAAATGTTTGCAATCGTATGATTTTCGTTCCACTTCCCACATGTACACCACTTTGTATTGGTCTTTCACATGGAATTACAATAAAATTGATTCATGTTTGTGGCTGTAATGTGACAAAATGTGGAAAAGTTCAAGGGGGCCGAATACTTTTGCAAGCCACTGTGTATATATATATATATATATATATATATATATATATATATATATATATATACACATAGTGGAACCTCGGATTCCAGAAGTGGGCTTGTATTCCAAAACACTCGTAAACCAATTTTTATTTTCCCATAAGAAATAATAATAACTCAAATTATTCGTTCTACAGCCCAAAAAATTAAATACATAAAAATAATTAACACAAAATATGTAGAAATAAAGATAAAACAACTAAGATAAGTGTTTCCGTTTAAGCGCGCAGGCGCTCTGTGTGTGTGTGTGTGTGTGTGTGTGTAAAGCTAATGTAAGAGGAGACTCTTACTTTCAGCCCCTCCTGTCTCCCCCTTCTCATCTTAAACAGTAAACCTGTCTTATTTGAATGTCACACAAACATAAACACACATTAACAGAAAGTTTTGTCGGGAAAAATTAGCAATGAGCATCGCTACTGACACTCGTGTGAGCGCAAACTAACAGAATCACTGCTGTAAAGTAAAACACACAAATGAACCTGGACTTTACCTTCGCGACAGAGCAGAGTTCCTGTGAAGAGCAGAGTGTGTGTGTGCGCACATAATTTGACACTGTGCCGGTTCAAACACACTAAGTAATATATGTATGTAATACATATAATGTATGTGCGTGTTTGGGAAGCAGAGAGGTGGTGCTTCACACACACACAAACACACACACACACTTTAATGCGAGAGTGTGTGAACCGGGAAAGTGTCAAATTACTGAGGAAGAAAATGGATTTTTTAACTTCTGTAATGAGATTTTCTTTTGCTTTACACGCGCGCACTCACGTGTTATAAGAAACAGTACAGTACATGCGAGTGCGCGCGTGTACACAAAATAACAAAAAAAAAAGCTTAAAAACACAAAATAAAATATGTTTTACACACACACATGTGGTCACAGTGTTATAGTACACGCGTGCACGGATGTTGATTATACCAGTAAGAGACGAGCACTAAGACCCAGCAGGGGAGACGATTACCCACAATTCCGCAGCGCAAGAGAACAAAAACGTTGGCTCAGTTGTGATCACGTGACACTCGACATCTAAAAAAGAAGCGCATGCGTGATACATGATACTTGGTGCTCGTAAACCAAGACAATGCTCGTTTTTCAAGTCAAAATTAATTAAAAATCTTTGCTCTTCTTGCGGAACACTCGTAAACCGCGTTACTCGTAATCCGAGGTTCCACTGGGTATATCCATCATTCCCATCCTTAACTTATCCAATTATTTTCTATTCTAGCCTCCATCCATCCATCAATTTCTCCTCCACCTGTCTATCCATCTGCCTTTTTATTCATCTATTCATTTCTCTATCCATCTCTTGATCCATTTTTTCCATACATCCATCCATACCATTCTCCTTTATCAACCCATTTGTTCTTCAAATCTAACAAACCTACCAATTCATCAATCCACAAACCCATTTTTTTCATCCATCTATTCATGAGGCTGCATATCTACACATTCATCTAGTTCTTCATCCATCCATCTATCCAACCTCCTATCCATACATTTATCCTACTATTTTCCTATTCATCATCCATCTACTGTCCATTATTTTACAATTCAGTCAAATATTCAACTCTTCTATCCATCCAGAGGGTCCTAAAACTCCCTCTCTCTCTCTCTCTCTCTCTCTCTCTCTCCGTCTGTCTCTCTCTCTCTCTCTCTCTCTCTCCATCTGTCTCTCTCTCTCAGTCGTGGTGGTGTTGTCTCTGTCCATGCGGAGGAAGAAGAGTGACTCTCTCTCTCCGGTGGAGAACGATGAGATCAGAGAGAACATAATCACGTACGATGATGAAGGTGGAGGAGAGGAAGACACAGCTGCGTTTGACATCACTGCTCTGAAGAGTGTCCCACATGCCATACACACGTGAGTCAGAGTGTGCGTGTGTATCTGTGTGCATGTTTGTGTGATGATAAAGGATTTATTATTATTGCTTACTGCAGGTGCGGTGTTGGTTCCGTCCCGCTGTACGGCCCCCTGTGCTACAGCATACACGCGGCGAGCGGCAGCCCGTTCGGCCGGTGTGAGTCTCGGCTGGACCGGGACAAACCCGCACACACACTCCCCAGTGGATACACACTGGGGTTAGGACCGGGTTCCACGCTCACAGAACTGGCTGAGGAGTGTATGAGATTGGATCAGAACAGAAATGAAGATGACGTCATGCTGAAAAAGAGCCTGGGAGGAAGTGATGTCATCGCTCAAGATCAGGTAATAAAACATCATAAACTAATTCTTCTCTTTCACTTTTTCCCCCTTACTCTTTACTTACTCTTACTGGGGTTTTTTTTTTTTGCTGAATTATCTCACACTTTACCCTTTCTCTCACCTCTATCTCTTTCTCCCCCTCCCTCTCTCTTTCTCTCTCTCCCTCTCCATGTTTAGGCTCCATTAGTCCTAAATGGCTCTACAGATCATCCGGTCGCCTCATGCACAGCTCACCTCCACTCCTCCATCTCTTCATCTGTAGCTCCAGATGACATCACGCCCCCGCACAGCACGGGAATCAGCACCGCTCCGTTCAGAACCATGGAGGGAACATTACTGCGAGCTGGCAGAGGGGTGCATCTGACCGGAACTCCTTTATTGTACCTCAACCCAGGACAGGACTACGGTCAGCACCTGGTCAGGCTACATGTTGGAGGGCGGAGCTTCTTTAGACCTGATCTAGGGGGCGTGGCTGTCCCGCTGACTCTCAGTATAGATGAATTGCTGCAGCACCGACTCGCCCGAGTGACTTTTGACCCCATGCAGCCTCCGTACGATTCGCTGCAGATATTTGAGCATGAGGGGGCGGAGTCCGAGACCGCTTCCCTCAGCTCTTTGGAGAGCGAAGAGGATGGAGGGATAGAGGGGGAGGGGTCAATCGACTGGGGGCCGAAGTTTACCAAGCTGCTGGAGATCTTTAGAGAGAGGAAAGAGGAGAAGGACGAAGGGAGGAAGGGAGAAGACAAAACAGAGGAGAGACAGACAGACGGAGAGCAGCAGAAGAGTGTGGACCAAGTGAACGGAACTCGAGAAGAAGCGAAAGAGCGCGATAGCAGCGTGGATAGAAGAGATAATAAAGAATGATCTCTCTTCAAAGAGAGACGAGAGAACGAAAGATGAAAGGAGAAAGAGAGATATTTAACAAGTTGCTGGAGATCATTAGAGGCACTCGGAGGATAGGTGTGGAAAAGGTGGAAGAAATAAGAAGGAAGAGGTTGAACAGGACGAACGAAGGAAGGGTGAGATAGAAGAACGGTGGGAAAGAAGAGTGAGAGAAGAGAAAAGTCCACAGACATGAAGGAGGGAGGAAAAGAGAGAGAGAGAGAGAGAGAGAGAGAGAGAGAGAGCGCTACCGCAAAGGCTAATAGCAAGCAGAGCCATTGTGTAACACGGAAATTAAACAAAGGTGAAGGCGGAGTTCCAGCTCTCAATCAAGTGTGCTCAAAAGAATAACAGGCCACGCCCACACCGAAAGACTGAACTCAGCTGCTGTTTTGAGCGTATTGAGGTTTTCCTGTCTATAATATACCACTGAAGTTTGGTATCACACAAACAGGTTTCATATTTTACTTCGCCTTCCCCACGAGTGTGTGTTTGGGTGTGTGGGTGTGTGTGGGTGAGAGAGAGAGAGAGAGAGCATGGAGTGAGAAATTACAAAACAGCTGAAATATTGATTTGGCTGTGCGAGCTGCATTGTGTTAAAAATTAATAGATAAAATAGGCCTCATGAAAAATACACGCTCCTCTGAACCCAAGGAAATAGACAGATCTCTCCCATAGGAAAGGGCACACACACACACACACACACACACAAACTCTTATCTATGTTCATAACTTGGTAAAACTTCATCCAGCATCCCTCCGTGAGAACTCCAGCTCACGCTAAACCATTTATTGCGCCAGGGGGGGAAAAGTGTCTTATCAGTCAACAAAGCTTTCAAAACGTCTTCCATTCTTCCCTCCAGCCTTTATGTATCTCCTCCATTCAGTTGCTTTTGTGCTGTGATTATTGAGCGGAGTTTGAAGAGGTTCGGCTACCCTCATTGTTCTGCTTCTCCATCTTCAGGAACAGACGCGAGAACAGAGCGAAGTGAGCGAGGCAGCGAAAATTCACGAGCTGCTCCGGATCTCTCAGATCTCTCACTCGATCCTTTATTAATAATGCATTATAACTGCATTCCTTGCATTCTGTATGATTTGCAGAAGTGCTTTCTCATGCCTGGCTGAAGCCTGTATAAATGCGTAGAAAAAAAATCATAATGACTAAAATTGCACTTTAGGAGTCTATGAGTCTATGACTTCATCAAGCCCCGCCCCTCTACACAACACACTATACTGTAATAGCACATATTACATGATATGGTTTCTGTAGTAACACAATCCAGTTATAATTAGATTCAACATATCAAACATGAGTTTGTTGATTTGGGGAAGATTTGTATAGGTGTAAATGTGTTTAGGAAAGGAGTCTATAGTGCTGTATAACAGTCAGAGTTTAGTGTCGTATTGACGTAGAGAGAATAAAGAGAAGCTGAAGCTGAGAGAGAACGTGTTTACAGCTGCTATAACGGAAGTGATGACTTGAAACGGATAGAAATATGACATGTCGTTAATTGTTGCAGATAAAATGGATTATATTGCAATTTCTTTTATTCATTAAACCCGGACACATTAGAGTTTTTATGCGTTCACAGTTACATTAAATCATTACACCTAGATTTTACATTATTACTCAACAACCAATCAGATTCAAGAATTCAAAAAGAGCTGTACAAAGATTATAAGATTTATTTAAAACGTATTTCCACCGCTTGTGGCATGACTATGACCACACGAACACTACAATCATGCTCTCACTCTGATGGTTCATGAGGTACATACGGACTCTCCTCCTCCTGGGCTTTACACTTACAGGTTTCTTCACTTTCATTTAATGAATTGTGAACAAATCGTGAACACTTTTGTATCAATGAAAGTTACTCTGCATGAAACAAGCAGGTGGAAGAAGCGCTCCGGTTATTCATCTCATCTCTCATCAATAAATTAAAGACTCTTCTGATCTATTTTATCTCATCACCTGGTCCTTGTCCTCTTTGACCTTCTATCATCTGATCTACAAGCTGTACGTTCGCTTTATGACTTCACTTTATAAACTGATTTGACTGTAACGCCTGTAAAAGCAGCTCATCTGAAATGTTTTGCACAGAATCAGGATGTTAAACTGATGTATATACCTTATATAAATCCTGATGATCACGTGACAGCTCAATCTCGCACGTTCCTGACACACGTCTCGCATAAGAGTAAACCCAGGAAGTAGCACAAAAGAAAAGCTTTGAGCTGTCAGCTGAAAATAGCGGTGCTGCTCGGGCCAGTCCTTGTTTACTGTCAATGATTCATGGAATGATGCATGCTGGGAAATAAGGCTTAGGACTATACTTAGCTGTTTTTCTGCAGGGTAATATGATGCGCAACGTTATGAGTCTTGCAACAGTCGTTTTTATTTTCTCACCGTCCTGGGTCGGGATGATGATGATGATGATGATGCAGTCATACGCCGTGTCCTGTTGTTATTATATCCATCATCAGGTCAGTAAAGCTTGAGCTTCTTTTAAATGATACAAATTGCTTAAAATTGAAAATGTGTCGTTACAGAATATACAGATAACAGTAAAGTAAAGTAAACTGATTGGACGTGAGGCGTTCCATGTGTGGTGATATAGAGCATAACGGCACTGTGATGTGTAACTCTCTGTATGAGTGGGCGTGTCCCAGGTGTTGTCCAGCGGTTAATGACACTAACTGTGTGTCTCAGTGTGGGTGAGAGTAGGTCTGTACGGTCCGTAGTACTGAGGAGAGAACAGCTGCCTGACAAAACCCACATTCACACCCAGTCACAGAAGCACTTTCAGTAAGAACACACATCTGATAACGTTATGTCGTCTTAAACAACACGCCGTCTCTGCACTAATCAATTCTAAGTCGTTCTGTTTTATTTCATTTATAACGAGCTACAAAGCTAATTAGCTTCTAAGACTGGATCCCAAATCCCTCTCTAACCCCTGATCAAGAGCAATACTTAGTGTGTGGAATAAGGGATTATACACCCTACATAGTGCATTAGCTTTCCATGTAAAGCTATTTGGGATTCGACCCCAGAACCCTGCACTTATCAGAGCTGATATTCTATAGTGGAATAAGTGGAAATATAAAGTAAATCTGGTGAGTTTCTCAAGATTGTCCACCACCTCCATGGTTTATTCTCCTCACCTTCTGGCTACAGAGTACCACTAAGAGTTTAACACCACACTCACCTCCTGTTAATTACACTAACTGTCGCTCACCAGCTCCACCAGACGCGGTTAGTTAGTTCTGCCCGGCGTGGAAGGATATGTGTGGGTGGAGCAAATAATAAATGGTGTCTGTAGAACTGTTGTATAAACGCAATATCACACTCGAGGTCGTGCTGCTGTACTGAATATTAGCAACCGTGGTATCTTCAGTACTCGGGCTGTGACCCTCATGTCATTCAGCACGCCAGTGTGACCTCGAGTGTGATAAACAAACAAGAAAATTGCTACATGATGCTATGCTACGCTAGCTATATGCTGAAACACAACACTGTGCTAACAGCAACCAGTTGACATGATGTTAGCAGTTGTGCTACCAAAGAAAGCTAAGATATCACGCTGCAGTCAGTGTGAGAGACTTTAAACTTGTGATTATAATCTCAGACTGAGTGCAAACCCGCAGGAGAGCTACAAATACGCTAGCAGTGATAGAGAAATGCTAATGCTAACAGAAAAGAAAATCACTTTCTTTGCGTTTATACCAGTTTGCCAGTCTGATCGATAGCGTACGTAACGCTGTGTGGAGTAATTCCCTCTAATCACATGACTTTGTGTCACTGAAAACACACACACACACACACACTATTACAGGGTTCAGTGCAGATTTTATTGGGATCTCGTACAGAGTGATGAGCAAATAATCTGCTGAATTCTCGCACACACACGCACACACGCACACACACACAGAATAAACCAGTCTAAGTCAGTTTGGATAAGAGCGTCTACCAAATGTCATAAATGTAAATGTAAACGTAGATAAGGCCTCACTCCATTACACATGCAAATCGAATAAGGGTAATCAAGGCCAGATTGCTCGGCTAATTACAAACCCGAGCTAATTGCAAACGGCTGATCTGCATATTTTCACCCTATACAACAAACACCTTCGCATGAATGAATAATATCACAATTTGCACATCAAAGCAATTAATGTTGACGGCTGCTAGGCACAATGAGGGAATAAAACCTGGTTAATTATGAGGGATTATCATATTTTATTTCAAACTCGCACACTCGAATGGATATTATTACCACACTGTGCTGAAAAGGGAAAAAAAAAACAAAAAAACAACAAAACGTCCATTTTGATGAAAGCACTGATCACTGAGCGAGAAACAAAGAGAGCAACAGTGTGTGTGATGTTTATCCTGCAGGGGTTTTGTCTCAAAGATAGAGATAGAGTGTGTGTAGAGGCTGAGTCACTCACACACACACGCACACACACACCACATGCACACGCACATGCACACGCATGCCTCTGGGCTGTATGGCCTCTGACAGCATCACTGATCACAGAAGCATTTCTGTCTGTTTTTGTTTCGGCTGTTAGCGCTGCAGATCCGCGCTGAAGTGACGAGACGCGTGATAAAGAATCTGAAACGCTTATAAAAGCAACACCAGCCCTCGTTTGTCACGCCGGGTACGAACAAATTGAGTTGTAAATTATCCTGGTGTAGATCTGGCTCGTTCAGGGAAGAAATTAAAGAAAGTTCACGGCGTTCCTGATTTGTATGAAGGTAGAATTTTTGGAACACTCACTAACATGACCCGTGATTAATCAGGCTTCAGTCAGGCTTTAGATCACATCGTACCATATGTTTGAGTTATGAGTTTATATACAGATACACAGTGTTTAAATCGCTCGTTTATTTCAGTTCCGCACCAATACAGTATCATCATCAGCTTTATCAAAAATCAGTCGCTGAATATTGTCTAAACAATTACACGGCACAACAAGTTTTTTAGAGATTTAAAAAACATAAAACTTATTTTCCTGATGGTGATTGCAACTTATAGTTAAACACAAATATAGTTTTGGTTTGGCTGCATCATGTAGAAACTTTGTAAAACACAGTTATTTGTTTATGTGCAATAATGTATTTAATCACATTCATGTTTCTCGTTTGAGCGGCGGCGCGGTGGTGTAGTGGTTAGCACTGTCGCCTTGCACCTCCAGGGTCTGGGTTCGATAACCCGGCCAGGCTCGATTCCCGTCTCTGTGTGCATGGAGTTTGCATGTTCTCCCCGTGCTTGGTGGGTTTCCTCCGGGTACTCCGGTTTCCTCCCACAGTCCAAAGATATGCAGGTTAGGCTAATTGGCGTTCCTAAATTGACCATAGTGTGTGTGTGTGTGTGTGCTCTGCGATGGATTGGCACGCTGTCCAGGGTGTACCCTGCCTCGTGCCCTGAGTCTCCTGGGATAGGCTCCAGGTCCCCGTGACCCTAAATACAGGATAAAGCGGTATAGAAGATGAATGATGTCCAGTGCATCACGTTTCAGTGTCCAGCAGAAGTCAGCGAGCAGTGACGGATACCTGTTGCCCTGATATTGCTTTCCACTTGTACCATATTGTCCTACTGAAACCTTTGACTATGTTCATCACTGATGGCACTGAGATCTGAGGGGAAAACGTCCAAGTGTGTGTGGAGGAAATGAATGTTGCACGTCATTGTTTGGTAGCTTTAAGAAGAGCTCTGTGATTGCCAAGCAAATCTTTGAGGGCTTTCCAAGCAATCCGTTCTGACCCAACCAACAGATAGTCATTTATAATAGTTATAACCAACAAGAACGTCCTCTTTGATCTTGGCATCAGTTATTTTTGAGAACATCTGTCACGAAGTGTTCAAGAAGCAAAATCTTTATTGTACAGTTATACAGTTAGGGTTAGGGTTATGAGTTCAAGAATCAAAATCTTTATTGTACAGTAATTTACAAATCTTGACATTATGACCAATAAGCCTAGATGTTCAATTAGGCCAAAAGTAATGACTCCCCTTAAACGGAGCTAGCACCATAGTTACTATGGCACTCCAGAAAACTAAAAACACTCCAGTTTTTGAGTGTTTTTGAATGAAACTATGTATAAATACTCAAACACATATACATATCTTTACGTTTTATACTGTACATTGGAGGACCAGAAACCAGTCTCAGAAAGACAGACAGACATGTACGTGGGCTTTAACATGATATAATACACTGATTACATTAAAGCTCATCAGATTATTTCTAACTTTAACCTTTTAACTATTTCTACAAACTCTTTAACCATCAACAACTGGTGTAAAATAAAAACCAAGAGAAATTCAATCACTGACGGACAGGTTTTCATAGAACGTTTTTAAGTGTTGATTTCTAACGGCTGCCCACATTCGAACTACATTACAACTTCTTCTAGATGATTTATACTTCACATTACACTGATGAGACAGCGAGGGCGGAAACAGCTGCTGAGACGAGAAGGAAATCCTCAGTAGACCAGACGGTCTCATTGCGGTTCGGCCTTCACAGTCTATGCAGTCATCAAAGACTACAAGCCTGAAATGAGACGCAGCCCGTGTCGTGCACATGTTATATCCTCGTTCCCTTCACTTTTCCTGGTTTCAATCGTGTTTTCACAACGTTCCTTTTTTCTCAGTGCTGTTATCTCTGTTCATACTATTCTGCCTTTATGTTTGAATGTATTAATAAAAGTCTACCGGCTATAATTCTCTTACTCTGAGCTTCATTAGTGGAAGATTTTCACTGTTTAGTCGTCATTTAGTGATTTTCAGCTCTGGGAGCTTTACCTTTTTTGGAGTTTTGTGGGTGTGGCCAAATGTAAATCCGCTGTACTGTGAACATGCTTCATTATTTAAAATGATTATTCAATTCAATTCAATTCAGTTTTATTTGTATAGCGCTTTTAACAATTGACATTGTCTCAAAACAGCTTTACACAATCAAAAGAATTATTTAAGTTTGTATGGAATGTGAATATGTATGAATCAAAATGTTCAGATATTCCCTGGCGAGCAAGCCCGAGGGCGACAGTTGCAAGGAAAAACTCCCTGAGACGGTAATAGGAAGAAACCTTGAGAGGAACCAGACTCGACAGGGAACCCATCCTCATCTGGGTGAAACAGATAGTAGGAAATGATCTGCATTTATACAGTGTTAAGTGTTAGGTTCAGCTATAATAGTTGATGTTAATTGATGTTATAATACTTGATGTAAAATGGAGTCCAGTAGTTATTCGAGACTCAGATAGACTTCAGTTCCAGTCCTGAACTATCGAATTGTCAAGTCCTCAGAGAAACAGCTGACAACACCAGTCGAGGCCAGAACCATCTTCTAAGTATAGAGAATCATCCCCAGACACCAGACGCATCCTAAAGAGACACACGGGGCATCCATGCGATGAGACCTCCAACCAGAAACCGGGCACCAGGATGGATCAGACAGGTCCGGAGGGCAGTGGGAGTCTGGATCACTGGCAGCTCAGGAACCACATGTGTAGCTCGACAGAGAGAGAGAGAGAAAGAGTGAAAGGGGGAGACAGGGGGAGAGAGGAAAGAGAAAGAGGGGGAGGAAGAGAAGAGGAGGAGAGATTGCAATTAGGTATGGTCACAGTCACAATGTCTAATGTGAATGTATATTTACTGTAGAGTGCAAGCAGGGACTCCGGCAGGACTAACTATGACAGCATAACTAAAAGGGAGAGCCAGAAGGAAACACAAACATGAGGGCTCCCTGAGATGTAAAGCAAACAATCACCTCACCGTCAACAAACCTGAGTGATCAAATGAGACTGAGGAAGACAGCATCTAAAACATACCAGTTCACCATAATACTCTACGTCCATGAGTCCCCCAGATCTGCTCCTTTACCTTATGGCAAATCTATTTATAAAAATGCTTGGCTAAATAAATAGGTTTTTAGCCTAGACTTAAACACTGAGACTGTGTCTGAGTCCCGAACACTATTTGGAAGACTATTCCATAATTTTGGGGCTTTGTAAGAAAAAGCTCTGCCCCCAGCTGTAGTTTTCATAATACGCGGTACTGATAAGCAGCCTGCATCCTTTGACCGAAGTAGGCGTGGCGGATCGTAAGACACTAGCAGTTCGCTCAGATACTGCGGCGCGAGACCATTTAATGCCTTATATGTCAAGAGTAGTATTTTAAAATCAATGCGAAATTTCACAGGGAGCCAATGCAGTGAAGATAGGATAGGGGTGATGTGCTCATATCTTCTGGTTCTAGTGAGGACTCTCGCTGCTGCATTTTGGACTAGCTGAAGCTTGTTTATGCACCTAACTGAACAACCAGACAGTAAGGCATTACAATAGTCCAACCTAGAAGTGATAAAAGCATGAACTAGTTTTTCTGCATCATTTAGCGACAATATATTTCTTATTTTGGCGATATTTCTAAGGTGAAAGAATGCTATCCTGGTGATATTATCTACATGAGCTTCAAATGAAAGGCTGGAATCTATAATCACGCCGAGGTCTTTTACTGTTGCACTTGACGGAACAGAAAGGCCATCTAAAGTTACGGTGTGATCTAAGATTTTACTTCTAGCTGTATGCGGTCCTATGACTAGAACTTCTGTCTTATCCGGATTAAGCAGAAGGAAGTTAATTAGCATCCAATTTCTTATGTCCTGAACACATTGCTCAACTTTAGTAAGATGGTTTTTCTCATCAGGTTTTGTTGAGACATATAACTGTGTCATATAAATGTTATCATTATTTAATCAACATACTCGGTACGAAAATCAGAAAATCTTTTCGTTCAGAATAAAAATCTGCTGTTTCAGCATTTTTGCAGTCGTACATGCCGTGTAACGTTTCTGGAAACTGGATGTGAAAATTGAGAAAACGGTACTTATTCTGCACTGAAAAAAATTTATTATCTCTTAGTGAAAGCTTCTTGAATATAGTTAAATATATCTACACCTTCTTGAAAAGAGAACAAAAGTATATAACCAGAGGTGTCAAGTAACGAAGTACAAATACTTCGTTACCTTACTTAAGTAGAAATTTTGGGTATCTATACTTTACTGGAGTAATTATTTTTCAGCCGACTTTTTACTTCTACTCCTTACATTTTAAAAATAGCCTCGTTACTCTATTTTTATGATCAGAACGCGCAAGCCCCCCCCCCCCCCCCCGGTTGCATGATAAGAACGCGCACAACGCACCCAACCCCCCCCCCCCGGCCCCGTCGCATAATCAAAAAGTGAGACCTTAATGCTTTTGTTGCCCCTCACGGTACTTTTACTTTTATACTTTAAGTAGTTTTGAAACCAGTACTTTTAAACTTTTACTTAAGTAAAAAGCTTGGGTTGATACTTCAACTTCTAAAGAAGTATTTTTGAACCCTAGTATCTATACTTCTACTCAAGTAATGAATGTGAATACTTTTGACACCACTGTATATAACACAAATATAAGATTATTAAACTCAAAGTTTAAGCATTAAAAGATCTTGTTCTATTTGCTGAAATCAGATCCAAAGAACCTGAAGTTTTTAAGAATATATAAACAGAATATTTAAATAATGATTAATACTGACCACAAATAAAATGTTTAGAAAGTGACAAGTTTAGAAATAGATTTTTTTATACGTTATGCAGAGGTGGGTAGTAATGAGTTACATTTAATCCATTTACTTAAGTAACTTTTTTTTAATGTACTTCTATGAGTAGTTTTACTGCATCATACTTTTTACTTTTACTTGAGTATATTTGTGAAGAAGAAACGCTACTATTACTCCGCTACATTTGGCTAGACTCGACTCGTTACTTTTCTAACCATTTATTCTACACATTAGATAGTCTTTATTTTTGCCAGAGAAATGCAGACGGTGGATCTACCACGTGACTCTGTTTCACCAATCAGACGCAGCAACAATAATCACGTGTAACCACGTGTAGTCACATGACCACACACAAACCAAATTAAATTTTCCCATACGAAATAATGGAAACTCTAATTATTCGTTCTACAGCCCCAAAAAATGAATACATAAAAATAATTAACACAAAATATACAGTATAAATAAAACAAATTAACCTGCACTTTACCTTTAAAAAAGTTTAAATGTGTGTTCGCCTTTACAGCCCCCCTCCTCTCAGGTTCCCAAACAAACACACACACTTTCTGCCTTACACAAAAACTCTGCAAGCACTAAGACCTATTAATCGTCTCCCCTGCTGGGACTTAGTGCTTGCAGAGTTTGTGTGTGTGTGTGTGTGTGTGTGTGTGTGTGTGTGTGTGTGTGTGTGTGCGTGTGTGTGTTCACCCAGCAGGGGAGACGATTACCCACAATTCCGCAGCGCAAGAGAGAGAAAAACCGTTGGCTCAGTTGTGATCACGTGACGCTCGGCGTCAAAACAAGAAGCGCATGCGTGATACATGATACTCGGTGCTTGTAAACCAAGACAATGCTTGTTTTTCAAGTCAAAACTTATTAAAAATCTTTGCTCGTCTTGCGGAACTCTCGTAATCCGAGGTTCCACTGTATATATAATTAGTAAATCAGCTGAGATTTACTAGTAAATAAGAGGCTGAAAAATATAAGTTTCTTACATTTGTTCCACTGGACACAGTTTATGGTCAAGTGAGACTCTTGTACACATGTTCTAATGTTATTTTCATCTGCTGAGATATTTAGAGGGAAACTAATATATGAATATACAGTATTTCTTACACTGGAAATAGTTCACACTGTTCAAACATACATATGTTACCTACAGTAGGGATTTGTTTCAAGCTTTATGTTATGAAAAAAGTGAGATTAGGAAATTTGTGTTTCTTGTTCCTTAATTTTATATTTTGTAAATATATTTATTTTTATTAAGTTATTTTTATTTATTAAATTTATTTGGAAATGTCAAAATTTGTACATTATTTTATTATTTTTGTCTGGCTGCTTACATAAATTCTAAAAAATAAAAAACGACGTTAAGATTGAAACAGTTACTCAGTACTTGAGTATCATTTCACATATTATTTTTTACTCTTACTTGAGTAATATTTTGGATGACAACTTTTTACTTCTACTTGAGTAATATTCTTTTGAAGTACAGCTACTCTTACTTGAGTACAAGTTTTGGCTCCTCTAGCCACCTCTGATGTTATGTAAATAAATAGATGTAATAAACGATGTATCTGATATCTGAAGTTGTAATTCGATCACAGTCTGAGAAACATGAATCTGAGATATTGGAATATAGATATTTTGATTTAGAACCGGGATCATGTATGGTGAAGCGCTTATCATTACACAAACATCATATTTATTCAGAGAGACTAACCGTTATTGGCAGGAGCCAGTACACTCATGATATAAATTTCACCCCATTACTCAGAACGGGCCCCGGAATGACTCGCTCCCCGACCCTGAAAACGACCTCCTGGAAAGACGAGCCATTAATTTTCGACTCCTGCACCTGAGACGCCATTAGAGCTGTAAAAATAAAGCCAGCGAAAGTCCTTTAGCTGTGAATAATGTAGCACGGTATTAACAGTGCTATCACACACTGCCATTTTCACGTGATAAATGAATCATGCTGCTCGGGAGAAAGACACGGCGCTGAATCAATGATTTATGAGCTCAAAAAATACATTCAAACACCTAGCGATGGAGTTTAAACTCTTTAGAAGTTTTATGTGACAGTCTCTCTATACCCTCGACGGGAAAAAATCCATTTTGCCGATTTCCAGATCTCAGATAAAACGCCGCTTCCTGTGGACGTGTCATGAATCAGATGCTGCCATAGGATACTTTCTCATGCTGCTGGTACGTATTGATTCCTGCTGTTTTTGATCTAAAGCACAGTATTTATAACACAACCCTTGAGTGTGTTGGGAGCAAGTTCGCTCTTACAAATTGTTCACAAAATGTGATAATGAGGTTAGAAATACAACAGAATGTGAATTATATTTTAAGGGGAACTGTTATGCAATGTTCACTTTTTATTTTTTATCTGTCTTGCCTGTTAAAATAAAGGTAAATTAAATAAAATGTCATGCACACTCAATCTGCGCCCGGCACTAGGACCCGGAAGTAAGGCGGGCGCCAAACCAGGAAGTATAAAAGAGGTAAACAAACGCTAGCTTACCGCTCAGTCATTGAGTTTCGGCCCATGTCGGTTCCGGCTGTCCGTCTGCTAAACCGTGAGTACTCACTATCTTTGGTTCTGCTTCCTGATATTGTGTGTGTATTTATAGGACGCGGGTTAAATTTGTGTTTTTCCCTTGCTCCTTTTTCGTGAGAGTCCTTATAATAAATCGCGTGGTTATCCTGCCTACTCGCTTACATCCGCGTTTGGGTTTACCATCCACGCTACATTGGGCTAACCGCTAAAGCTGCGTCTTCTGGTCACCGAGGTTAGTTCATCCTGACAGAATGACTGAGCCCTCCGCGGTGAACCCAGCGGATTACGCGCACCTCTGCGACGTGGTAGATCGGCACGCCGCACTCATTGATAAGCTAACCGGAGAGATCGCTAATCTGCGCCGGGGCCTCCAAGACGTAGCGGCCTTGCGCCGCGAGGTCGCGGAGCTCCGGCGGGAGAACGCGGATCTCCGCGCGGCTGTAGATGACGCGGTTAATCGGCCTCCCGTCGCGGCGGCCGCGGCGCCGCACCAGCCCCCCCCCCTCCTTCTGATGTATTTCTTGCGCTTCCAGACAAATGGGATGGCACCGACGGGAGATGCAGTGTATTTTTGACATCACTGAATCTAGTGTTTGAGTTCAATTCCAACAAGTACTCCACCGATCGGCTACGCATTGCTCTCCTCGTCTCATTGCTATCCGGGCAGGCAGCTGAGTGGGCCACGGCAGTAATTCGATCAGATTCTGACACCGCCCATTCCTACAATGAGTTCACCCGCCAACTCCAGATGACATTCGAACACCCTGCGGGCGAGGTGGAGACCGACACCAAGCTTTACCACCTGCGGCAGGGAGGATCGTCCATGAGCCGTTATACTGCAGAATTCCGCACCCTCGCTGTACAGACATCTTGGGGAGATACCGCGCTCCGGACATCCTTTTACGAGGGACTGGCTTCCCGGATTAAGGACGAACTAGCCGGACGAGAGCTACCAGCCACCCTGGAGGGACTGATCCAGCTCGCCCTCCGCATTGACCAGCGCCTCCTCTCTCGTCCGAAGCCAGCCCCGAGGACCCTGCCGCCCACCGCCACCCACGTCTACACTCCATCTCGACCTCCAACCATCTTCACTCCCGCCACCACTGAACATGTCGGATCTCCACCTCCTGCCGTGGTTAACACCGGAGCCGGGGAACCCATGCAATTAGGGCGCGCCTCCCTGACCGTGGCGGAACGAGAACGCCGGTTTCGAGAGGGTTTGTGTGCCTACTGTGGGTCGGCGGCTCACCACCGAGCAATCTGCCCACTGCGCCCGGGAAACGCGCAGACCCGGTGAGCAGGAGGAGAGACTCACCGGGCCCCATCCACCTCTCCACCATCACCAATGCCACCACCTCTCGCCTCACGGTTCAGGTAACCCTCCAGTTTGGCCACAAACGGGTCTTAAGTACTGCGTTTATCGATTCTGGTGCCGCAGGCAACTTTATTGACTCCACCTATGCCAAAGAAATGGGGGTGAATATCGAGGCGTTATCCCAGCCTCTTCGCATTACTTCAGTCGACGGTCGGCCCCTCTCAACCAGCCCCATCACTCACCAGACCCAACTACTCACCTTCGTCATCGACCAACACCAGGAACAGCTACATTTTTACCTCACCCCCATCTCGTCTCCTCCCATCATACTCGGCTATCCCTGGCTGCTACAGCACGATCCTCTCATCTCCTGGGCACAAAACCGGATCCTCCAATGGGGGCCGACCTGCAGCGAACTCTGCCTACGGGCACAGGCTGGGACGTGTTCCAAGGAGTCCGAGGCCCCCGAAGTCGACACCAACGCCATCCCACCTGAATATAGGGACCTGGCTGAAGTCTTCTGCAAGAGGAAAGCCACCAACCTACCACCACATCGCCCATACGACCTGGCGATAGAACTTCAGTCAGGCTCCATTCCCCCCCGCGGCCACCTTTACTCCCTATCTACCACCGAGACGCAAGCTATGGAGGAGTACGTCGCCAATGCCCTTCGTCATGGCACCATCCGGCCCTCCTCCTCGCCAGCGGCCGCAGGATTCTTCTTCGTTAAGAAGAAAGGGGGTGAACTTCGCCCGTGTGTCGATTATCGGGGGCTGAACAAGATCACCATAAAAAACCGACACCCGCTACCGCTCACCAACTCAGCCCTGGACGCCCTCTCTGGTGCCGCCGTATTCTCGAAGTTGGACCTCCGGAGCGCCTACAACTTGGTGCGCATCAGAGAGGGTGATGAGTGGAAAACGGCATTTATCACGCCCACCGGACACTACGAGAGCCTGGTCATTCCTTTTGGACTCTGTAACGCACCCTCGGCCTTCCAACAGTTTATCAATGACGTCCTCAGGGATATGCTTGGCCGATGGGTGTTCGTCTACTTGGACAACATCCTCATCTACTCCCACAACCTCCAAGAACACATCCAACATGTTCGGGCCGTCCTAAAGAGATTGCTCGCTCACCAACTGTACTGCAAGCTGGAAAAATGTGCCTTTCACAAGCACTCCACCACGTTCCTGGGTTTTGTCATCTCGCCCCAGGGTGTGGCCATGGACCCACAGAAGCTCGAAGCTGTACGTCACTGGCCCCTACCCAGGACACTCAAACAGCTTCAACGGTTTCTTGGGTTTGCGAATTTCTATCGTCGCTTTATCCGGGGCTACAGTACAGTTGCAGCACCACTAACCACATTGACCAGACCCTCACACCACCCTTTTCGACTCACCCCTGCCGCCAACTCCGCCTTCCAAGAATTGTGTCATCGCTTCACCACCGCACCCATCCTCCTCCACCCCGATGCCAACAAACCTTTCGTTGTGGAGGTGGACGCGTCGGATGTGGGCGCCGGCGCTGTTCTCTCCCAGCGAGGTCCAGACCAGAAGCTGCACCCATGTGGTTTCTTCTCCAAGAAATTTAATCCCACTCAGCAGCGATACGGAGTAGGGGACCGCGAACTGCTGGGCATAAAGTGGGCCTTGGAGGAATGGCGTCACTGGCTCCAGGGCGCCAGTGAGCCGTTCATCGTCTGGACCGACCACCAGAACCTCATCACCATCAGGAACCTCAAACAGCTCAACCCACGACAGGCACGGTGGGCACTGTTCTTCGAACAATATGACTTCCATCTGTCATACCGCCCGGGGTCCAAGAACACCAAGGCCAACGCACTGTCTAGACAGCACGATGAGGACCTTCCCCGGGTGGAACCCGTGCCTGTCATCACCTCCTCACGGATCATTGCACCCCTTCAATTGGACTTGGAGACGAGGGTCCGCCAGGCACAGGCTGCGGAGACCGAACCGGCAGGCGTGCCGCCTGGACGACTTTATGTACCCCAAGGACTAAGACCAGAAGTTCTCCAGTGGGGTCACTCTTCTACCGTCGCCGGACACCAGGGAGCCCGAAGAACCCTGTCCTTCGTCGAACGGGCGTTCTGGTGGCCCACCATGAGAAGAGAGGTCACAGAGTTCGTTCAGGCGTGCCCGGTGTGCGCCAGGGCCAAAGACACAAATCAACCACCTCCGGGAGAGCTCCAACCACTTCCAGTTCCTCGACGGCCCTGGACGCACATCGCCCTGGATTTCATCACGGGCCTGCCGGTTTCCGACGGAAAAAACATCATCCTCACCATCGTTGATCGGTTCTCCAAGGCAGTGCACTTGGTGGCCCTCACCGGACTCCCATCAGCTAAAACCACCGCTGAGCTAATAATGGAACACGTAGTCCGCCAGCATGGGTTCCCCAAGGACATCGTCTCGGACAGAGGGCCCCAGTTCACCGCCTGGTTCTGGAAGGCCTTCTGCCGTCTGATCAATTCCACCAGCAGTCTGTCATCTGGATACCATCCCCAGACTAATGGTCAGACGGAACGGACCAACCAACAACTGGAGCGTTACCTAAGATGTTTTGTTGCTGATCGCCAGCGCTCCTGGGCTCGCTACCTCATCTGGGCAGAACTGTCTCACAACCTCCACGTTTCATCTGCCACCAACTTAAGCCCATTTGAGGTGTGCTACGGTTTCCAACCTCCGATGTTCACCTTGATGTACCGTCGGCCCAACAGTTGGTCCGTAGGTGTCGACGGGTCTGGAACCAAGCCAACCTTGCCATCCAGAGAGCCAATAACCGTTACATCACTCAGCACCGCCGTCGACACCCTCCGGGACGATTGTACAACGTAGGTGACAAGGTATGGCTATCCACAAAGAACCTACATCTGCACACGGAATCTCGAAAACTTTCACCTCGCTTCATCGGACCATACCGCATCACACTACGAGTAAACCCTGTCACCTACCGGCTCCAGCTGCCTGCGGCGCTCCGGATTCACCCCATATTCCTCACCTCTCAACTCAAACCCTTCATCACATCACCCATGAAATCCTTAGTATTATATAGGCTAGTAATCTCTATTATTAATATTATTAATCAATAATTTATTTACAATTTATCCACATTTCAATAGTATGATTTATTATGGTATCAGTTTTTGTTTCAATAAATAATCGATATTTGCACCATAGGAGGCGGAGTAACACACTCGGAGGTCAGCGCTATCCGCTCCTTCCGCTTGCGTGAACTCACAGATGCCCCTGATTGGCTGTAGAGCCGTGTTTAATGTAGGAGCACGATGTGCCTCTCATCCCGCCCCTCTGAGAGAGCTCAGCGAGAGGTTACAGCATCACCCGGGAATCGAACCAGCGATCCCCAGTTACCAGAGAATAGTGGACGTTCAAATGCTTTATCATATGCAAAATGCACTAAACCTTTCTCTTGAAAGACTTAAAGCTTATAATTATAAAGATTTCTTTACATATTGACTTCTTTAACTGTCTCGTGTTTTGCAGTTAATCTCTGAGACTCTGTTACCTGAAAAAGCCTTTAAATCACATTTGCTCATTAACTTTGACTGCATTCAACAAAATGCAGGAAGGCCTTGTGTTGGTCCGGACCTGAAGTCTCTGATATGTCTAAAACCGCCCCTGTGTACGACCTCCCAGTGTGTGTACTGTGTGAGACATTACATGGAACAAAGAAACAGAGATCGTTGGTGCCTTGGATGAGTATGTGTCGCTAGTACAGCTAGCTTCATTTTTCATTATTTATTTGCATTTAATTAGCGAGCTTTCGAAGTGACAAATCTATACATACAGTATACAGATACATATACTACTGCGCCCGGCTGCAAAGTGCCTAAAGATACAATTTAAAATGGGTTGTTTATGTTCCAACCTTGGCAGCAGCCTCATTTCCCCACCGGCCTGATCATCTGTCATCATCTGCACCTGTTTCTCTCTGGTTCATGCCTTAAGTTAGATTGATTTTTATGCCTGAAAAAATATTCCTCTGAAACTTCTCCTTCACAGGGACTGGACTGAAAATGAGAGGCAAAACCCTGCCATATATCTGTACACTCAGGTCCATAAATTCTAAAACAAAGATACGTTTTCTGGCATTTTGCCTTTGTACAACACCACACTGAATTTGAAATGAAACATCCAAGATGTGAAAATCAAGACTTTGAATTAAAGGGGTTTGACAAAAACACCCATTTTTGTGGGTCATAAATAATGGAAAATCTGATTACAAATACAGCAGTTATACAAACTCATTGTTTCAAATATATATCATTCCACACTCTCTCTCTCTCAGACACACACACACAAAGATAAGCAGTCATGAATAATATGTTTATTGTAATACAGTAAAATATATTTTACAATGTTAACTTTAGCGGTAACAGACTAAATGAAGTAAATATTACAGTAAACCTTGTAAACTATTTTTTTACATTTCCACATGATGCTGTTTATTATTTTAATTGATACTAATATAAATAAGTACACTCTACACAGTAAGCGTTACAGTGATGTGTGATGATCTTTGCTGCCCCCTACAGGACACACTGTACACTGCAGCAGAGATTTCCACACTCAGTTCTTCCTCATGAACCTCTGAAGCTCATCATGAACAATTTTAGAGGTAACGCCGTTACGGACCAGGACACAGTGCACACCTGAGGGACGTGAACAGACAGAGACAGTTTAAAGCAGCTTAGATAAGGTACATAATAAGTGTGTAAGGGTTTGTGTACCGGTTTTTAAGGGACTACTGGTAGGGTACAGGGTTGAGTGTGATTAGTTTTGGGACTTTAGTCAGGATAAAGGTGTTAGTATAGATAGTCTAGTAACAGTGAGTTTGATTTGTACCCAGTCTGCTGACTTCACTGATGTTTCTTTGTTCATCATCAAAGAACATCATGTCTGTGTAGCGCAACCCGCTGTCTGCCTGTAACCTAGAACACACACACACACACGTGTGCAGTGTACTATAAGCCCTCTCATATTGTTCTTTTTCCACAACACAAACACATTACACCCTGTTTATTATAGCCTTACCTATTGAAGTGCGTGACCTTTGACCCTGGGTAAATCTCTTTGAAGGAAATATACTGGTCGAGGCTGTAGAGTGAGAGGAGCTCATTGGCTCCATCCACTTCACTTGTGCTGAATATAATAATAATAATAATAATAAAAAACAAATAGTACACAAAGTTTGGACCAAAATTAATGCAAAAGTGGGCATAACTGTATTTAGATCGTTCATGTTGTACAGATTGTGTAGGTACAGTAAGTCTTCTATACAATGGTGCAAATGCATGGCGTATGTTGGAGACTGAGTTATACAGAGGAAGAGTTACTGTAACCAACATGCGTGACATTTGACCCTCCTTGGTCTGTTAATAACAAAGTTATACCCACTTTCTTTACTTTCAGCCCTCGTAGTGTTAAAATTCTCCTCTTAATTAAAAGAAAATGTATGAAATGGCTTGAATTTTCTCACAGCAGGGACAAAGTCCACACGAGTAAAAGCTCAGCGATTATGTGCTTATCGTGCAGCTGGCTCAGTTCCCGGGACTCCACATTCCTGACTGTGTGTTTTGGGCGTGTCAGGAGTTTAGAAAGAAAACTAAGTGGACTTTGTGTGCAGGATCAGTGAGTGATGAGTGTGTTCCTCACCGCGAGGCCACGCCGATCCGGATACCCTGAGTGTGTATAGAGCGCAGGACGTCTACGGTGTCTTCATAAAGCCGGACATGATGATTGCTCGAGTCCACCACTCTCCCACTGATAGAGACAAAGACAAAGAGACAGAGATATATATAGAGAGAGAGACAAAGTGAGAGAATCAGTGACAGAGAGAGTGACAGAGGGACAGAGAGAGACAGAGATATAGAGATGATAGTTATAACAGCAGTATTACTGACACATACTGTATGTTCATTATTAGTGTAAACACATGATACAAGAAAGAAAGACTTACTGCTGGTCTTTGCGGAAAGGAGGATCGACGTGAGTATCCACCCAGAAAGGCCACAGGGTGTAATCTAATCAAAAACACATTACAGTAAATCTCATATCAATAAACATCATGTTAAAACACCAATAAAATCAGAGAAAAAATAATTTTGTTTGATTTTGAACCCCAAGTGGATGTGGCCTAAACAGAATGGTTTTTTTTTCTTCTCCCTTTTCTTGCAGATTGTTATAAACTTCATAAAGACTCGGGTTTGGGGCGGCCGTGTCATCATGATGTGATTAAAGCTCTGCCAGTTCCTCAGCCTCGGCTACATAAGCACAACCCCAGACCCTGAGCAGGCAGGCAGCAGGGATGAGCGAGTGAACACTGTAGACACTAGAGGTAAAAATCGATTCAGTTATGAATGACGATTCTTCTGTGTGCTGATTCACATATCGCCACATTGACTCAAAAATGTTTTTTAAATCAAGTATTTTTACATTTATAATAGAGATGAAGCGGTCGATCGGTTCTCAGTGTGATTAGGCGTGACCGGTGATCAGCTGATCAGCCTCTGATATAAAATATTCGGTACCGAGCACAGGAGCTTCAGAGAGATGCAACAGAAACACAATTTTTATGATGATCAGCCTTTTTCTCCAAACTCTGTTAGTGATTGTAGTGTCATTACACACACTTACACCAGTCTCAAAACACAGTGTACCCACGCGCACACAGCAACTCAACTCACTGTCACGGTGATTGTTTAGACTTTGAAGGAGTTTAAGAAGTTAAAACGTCGCTGTTTCTTTATCATCCTACAGATGGAGGACTCTATGACAGTGTAAAAGGTTTAAAATTGTAACAAAATTGAGGGAAAGGTAATATCGAATTGTGATATTTATAGAACCGTGATCGCAATTTTAATAGAATCGGCACTGAGATATCGTGAGAATATCGTATTGGGTGCTGATTCCCGTCCCTAGTAAATCACATCACGCCTCACCACACGGTCACGCTAATGAATGTGGTCTGGCTTTAGAAGTGATCTCTCACTTAAACATGTTACAGTAAAAACCTCCTAGTTTTGCCTTCAGGATCTCTCTCACTCACTCACTCAGTCAATAATAATAATAATAATAATAATAATAATAATAAAACTTCATAATACCCCTCAAATGTTCATCTGTTGGAACACAATGCTTAGAAGTGGCGTTACGAATACCACACAAATCAGTATCGTACAGATCTTACAGTGACTTTGATGCTCACTATGGAGGTGTTTCACCATGACTCATGGTTTCTTTTTTTAAACCAGGAAGTTGAAATCTTCCTCTTAACTCTGCCTTGCTGATAACTAGTTAATGAGCTTTCATTATTATTATTATTATTATCATTATTATTATCATTAAGGACATTGTAGTGAGCTTGAAGAATTCTGGTTTCTGATTTACAGTTTAATAATAATACTAATATTGTAATAATACAATAAACTACATGTGTTTATGTATAACTACAGTCCAGGTTCTGTACAGGTTACTGTAGTTATAAAATCCCCGGATGTACCGGCGCGCGCATGGAACTGAATTTTTAAATTTAACGGACGTTTTCTGATAAAAACCGGAAGTGGCTCGAGCCGGTACTTACATATATATATATTTCTTTTATAAACTGTTAACTTACCGAGATCAAACACCACTAATTTAGGTTTAGACATTACTGACTATCAGCTTCCCGTCTCCTACTGGGAAATACTGATTATCTATATCACCGACCGGAAGCGAAAGTTTTATTTAAACTCCATATGGCGCTGTTTGTTTTATTTATTAAATATATGAATGATTGTCACTACTTTATATAAATCACCACATCTCAAAAACTACATTAAAAACATATTCAGTGTTGTTGTTATTATTATTATCACTACGCGTTCTAAATGCGGAAGTTACGCCTAAGTCATGTGGCGTTACGTCATTTCCGGATTTTGTCTTAAACCATAATTTTATTTATTTATTTGTTTATTTTTAATTAAAAAGCAAGTGATTTAATAAAATGACGCCTCAAACATTAACAAAGCATACACGTTCTTTTAATTTATACCTCAAATAATTTTTATTTTTACATTTTAAATTAAAAGTTTGAGCACACGGTGAGGAGAAAACACCGTACTGCCATACACATTTTTCACATAAAATGATGTAAATGCAGGTAATTCTATCCAGCCACTTATAAATATTAATAGCATTACAAAAAACACACAAATAAAAAACCATGGTTTCTGAACGCATGTTGAAGGCACTGCTGCTGGTAAAATAAATGGAAGAGTTGCGTCAGGAAGGTCGACTGTCGTGAAACCTGTGTCAAGTTGTGTGTATGACTGTGTATGTGACAAATAAAATTTGAATTTAATTTAATTTGAATTTTGGGTGTGTGAGTGTATGTGTGTGTGCTCTGCGATGGATTGGCACCCTGTCCAGGGTGTACCCTGCCTAGTGCCCGAAGTCTCCTGGGATAGGCTCCAGGTCCCCCGCAACCCTGTATATAAGGATAAAGCGGTACAGAAAATGAATGAATTAATTAATTAATTTGAATTTAAAGTTGCGTGTCCATCGGATGGTCCACTGAGGCGAGACGTCAACATGTGCAGGCTAACAACAACTGATTTCTTATCACTGTAGGAACATTAAGTCTCACCTGAGAAATAATTAAAATATCAACAATCCGTCCTGTAATTCAACATAAAACTTCACACTGAACCACATTAAGCATGTTTCTATTAAACTATTTGTGCTGTGTTTTCATTGTTCCTGTTAAAAGTGTGCGAGGTTAGAGGTTATTGCCAGCGCAGTTCAGTAGCATTCGATACGAGAAATAGTATCACCTACATGTTTAAAAAGAGCTTCCTTCTCCAGGGATGTTCATCGTCATATTAATAAGACATCCAGACACCGTGTTATGCTGCAGTATTGAGTCACAACAGAGACGTATCTCAGCTCATTAGTGATCTACCGGATAAGAAGCGTGATGGTATTGACAGCCGTGTTAGCTTAAAAGTTGAAACGCTCGTTTTTAACGCCTGTGTGAACAAGGCCTAAAGCACTAAAAGTCTTTAGTTAGAGATGAAGGGAGCGTTAAATCAGATTAAACAACCAAAAAATAATTATAAACTACTTCAGTTTTATAAGCCAAGCCGCCACTGCAGTGAAACGCTTTATAAAGTTCATGGATGTCAGGTGCACCTCTAACACCAGCTTCAGTCAGGATCTAAAGACATCAGCTTAATGAGCGAGTTAAACTCCTGGGTTCTGAATGAGTTTGCTGTTGGAGTTCTGCCTGATCAGCAGATTGTTCATTAGGGTGATGCCGGCTCTCTCGCTGTGGGGTTTGCTGTAACGGCCGCGCTACAGTGTGACGCTCACTGAGCTAGGAGATGAGTTTCGTGTCTGGTTGTCTTTATGTCGCGCTCTCTGTAGGCTTGTCAGCATGCAGAGGGCTTTCTTTTCTGAAACTGTGTCCTTTTTTTTTGCGTCTTCCTCACACACACACACACACTCACGGGGTCACGCAGGCCTTAGGCATAACATTCTCACTTTTTTTTTGGCACAAACCTCAGTCAACTTTGAAGACTCTGACTACTTTACAGAAAATAAACTGAACATTTACTCATTACAGTGGTGTGAAAAACTATTTGCCCCCTTCCTGATTTCTTATTCTTTTGCATGTTTGTCACACTTAAATGTTTCTGTTCATCAAAAACCGTTAACTATTAGTCAAAGATAACATAATTGAACACAAAATGCAGTTTTTAAATGAAGGTTTACCTTATTAAGGGAGAAAAAAAACTCCAAATCTACATGGCCCTGTGTGAAAAAGTGATTGCCCCCCTTGTTAAAAAATACCTTAACTGTGGTTTATCACACCTGCGTTAAATTTCTGTAGTCACCCCCAGGCCTGATTACTGCCACACCTGTTTCAATCAAGAAATCACTTAAATAGGAGCTACCTGACACAGAGAAGTAGACCAAAAGTACCTCAAAAGCTAGACATCATGCCAAGATCCAAAGAAATTCAGGAACAAATAAGAACAAAAGTAATTGAGATCCATCAGTCAGGTAAAAGTTATAAAGCCATTTCTAAAGCTTTGGGACTCCAGCGAACCACAGTGAGAGCCATTATCCACAAATGGCAAAAACATGGAACAGTGGTGAACCTTCCCAGGAGTGGCCGGCCGACCAAAATTACCCCAAGAGCGCAGAGACAAGTCATCCGAGAGGCCACAAAAGACCCCAGGACAACATCTAAAGAACTGCAGGCCTCACTTGCCTCAATTATGGTCAGTGTTCACGACTCCACCATAAGAAAGAGACTGGGCAAAAACGGCCTGCATGGCAGATTTCCAAGGCGCAAACCATTTAAGCAAAAAGAACATTAAGGCTCGTCTCAATTTTGCTAAAAAACATCTCAATGATTGCCAAGACTTTTGGGAAAATACCTTGTGGACAGACGAGACAAAAGTTAAACTTTTTGGAAGGTGCGTGTCCCGTTACATCTGGCGTAAAAGTAACACAGCATTTCAGAAAAAGAACACCATACCAACAGTAAAATATGGTGGTGGTAGTGTGATGGTCTGGGGTTGTTTTGCTGCTTCAGGACCTGGAAGGCTTGCTGTGATAGATGGAACCATGAATTCTACTGTCTACCAAAAAATCCTGAAGGAGAATGTCCGGCCATCTGTTCGTCAACTCAAGCTGAAATGATCTTGGGTGCTGCAGCAGGACAATGACCCAGAACACACCAGCAAATCAACCTCTGAATGGCTGAAGAAAAACAAAATGAAGACTTTGGAGTGGCCTAGTCAAAATCCTGACCTGAATCCTATTGAGATGTTGTGGCATGACCTTAAAAAGGTGGTTCATGCTAGAAAACCCTGAAATAAAGCTGGATTACAACAATTCTGCAAAGATGAGTGGGCCAAAATTCCTCCAGAGCGCTGTAAAAGACTCGTTGCAAGTTATCGCAAACGCTTGATTGCAGTTATTGCTGCTAAGGGTGGCCCAACCAGTTATTAGGTTCAGGGGGCAATTACTTTTTCACACAGGGCCATGTAGGTTTGGATTTTTCTTTCTCCCTAAATAATAAAACCCCTCATGTAAAAACTGCATTTTGTGTTTACTTGTGTTATCTTTGACTAATAGTTAAATGTGTTTGATGATCAGAAACATTTTGTGTGACAAACATGCAAAAGAATAAGAAATCAGGAGGGGGGCAAATAGTTTTTCACACCACTGTATGTCTTCCTGTACACACACAGACAAACACACACACCTGCTGGTATGAACATCCCCAGACACGAGACATGCTTTAGTGTGTCCTTAGTATTCATCTAAATCAAGGTCGGTCATTTTAAATACTATTTTATGTGTCAGCTGCTTAAAGTCAATATGAGCCGTGAAGTGTAAATCCATTGCTAAGTAGCGAAGCGAACGCGGGGGCTAATCAGCACAAGGCTCGTGTGTTCACATGCAGTTTTACCTTGATTTAGGTGACAGGTGTGGATAGATGATGGAAAAGCATTGAAAAACACTTTAATATGGAGTTAATGTTTAATCTGAGCTGATGGTAGTGCTGCAGTTTATATACTCATAACTCGCTTACACACACACACACACACACACACACACACACACACACACACACATGCTATTTGTCTCCAGTTTGTCAATTTAGTAAATAAATGCTACATTACTCCTGAAATCAACTTAAACTCAATAATCAAAAGCAAACATTTGAGCTTTTTTACTTTTTTTATATTAAAGCCGTATTTTATTTGTTGCTGTTGTAAATATGTCTCAATCTCTCACTCACACACTTAATGGAAGATGTGTTTTTCCTCATCACAGCTTCATGTTCTCTGCCTTGCTAAGATTCCCGGCCTGTAATCTCTAATACAGTTTATATTAAATCACTCAACTCCAGTGTGCGTTCGGTTTATCAATAAGTTGCAAAGAACGTGGATGATAAAAGTGTTTAAATACTGATAACACACACACAATCACACACTTTTAGGGAGTTAAGTAAAGGACGTCCTGCTCTGAACTGATTGTGTGTGTAAATATGAAACACGGTCAGGATTAGTGTTCAGATTAGATGTTCAGAGGAACATGCTAATGCAAGTAATGATATAAAGTGAATAGCTGGTGTAGAGCTCGTCCTGCATGTGGAGACGAGAGAATAAAGAGAGACAGAGATGTTCTTAAAATGTTTATGTTTATAGAGAACAGTGTGTCAGAAGTCGCAGCATGCAGGTTTAGTGCACAATGCTAGAAGATGATGAATGTTCATCGTCATCATCATCATTTTCTTTTGATTCTGTAAAGCTGCTTTGCAACAATGACTTTGGGTAAAGTGCTATATAAATATCATTTATTCAGATTGAATCATCATCACAACCATTATCATCATCTTCATCACCAGCACCATCATCATCACCATTATTTACATTTAGGCATTTGGCAGATGCTCTTACCAGAACGACTTACATTTTTTATCTCATTATACATCTGAGCAGTTGAGGGTTAAGGGCCTTGCTCAAGGGCCCAACAGTGGCAACTTGGTGATTGTGGGGTTTGAACCTGGGATCTTCTGAACCGTAGTCCAATGCCTTAACCACTGAGCTACTCCTCATTATCAGTATCACAACCATCGCAAGCATCATCATTACCACCACCATCATCTTCACAACCATCACAAACATCTTCATCATCATCATCATCACAACCATCATCACCACCACAAACATCTTCATCATCATCATCACAACCATCATCATCACCACCATCACAAACATCTTCATCATCATCATCATCATCATCACAACCATCATCATCACCACCATCACAAACATCTTCATCATCATCACAACCATCATCATCACCACCATCACCATTACCACCGAGATCATCATCATCACCAGCATCACCATCATCATCATCAATATCACAACCATTGCAAGAATCATCATTACCACCACCTTCATCATCACAACCATCACAAACATCTTCAACATCACAACCATCACAAACATCTTCATCATCATCATCATCACAACCATCATCATCACCACCATCACAAACATCTTCATCATCATCATCACAACCATCATCACCACCACAAACATCTTCTTCATCATCATCATCACAACCATCATCACCACCATCACAAACATCTTCATCATCATCATCACAACCATCATCATCACAACCATCATAATCATCAATTCAATTCAATTTATTTGTATAGCGCTTTTAACGATTGTCATTGTCTCAAAGCAGCTTTACACAATCAAAAGAATTATTTAAGTTAGTGTATGTGTATGATGTGTATGACTTTAAAAAATCATCACCACCATCACAACCACCTTCATCATCATCATCATCATAACCATTGCACTCATCAACCTTACCATCATCATTATTATCATTAATCATCACATCCATCACATTTTTACATTTACATTTTAGACATTTGGCAGTCGCCCTTATCCAGAACGACATTTTTATCTCATCATTATACATCTGAGCAGTTGAGGGTTAAAGGCCTTACTCAAGGGCCCAACAGGGACTACTTGGTGGTTGTGGAATTTGAACCTGGGACCGTAGTCCAATGCCTTAACCACTGAGCTACCTCTGACCCCATCACAAACATCATCATCATCATCATCATCATTGTCATAACACCACCATCATCATCATCATCACAACCATCACAAACATCATTATCACCACCACAATCGTCATCATCTTCATCATCATAACATCATTATAATCATCATCACCACCATCATCACCACAACCATCTCAAATATTATCACCACCACCACCACCATCATCATCATCATCCTCACAACCAAACTGTTTATAGCAACTATTGAAGACTCGCAGTGGTTAAACGTTTAGTCCCTTTAATGACCACTAGGGCAAAATCCTCTAAACCACTACATGTTATAACTTCTAATCTGTTTATAGATACATTTATTGTCTTGACAAACAGGTTAGTTACATATAAACACTCGTCCCCTCGCCAGCCTGTCTTTATTCTCTCTCCTACAGTCCATAAGAGGAAAATAAATCACAGGTTGTCATTTTACTCAGAAACCACAAAGCAGTGTAAACGTCTCCGTCCTGAATGTGTGTGTGAGCTTACAGTTACAGCTGCAGTTACCTCTGACTGTTACACAGCACTGACACTGGAGACTCCTTACTTACACTGGTATAAAAACACCAAAATTTTAAAACGTGCTTAGTCTGTGTACAGTATTATCATCGTGAATGACCCATTACTATGGAAACAATAACATATTTACATTAATATAAACACGCACTACTGTCAGAGCTGCTGTTAGAGAGAATTAATCAACTTTCTGATAAAACATAAGACACGATCGTGACACTGAGTGAGTGTTTGTGTGCTGACTCTGAGGAATGAATGATGGTCTGTGAATGATCATCAAGCTGTCCTGCTGTGTCTGCACACACACACACACACACACACACACACACAACAAGGTTGAGTTCAAAAGTCCACCTGTGCTAGAGAAAACTGTTTTTTATTTCATCACGTACGCTGAACATGTACACATTGACGTTATTAACCAGAGAGACAGATTCAGTCTTTCCCTCCTCACACACATCTCGTTTAAACACAGCTCCAGACTCGGTATTAATCACAGCGGCGCCTTAATAACGAACATCTCACAGCCTCTCGGCCAATCGCAACACACCGTCCTGGATTTACACTTTTGATGAAGTAGTTTTTTTGTCTCCTAAAAATAAATCAATAAAAAATAGGTTGAAGTTGTTGAAGCAGTAATTTAGAATGATTTTCACCTGCATGACGACTTTATATATGATTATAAACTTTATATAAATCTCCAACTGAATCACTTCCATTAGAATCACAGGTCAGCTCCGAAAATATTGGCACACTTGCTTTGTTCTGGTTCTATTCACAATACTGTATAACCAGAACAAAAATCTAAATCATAACCAATATATGTTCAGCTAAAGACGTTCTGTATGTTTATATGAACATTCAACTGTATGTTAGTATTTGCTGTAGTTTTAAAATGATTTTTACACTACGTTTATGCAGCATTTCAACCAAGTTAATTATGTAATTTTCGATTTTATTCAATATAGTTTTTTCTGTCACTGCTAATATATGTATTATTATTTTTTAATTGTTATTGTTTTCATTGTTGTGTTTCATTGTTTTAATTTCTGCTTTTATTTCAAACAATTTCTTTTTTTTTTTTTTAAATAAATTTAATTATAAATGAAATTAAAGATTCAACCAGGATTTTTAGTTGTTTGAGACAAACCTTCTTTTTTAACTAACAAATAGTGAAAAACATTAAAAACACAGAACCTAAATCAGTCATTTTGCTGCTGAGTCTCAATATCAGGCTGAAGTTATCCAAAAACAAAAAAAAAAAAAAAGGTATATTGTAAACCCGAGAGGAAACGTATCAGATATCTGGTTGTGTAACAAATGACAAAGACTGAGATTGGATTTGGGAAAGGCATTTATTCTTGGTTTTACACGAGCAGACACCAGCCTGATTATCTCTTTTCTCTGACGTCTACAGGAAGTGTGATCAGTAAAAATAAAATAATAATAAAATAAAATAAAGCTTAAAGGTTTTTACAGAAACAGTATCGGAGTCGACTGATGCTGAAGGTTTCAGTACCATGAAGTTTTATCATGCTATCAAGGGTGCCAATAATTCTGGAGGCAGCTGTTCAAGCCTGACTGCTGCGATTAGCCACGTTAGCTGAAGCGTTCGCGTTACGCTCCTGATAGCGGTGCTGAACTGCGTCCGTCTTTACAGCTGCGTGAATCGATCATCACTGGCGAATCCTCGGTTATCAAAGCTGTCTTTCTCCTTCATCACGTCACACATTATTCCATTTCCTGTCACTCTTCCTCCGGCTTCCTCCTCTTCCTCGGAGTGTTTGTTCTTCGCCCTGTGAGGAGGAGGAGGAGAAGAGGGCGGAGATGCGTTTTAGCTCTGGAATTCTCCACCTAAACTTTTACAGATGTGTACTCTGTACAGTGACAATTGTGTTCTCATCTAATCTTATCTAATCTATCGCAATGTCAAGATTATATGATTATATTGCCCTAACAAACACACACACACACACACACACACACACTGACCGTCTCGTCTTGATGAAGGTGGTGAGCAGCATGGCGATGATGCCGGTACACACGAGTCCCATCACCACGCCGAACACGATCAGCCACGGCTCCGTGCCGTACGTCACCGGCGCCGCCAGGGTCGGGTTTATTCCCACAAACTCCAGCGTCTGATCCGTCAGCAGGAAGGCGTTATTGATCCGATGCCTCGATTTCCTGGGGAGAAAAAAACACGTCTTCTCAGAACCTGGAAGTTTAGGACAATAACCTTTAACCTTATGGAGGTCAATAATTACTTACATTATATTCATATATAATAAAACTAATTAACCCTAACTTTACCTTTGAAAAAAGTAAAAAATAAACCCAGACAGATAAGTGTTTCCCTTAAAGACAAAAACCCACAGCTTGTCATGTGACTGAGAAACCGTAAACTCGTCTGTCCTGAATATGTTACAGCTTCACCCCTGAGTGTTGCACCGCACTGACACTGGAGACTCCTTCCACTGATATCACACGAACATCTCTGTGAACGAGCTGTTACTATAGAAACCACAACGTCTCAGAAGGAGCGCATTAATACGAACCTGCACTACCGTCGGAGCTGCTGTTTAAGATAATTAATCAACACCTTCTCATTTAGAGTCTTAGATGGAAACTTTACAGGATGCAGTGTGAAACTTGATTGTTTGATGTCTGATGAAATAAAACCAACTTCATATCTTTATCATTAAAATACGTCAAAATAAATGTTTGGAGTTTTATTATGTTTTATTGTATGAACTCTGAGGAAGACACAGGAAGAGCTGAATGAATAAAGATTACAGCTCCTAGTTCAACACTTTGAAGTGTGTGTGTGTGTGTGTGTGTGTTTACTTGATGGCAAGCTCCACTTCTTGTTTAGGAACGGGCTGAGACGCGCCACTCGGTGGCATCACCACGACCCAAAACGACACACGCTCTGTTATATTACACACCACGATGTTCGAGACGCTGGACAGAAAGACACAAATATACATTAAACGCTCAGATCCGCTCAGTCTGACCCCGTTTATCTGCATTTAAATATTTCTGTAAAAACAGAGATTTAAAAAAAAAAAGGGGTAAAAACAAGTTATAATGAAACTAAATACTGTACACTAAATAAAATATAGCAGAAAACTAGAATTGTCAAATGTAAAATGTTAACTGTCAATTATAATTGTCATAATTTAATTTATTAATTTAAATTATAAACATAATTGATCATATAATTGTATATTGTCTTTATAATTAAATTCTAGAGAAGATTTTCAGGTTGTTTTCACTTTGGGTAAAATGACTTTGGCCACAAATGCGAACAGAACTTTTATAGTTACTTCATTATTATCTACATTAGACATAATGTCCTTTCACTCATTGTTTACTCTTACAGAAATATCACAATATCACCTTTATGTGTTTTGTGGCTGAATATGAACAACTGAACGTCAGCATTAGCATTTATCTGAACTTATTCCTTCATTAACATTACTGTTTAATGAACTGACCTTAAAAATCTTTGAAACCTCACTGGAGCTTTAAAATATAAAGATTTGAATATTTGCTGAGTTATTTATTATCAATATCTTGATTATTATTCCATCGAGGAGCCGATGGTGGAGCTGATCTGCTGTAGAGTTCAGAATAACGTTAATGGATAATCTCCAGTGTGTCTTCATTGGCTTTATATTTAACACTGCAGTAACAGCAAATTTGT
>CM060117.1:24970621-25043121 GCA_030522415.1 Channallabes apus | reverse complement strand
CAGACCCAATGGTGGTGTTGGGTGGAGGGAGCTCCAGTGTGCAGCAGTCAGGTACTGCAGAGGGACAGGATAGGATCCAACCCACCATAGAGAACAGTGAAATGACTGATGGTGAGCAGATAAAAAAGAAAAGAAAAATAAGCACTCGAAACATACAGAAAGACATAGCTCCAGCAGAGGGCTCGAACATTATGAGGGAATCAGTCTCAATGGGGGGGCTAAATAGCATGGGTGGAGCGTGCAATATTGAAGAACTAACATCACCTTTAGAGCAAGATGATGACTTCATAGATGAGGACTATGAAGAAGACAGGTACTCTGATATATCAGACATCAGTGTGTCACATTTTGGGGGAGATCAGCAACTCTACACACTCGAAGACATAAAAGAATATTTGAAAAAAACGTATAAAAAAACTATCAATATCGAAGACCATTTCAAAAATGTCAAAAAATTTATAGCATCGGTGGCACACTTACAGCGTACCACAAATTATGACCATCTGAGTAAGAAAATGAGATGGAGATTAAAAGATCATATAAAGAAATGGCAGCGGTTTCATCCCAAGCAAAAATGAACACACTGGGTGATCTCTGTCCTCCTGATTAAACTACATCACAGGGGTGTTGTTTCTTTGGTTACAGCTGTTCTCATATGCCTTTCTTTCCTTTTACCTCTTTTATTCATGGATAGGCTAAGAGTGGGTACTTTAAACATCAATGGGGGCAGGGACAGGAAAAGACAAGCTGTAGTTACACAATTCATTAAACAAAAAAACATAGATGTCGCCTTACTACAAGAAACACATAGTGACAAAGACAACATGATAGAGTGGCAGATGAGGTGGGAAGACCAACTTTATTTTAGTCATGGGACAAATTTTAGTGCCGGGGTGGCAATTTTATTTTCAAAAAGACTAAAAGTAAATGTAACTAAGAGCATTGAGGTAGAGCAAGGCCGTGTTTTAATAGTACAAGCTGAAATTGAAGGGCAAAATTTTTTATTTACCAACGTATATGCCTCAAACAAAGGAAGTGAAAGAGTGAACACATTTTATAAAATAAAAGACGCAATCACACAACACGGTAACAACCACATTGTAGTCATGGGTGGAGACTGGAACTGCACTGTAGATTTTACAGTAGATAGGAACGCAGAAGAACCGCACTCTCAATCTTCTGAAGTCCTAAACAACATAATTAAAACATGTAGACTAGTAGACCCCTGGAGAGAAATGAACCAGGGGACAAAACAATATATATGGATAAAAACCACTGAAGAAAGAATAAGTGCTGCAAGACTGGACAGATTTTACATTACAAAAACTCACAGAAACAAAATTTTAAGGAGCTCCATTCATCCTAGTGGCTTTTCTGACCACCACATGGCTACAATAGTTTTTACACTGCCTGACAAAACAAAACCTCGCTTTTACTGGTGTTTTAACTCAAAACTGCTCCAAGATCAAAATTTCTGTTTTAAATTCTTAATCTTTTGGGAGGAATGGAGAGGAAGGAAAGGGGATTTCACATCCTTAGGCACATGGTGGGAGGTGGGGAAAGTACAAATTAAAATATTCTGTCAACAATATACAACACACACAAATGCAATAAACAAAGGCGCAGTTGAAAAACTAGAGAGGGATATAACAAACCTAGAAAATGAACTAATTGAAAAAAACGAAGGTGAAAAAAGAAACTCTTTAGAACAAAAAAAGAAGACATTAAGCTCCTTTTTACACGAACAGGCCAAGGGAGCCCTCATCAGATCACAAATCTCCAACATCAAAGACATTGATGCCCCAACCACCTACTTCTTCAAATTGGAACGGAAAACCCGACGACAAAATCAGATGATGTACTTAAAACGTCCGGATGGCAGCACAACTACATCGTGCGAAGAAATGAGAAGGATCGCAGTGGACTTCTATAAAGATCTTTACCGCAAGGAAACCACTGACCCGAAATGCAGCGAGGAAATAACAAACGAACTACCAAAATTAACAGAAGAACAAAAGGAAGACTTGGACATGAACATCGAACTACAGGAACTAAGTGCAGCAGTAAAACAGCTCTCTACTGGTCGAGCACCGGGCATTGATGGACTCCCAGCAGAATTCTACAAGCATTTCTGGGAAACACTGGGAACAGATCTACATGAAGTTTTTAACTGGTCTTTTAACAACGGGAAATTGCCCACAAGCTGCACACGGGCGGCCTTATCTTTACTTCCAAAAAAAGGAGACTTGGGTCTCTTAAAAAACTGGAGACCTGTGGCCCTTTTATGCACAGACTATAAAATCTCATCGAAGTGTTTGTCAAACAGGCTAAAAGAATATATAGGTGAAATAGTACACGCAAGTCAAACTTACTGCATACCTGGACGCACAATAATGGACAATGTTTTTACAATACGTGACATGATAGAACTGTGTAAAATGAACTCTTATGACTTGGGTTTTTTATCTTTAGACCAAGAAAAAGCTTTCGATAGAGTAGACCACACCTACCTTTTTAACACATTAAAGGCATTTGGAATGGGAACAAGGTTCACAGCGTGGGTCAAGCTTTTATACACAGATGCTGTTATTATACTTAAAGTTGGAGGAGGGCTTAGCTATCCTTTCAGAATACAAAGAGGGATCAGACAAGGGTGCCCACTATCAGGGCAATTATATAGCTTGGCAATTGAACCTCTTTTACACCAACTAAGAAAAAACATGAATGGGTTAGCAGATTATGGGATAACAAACAAAGTAGTGACATCAGCTTACGCAGATGATATAATGGTTTTTATCACCAAACAAGAAGACATGAATGTCCTCTCCAATAGCCTAAAAAAGTACCAGGCCGCATCCTCTGCACGTGTCAATTGGAGCAAATGCGAAAGTTTAATAGCAGGTCAGTGGCAAGAAAAACAGGTTCCCAAACTCCCGGAGAACATGCAATGGGGAAAAACAGGCATCAAATACCTGGGAATATACCTAGGGGACGAAAACTACAGGCAGAAAAACTGGGAGGGATTGGTGGAGAAGGTAAGTGCAAAGTTGTCAAAATGGACCTGGGTCCTGCCCCAGCTATCCTACAGGGGGAGAGTGCTGGTTGCCAACAATTTGGTCGCCTCGATGCTGTGGCATAAGTTCACAGCTCTGTTACCACCGGAAACAACAGTCAGAGAGATTCAGAGAAGGATGGTGGATTTTTTCTGGAACGGGCAGCACTGGACACGAGCACCAGTTCTCTACCTGCCGACACAGGAAGGAGGCCAGGGCTTAATCGACCTACAAAGCCGAATAAAAACATTCCGTCTTCAGACAGCGCAAAGACTGCTCTACGAGAAGGAGACAACATGGACTCACACAGCATGTCAGCTACTGCAAAAAGTCGAGGATCTAAAATATGACAGACACTTGTTCATCATGAACCTAAACGAGATCAACACATCTAAAACATCAAAATTCTATCAGACAGTTTTAAAGGCGTGGTCTTCACTCTTGAAAATCAGCAGAACAGGAGACCAGCCATGCCTCTGTGTAAACCAAGAACCCCTTTTCAGCAACCCACTGATTCCAGCAACAATCCTGACATCCAAGAATCTACGTCAACGTTTCCAAAAAGCCGGAATTATGAAACTTGGGGACTTGAGGGCTGGTGGAACTTGGAAACCCACAACCATGCTTGCAGAAGAGACGAAAATCCAGTCTCAACGCATACTCCAGAGAATAATGAGAGAAGTGATCCTAGCGCTGCCTCCAGAGTTTAAGGAGACCTTAGAACGGGACTCCGGAGGGGACCAGCAACCTTTCCCCCCTCTCTCCATCTCTGCAGCAGCAGAAAGAACAGAAACCAACGGAGCAATACTGACTTTTAAAATACCACAACTGACAGACTTTGAAAACGCCACGAAGAAAGCCTTATACACTGCTACTGTAAAGGTGATCCATCAGAACTCTCTGGCCGGAGTAAAGGAGTCGAGGTGGTCGGATCTGCTGGCATCGGGCTCTTCCCCACAAGGTAGCTGGAGGTCCCTGTACAAACCCCCTACAGAGAAGCGCACAGCTGATCTGCAGTGGAGGATCGTGCACGGGGCCGTGGCCACAAACAGACACGTAGCACATATCGACCCCACCATAGCTACAACATGCCCTTTCTGTGGGAGGGAGGAAACCATAGAGCACCTCTTTTTAAGATGCGAGAGGCTAAGGCCAATGTTCAATACCTTAAGGGAATGGACAACAAGTTTCGAGCAAGCCTTAACAGAAGGCATGTATATTTTTGGCCCGAAATACTCAGTCGCGAACAAGAAAAAGATCTGCATAATAAACTTTTTAATTGGCAAAGCAAAACTGGCCACATGGCTCACAAGAAAAAATAAAATAAAAAAGGATGGCACCCTAAACCCAGAAATCATGCTCAAAATTCTCGTCAAAACAAGACTAAAAATTGAATTCGCATATGCAGCAATGACACATAAGCTGCAGGATTTCTATGAAGTTTGGGGACAAGAGGAAATTTTATGCAGTGTAGAAAATGACTTGCTTATTTTAACCTTCTAACATAACTATATGCACAGTGTATTTTATTTATCTATATTCATATATTTATTTATTTATTTATATATATTTTGTATTTATCTACACTTACTTAGTCATGAATGCTAGAATTGTTCTTAAAAAAAAAAAAAAAAAAAAAAAAGAAAACCCTGATATTAGGGGCAAATATGTACATGAATATACATGTGTGTGGTTTTGTATGCATATAGATGTAAATGTGTGTGTGTGTGTGTGTCTGTAGGTGTGCATGTATGTATATATATGTATATATATATAATTGTGTGTGTGTATATATATGTGTACAAATGCGTGAAGGAGTGTAATACATAGGCGCATGCATGCATGTGTACATAGCTTTCCTGTTGGCTTTTATCTGAATACTTATTTTTTTACATGTTTTTTTTTTTTCCTTACTAAATAAGACGAATATGACATGATTGTTTCATAATAAAAGACCCTTAAAGTCAAGTCTCTCTCTCACTCTCTCTCTCTCTCTCTCACTCACTCTCTCTCTCACTCTCTCTCTCACTCACTCACTCTCTCACTCACTCACTCTCTCTCACTCTCTCTCTCTCTCTCTCTCTCACTCACTCACTCACTCTCACTCACTCACTCACTCTCTCACTCACTCACTCTCACTCACTCTCTCACTCACTCACTCACTCACTCTCTCTCATTCACTCACTCTCTCTCTCTCTCTCTCTACAGCTCTTACTGTAGTTTAACACTTTGAGATGTGGGATGTGTGTGTGTGTACTGTATGTGTGAGTATACAGTGTATACAGTGTGTGTGTGTGTGTGTGTGTGTGTATATACAATATGTGTGTGTGTGTGTGTGTGTGTGTGTGTGTGTATATACAATATGTGTGTATGTGTGTGTGTGTGTGTGTGTGAGTGTGTGTACGTACGTACACTGTGTGTGTATATATGTGTGTGTATGTGTGTGTACATACACTATGTGTGTGTATATATGTGTGTGTATGTGTGTGTATACAGTGTGTATGTGTGTGTGTACGTACACTATGTGTGTGTATATATGTGTGTGTGTATGTATGCAGTGTGTATGTGTGTGTATACAGTATGTGTGTGTGTGTGTGTGTGTGTATACAGTGTGTGTGTGTGTGTGTGTGTGTGTGTGTGTGTGTGTGCTTCTTGTCCCCCTCCTTTACTGTTCTTACCTTTGTTGCCTTTTAGAAATGAGGTAATGTTATGTTATAAATAATAATATAATGATATTTTTATTGACTAATAATAAGTTTGTTTGCAACATTTTTTTCATCAGATTTCTAAAAGCAAAAACAAAAAGTATAATTAATACCGACAGACTAAACTCTGATCTGCTCCTCCTGATACACACACCGCACAGCAGCACATGACTGGACATTTCCTTCTCAATTCCATTCTGATTTTATTTTTATTACTTGTACAAAGTGTAAATTTTACTTGTAAAAGTTTTCTATATTTTCTATATTGTACAATTATTAACCATTATGTTTTGTTGGATATTATGTATATATGCTCCTTACTTGAATATTTTCTTTTTCATACTCTATTTTTCTTTTTCTTTTATTACTATAATTCTTATTTTATATTCTTTATTTCAGTAGTCTTTGAGTAGGCGGTTATAAAAACATTCCACTGCATATTATACTGTGCATGTGACAAATAAAGGTTTGATTTGATTCGAATTGAGATTTACATCAATCTCTGATCTCAGAGAACATTACTCTAAAAACAAAATAATAATAATATTTTTTTTTAAACAGTTTGTTTTAATTAATTGATGAAATGCAAACGCAAACGCCAAAACGAGTCAGTTCTCCCCGTGACCACAAGGTGGCAGCACAAATCCACAACTTACTCACCACCACAAGGCTCCATTACATTTTCAATTCAATTTTATTTGTATAGCGCTTTTAACAATTGACATTGTCTCAAAACAGCTTTACACAATCAAAAGAATTATTTAAGTTTGTATGGAATGTGAATGTGTATGAATCAAAATGTTCAGATGGTCCCTGGTGAGCAAGCCGAGGGCGACAGTGGCAAGGAAAAACTCCCTGAGATGGTAATAGGAAGAAACCTTGAGAGGAACCAGACTCAACAGGGAACCCATCCTCATCTGGGTGAAACAGATAGCAGGAAATGATCTGCATTTATACAGTGTGTTAGGTGGCAGGTGGTTCAGCTATAATAGTTGATGTTAATTGATGTTAAAATGGAGTCCAGTAGTTATTCGAGACTCAGATAGACTTGTAGAAAGTTCCAGTCCTGAACTATCGGACTGTCGAGTCCTCAGAGAAACAGCTGCTAACACCAGTCGAGGCCAGAACCTTCTTCTAAGTAGATAGAATCATCACCAGACACCAGACGCATCCCAAAGAGACACACGGGGCATCCATGCGACGAGACCTCCAACCAGAAACGGGGCAACAGGATGGATCAGACAGGTCCGGAGGGCAGAGGGAGTCTGGATCACTGGCAGCTCAGGAACCACATGTGTAGCTCGACAGAGAGAGAGAAAGAGTGAAAGGGGGAGACAGGGGGAGGAGAGGGAAGAGAAAGAGGGAGAGAAGAGGAGGAGAGATTGCAATTAGGTATGGTCACAGTCACATAATGTATAATGTGAATGTATATTTACTGTAGAGTGCAAGCAGGGACTCCGGCAGGACTAACTATGACATCATAACTAAAAGGGAGAGCCAGAAGGAAACACAAACATGAGGGGGAACTGAGATGTAAAGCAAACAATCACCTCACCGTCAACAAACCTGAGTGATCAAATGAGAGTGAGGAAGACAGCATCTAAACATACCAGTTCACCATAATACTCTACGTCCATGAGTCCCCCAGATCTGCTCCTTTACCTTATCGTAAATCTATTTATAAAAATGCTTGGCTAAATAAATAGGTTTTTAGCCTAGACTTAAACACTGAGACTGTGTCTGAGTCCCGAACACTATTTGGAAGACTATTCCATAATTTTGGGGCTTTGTATTTTAAAATCAATGCGAAATTTCACAGGTAGCCAATGTGGTGAAGATAGGATAGGGGTGATGTGCTCATATCTTCTGGTTCTAGTGAGGACTCTCACTGCTGCATTCTGGACTAGCTGAAGCTTGTTTATGCACCTAACTGAACAACCAGACAGTAAGGCATTACAATAGTCCAACCTAGAGGTGATAAAAGCATGAACTAGTTTTTCTGCATCATTTAGCGACAATATATTTCTTATCTTGGCGATATTTCTGAGGTGAAAGAATGCTATCCTGGTGATATTATCTACATGAGCTTCAAATGAAAGGCTGGAATCTATAATCACGCCGAGGTCTTTTACTGTTGCACTTGATGGAACAGAAAGGCCATCTAAAGTTACGGTGTGATCTAAGATTTTACTTCTAGCTGTATGCGGTCCTATGACTAGAACTTCTGTCTTATCAGGATTAAGCAGAAGGAAGTTAATTAACATCCAATTTCTTATGTCCTGCACACATTGCTCAACTTTAGTAAGCTGGTTTTTCTCATCAGGTTTTGCTGAGACGTATAACTGTGTGTCATCAGCATAACAATGAAAACTAATACCATGCTTACGGATTATGTTGCCCAGAGGAAGCATGTAAAGGGAAAAAAGCAGTGGGCCTAAAACTGAACCCTGTGGAACGCCAAACTCCACTAGAGAACATGCAGAATAATCACCATTTAAGTCTATATACTGATAACGACCGGTCAAATAGGATCTGAGCCAGGAGAGGGCTGTACCCTTAATTCCTACTACATTTTCTAATCTGTGAAGAAGAATACTATGATCAATGGTGTCAAAAGCTGCACTGAGGTCGAGTAATACAAGCATAGTTACACAACCCTGATCACAGGCCAATAGGAGGTAATTTACTACTTTAACGAGTGCTGTTCCTTTGCTGTAATTAGGCCTAAATCCTGACTGATACAGTTCATGTATGATATTTCTATGTAGATATGAGCATAGCTGCTCCGCTACTATCTTTTCCAGAATCTTAGAGATAAAGGGGAGGTTTGATATTGGCCTGTAATTGGACAGCTGACAGGGGTCGAGGTCAGGTTTTTTAATTATTGGTTTGATAACTGCTACTTTAAAAGATTTTGGAACATAACCAATGCTGAGTGAGGAATTAATTATTCTCAACAGCGGTTCTGTTATTACTGGTACTATCTGTTTAAGAAAATGTGTCAGTATAGGATCTAACATATAGGTTGATGAATTTGCAGAATAGATGAGTGAAATTAGTTCATTCTCTTCAAGGGGAGTAAAGTATTCTAGGTTCCGTATTTAGGTCCGTATATAGGTTCTAGGTATTTCCCATGGCTAGGTTAACATCTGTATCCATTACATTGTTCGGTTTCAAAGCCTCAATTTTATGCCCAATATTTACAATTTTATTATTAAAAAAGTTCATGAAGTCCTCACTATTGCATGATGTTGTTGTGGAGATTTCTGTAGTGGTCTTATTTCTGGTTAATTTGGCTACGGTATTAAATAAAAATCTAGGATGATTTTTATTTTCTTCTATAAGAGTGGAGAGATACGTTGATCTGGCTACACTAAGAGCTTTCCTATAGTTCAGGATGCTCTCTTTCCATGCTATTTGAAATACCAACAATTTAGTTTGACGCCATTTACGCTCTAATTTCCGAGCAGTCTGTTTTAAAGTGCGCGTGTGATCGTTATACCAGGGAGCGAGTTTCTTATCTCTAATAATTTTTCTTTTAGCTGGAGCTACATTATCTAAGGTACAACGAAATGTCGACTCTAAATATTCAGTCGCCTGATCGAGTTCTGTGGGGTCAGACGGTGGCCTAATCGAAGTTGGTAACTCTGGGAGATTACTGATAAAACTCTGTGTGGTAGTTGATGTGAATGTACGTTTAATACGATAGCGCGGTGCTGTGCGTACATTATCACTGTGACACACTTGAATTGAGACAAGATAGTGATCTGAGATAATTTCAGACAGTGGAATTGTGAATACATTTCTTATACTTAATCCGAGGAATATTACTAAATCTAAAGTGTGACCTGCTTTATGAGTGGGTCCTACTACACACTGATTTATGCCTACGGAGTCCAGTATGGACATAAATGCTGTTCTCAGAGGGTCTAATGGATTCTCAAAATGAATATTAAAATCTCCAGCAATTAACACTTTGTCTACAGAAACGACTAGGTTTGAGATGAAATCTGCAAAATCACTAAGAAATTCAGAATACGGCCCTGGAGGTCTGTAAATTATAATTAGTGGAATCGACTGAGCTGACTTAAAATATTTAAATAGACTTATGTTACTATAAGGAATTTTAAATGAGTTAAATTTGTGTCCGTGTTTTTGTACGATAGACAGATTATCATTATGAATAACTGCGACGCCTCCTCCTCTACCAGTTAACCGAGGCTGGTGTATGTAGCTGTATCCAGGAGGACTAGCTTCATTTAGAGCTACATACTCGTCCTGTTTAACCCATGTTTCAGTTAAACAGAGTATATCAAACGCCTGATCTGTGATAATTTCATTAACAATAACTGCTTTTGATAATATTTAACAGTCCTAGCTTCAGATCAGAGGTGCGCAGCCGGATATCAGGAGTTTGGGACTGGACTGCTGATGACTGGGGTACCGTGGTACTCCTTCATTGGTACTGTCAGGTACATAAGCCACGCCTCCTTCATTGGTACTGTCAGGTACATAAGCCATGCCTCCTTCATTGGTACTGACAGATACATAAACCACGCCTCCTTCATTGGTACTTTCAGGTACAAAAGCCACGCCTCCTTCATTGGTACTGTCAGATACATAAACCACGCCTTCTTCATTGGTACTGTCAGATACATAAGCCACGCCTCCTTCATTGGTACTGTCAGGTACATAAACCACGCCTCCTTCATTGGTACTGTCAGATACATAAGCCACGCCTCCTTCATTGGTACTGACAGGTACATAAGCCACGCCTCCTTCATTGGTACTGTCAGGTACATAAGCCACGCCTCCTTCATTGGTACTGTCAGATACATAAGCCACGCCTCCTTCATTGGTACTGACAGGTACATAAGCCACGCCTCCTTCATTGGTACTGACAGGTACATAAGCCACGCCTCCTTCATTGGTACTGTCAGGTACATAAGCCACGCCTCCTTCATTGGTACTGTCAGATACATAAGCCACGCCTCCTTCATTGGTACTGACAGGTACATAAGCCACGCCTCCTTCATTGGTACTGACAGGTACATAAGCCACGCCTCCTTCATTGGTACTGACAGGTACATAAGCCACGCCTCCTTCATTGGTACTGTCAGGTACATAAGCCACGCCTCCTTCATTGGTACTGTCAGATACATAAGCCACGCCTCCTTCATTGGTACTGACAGGTACATAAGCCACGCCTCCTTCATTGGTACTGACAGGTACATAAGCCACGCCTCCTTCATTGGTACTGACAGGTACATAAGCCACGCCTCCTTCATTGGTACTGTCAGGTACATAAGCCACGCCTCCTTCATTGGTACTGACAGGTACATAAGCCACGCCTCCTTCATTGGTACTGACAGGTACATAAGCCACGCCTCCTTCATTGGTGTATACAGTATATGTGTGTGTGTGTGTGTGTGTTCACGCACTGCAGAGGCCGCGCCTCTCTCTGTCCTTCCTTGCGCGTGCACAGTGTGTGTGTGTGTGTGAGAGCGAGAAAGACACACACACACACACACACACACACACTGCAGATTGGCGTGAATGCGCGCGGGAGGTGGGCGGGGTTTGAGACTCGGCTGTCTCTCTCTCCCCCGGTGTTACACTCGGTTACAGGCGGTCAGGTGAGTAACACACTCGGGTTCTAGTGTGTGTATATATGTGTGTGTGTGTGTGTGTGTGTGTCTGCGGTTTCAGTCGCGGTTTGTGCCGGTGTGCTCACGTGCTTTAAGCCGGGTTGCCAGATTGTGCGTCTAACCTGAGAACAATGAGTGAATATGGAGTGTGTGTCCGCGGTGTCTCTCACACACACACACCACACACACACGCACACACACAGTGCACATTTCACTCATTAATTCTCATGTTGATGGAGCTTTAACCTGGACTGGGTTTGTTTAAATCCTCTGTGGTTCCAGTTTACTTTCACTTTATGTTCATTATCAGGATTTAAAATTTAATTGATTGTTGTATTAGTTTTCAATTTAAAAATTTTTTTTGTTGCTTCTTTAGTTGCTTTTAGTTTGACCTTTTTATTTTACATACACCTGCTTATAGTATTATTATTATATCATAGATTATAAATAAATTATAATTCATCATATGGATTATAAAATAGACATGTTTAGATTAAAGCTAATTAAGGAAATACTTTTAGTTTTGGAATAAAGTTGAGTTTATCATTGTTGAGGGTTTACCATGGTTTACCCGAGTAAGGAGACGTTTCTGTTTATTACATTTCACTTGTTTATAATGAAAGATGTTTTTGTTTTAGTTACAGTTTATTTTTTATGCTGTTGGTTATTTTATACACGTAATAAACAGGTGAGTTTTACATTTTAGTCAGGCTTTTAATTTTACTTCTTAATTTCTAACTTTATTCATCTTTGTAAACGATGCTCATTAGCTTAGGGAGCTAATTTTAGCTTAAGATATTTGAATTAAAGTCCGTACTACCTTTATAAGTTACAGCTTAAGCTAAAATTTTATTGAATTTTAAATTTCATCATTTAATAATTTGGTTTATGGCTATAGGTTTAGTTCAGGGCAGCTCCGAGATCTCTTCAGCATGTTTAACATAAGAGGATGGAGATACACCACATGTATTTTACATTTATTTTTAATGCAGTGTTATTCTTACGCTAGTTGAGAATGCTAATTATTAAATGTCAACCTGACGACTTGAGAACGACGCATAATTTAACATTTGTGCAAGATTTTTGTTTGTTTGTTTGTTTTTTGGGGGTTCACAGGGCTGAGTTGATGTAATGACTTTGGTGTTGAGGGATTATTTAGATAATTTAGCTAATTTACACAACAGTGTGCTTTAGCTTTAGATTATTTATTATTCAGCTTCTCTCTATTATCTCTATTATCCATTTCATGGTCACACACTTTATAACCCAAATAAGGGAACAGGCTCGAAGGTTTATTTTTTAATCTTTTAACTGAAAAAATCAGTAAACAAAGGCGGTTTCTGTTAGGAAGAGTCAGCTGATTTGCTTCTGCTTACTCAGGAGATAAAGTTACTTTTAGACTGAACAATCATTACCTACTGTAACCACTGAAAAAGCATGTGTGTGTGTGTGTGTGTGTGTGTGTGTGAAAGAGAGAGATGACAGGAAGTGTACTACCCCTCTGAAAGGCTGATAAGTTAAACACTCCCCCGTGTTTCCTCCATCAGTGACACGTCCCCACTGATCCTGAGTCAGTTATTTCCACAAGGTTGTTTATTTGGATAACTTTGGTTTTACACACACACACACACACACACACATTATATACTGACTGGGGGAAAAAGTGCAATTTCAGAATGGACAAATTATCGGGCTTTGCATCGAGCAAAGAAAACAACTAAGGAGCTTTGAAATGACTGGAGGTCGTTAAGGACACATGAAAACCTGGAAGGAAAATACTGAACCGTCAACTCTGTGGAATAAATGTGGCCAAAGGACAAAGCATGAATGTCAATTAAACATCTGGTGAAGTCGCATGGTAAAAAAAATCAACAGTAAAAATCAGATCTATGTTTAGTAGTGAAAGTAAGAGGATTTCCACACACACACACACACACACACACACACACACACACACACACACACACACAATGTGATGAGAACCTAAGAAAAATGGCTTCAGTTTGCTAAGAAGGGAAGGACATGAAGGGATGCTCCATCATACATAGTGTCCACTGTACAAGTCCTCTGGAGACAGTGTTATGATCTGGGTTTGATCAGTTACTCAGGTCGAGACTCAGCAACGTTATGGGGCAATAAAATTAAGTCAGCTGACGACCTGAATGTACTGAATCACCAGGTTATCACATCTATGGAGGTTTTTTATTCCCATAAAGAATTCCATAGAGGGTGAGAGAGCATGAAGAATCATATACACACATGAACTGGACACCACAGAGTGTAGTGTTAGATAGAGTGTTCGAATATTTACATAGTTACTTAAATAATTTGTTAATTAAATAAATACTTTTTAATTTGTCAGTGTGCTGAGATCTGCCAGTCCAAACAGAAAGCCAGTTGCTACTCATAGCATATATACATATTTAATGTGCACAAAACAAACAAAGTAGCCCTAATCCATATATAATAAAACATAGTCTAATTGTAGTGACAATAAAGTTATTAACCCTAACCCTAGCTCTTCTTTTGCACCCATGTCTCCAAAAACCATTCTAATGAAAACACACAGCTGTGCCACATCCACAACATCAGTCGACTCATCAAATTGAAGAGAAAAACATTCACACTGTTCAATATCCTTCCTTAACTGCGCCTCGACATCCCTCACATTCCCTCACATCGCCATGTAACAGAGCCACGGGATAATTGCACGTCCTTAATGGTAGCTATGATATCACTTTTATTCTTGAAGTCACCAAATAGTACGTCTGCAGCCGCGACAAATACTTCTTTCACAACTTCGCCATCCTTGAAAGACTTCTAGTGTTTTGCGTTACATGACTGACGCGATAAGATGCTATAGCTGCAGTCTTACCCTTGGTGTTTGGTCTGGTGAAAATGGACTGCTGTGCTGCTAACTGCCTCTTCAATTCCTGGACTTTTTTTTTTTTTTTTTTTTTGCTTCTGCCATAGTTGCCTTTTACTTTGCTGAAGTTGCAGCTCTCACCATCTCTACTTAAACAGTGAGTCCCTACTAGTAACGTAACATGCCTATTGCTAAAACCCTGGCTAAATTCAGATTAGCGTACTAGCATACTACTCTCACTCGTTCCTGCCATATATTTATATGAAATAGTATGAGTAGTATGTTAGTATGCGATTTCAAATTCAGCCACTAATTCCGTCGGGTTTTCAGCGCAGAGCCAAATGTAATCAGTGATCTTGTAAGGGGAAATAAAGAGCTGTTTTTTAAAATAAGTACAGGGTTTCTTTACTCAAGAAATACTATGTCTATAAAGGTTATTGTTTTATTTGAGGTTTGAGACGTGGAAACAGTGAAGTAAAAGAAAGGCAGTTTACTCTCGCGATCGACTGGAAAGCAGTCTGCGATCGACAGGTCGACCGCGATCGACTGGTTGGACACACCTGATTTACAGGAAAAACAAAACTAATGAAGAGACTCGAAAAAAGTGCCAGTAGTGTTTATTAAACAGTTTACATGAACACTGAACATATCAATGGCAGACAAATTAGCCATCTATCTGTAAACTTTGAAACAGAAACTCCAATTTTTCAATTTTAATAACAAAAAATTATTAAACCATGTAAAAATAAAATTTCTATTTAGTATTCTTGAAAACTCAGAAAAAAATAAAAATAGCAGCCTACTTATTGCAGCTGGTCCATGTGCTGAATGAGTATTTGAGAAACTCACCTCATTCACTCACTTATTCAGACAGACAGGATGTTTTTCCCCCTTTCTCGTTTCTTTTCAGAGAGAGTCTTCTGAGAAAAGTTTGCTCAGGCGAATGGAGCGAATGGGAGGTAGCGGGAACTACAATTCCCATGCGGTCTGTTGTCGCTACAGATCCAGTAATGTGGAAATGGCGGGTGCTGCTATTAGCGGCGAAGGAAAAGAGATGGAAAGAGTAATTAATCATTACGGAGTAAGCGGCTTTTAAATCGTGCGTATTACTGGATCTGTAGTGACAACAGACCGCAAAGGATGATGGCCGCGCCTGGGCTGATGGGAATTGTAGTTCCCGCTACCTCCCGTTCGCTCCATTCGCCTGAGCAAACTTTTCTCAGAAGACCTATTATGTCATGCGACCACGGTATTATCGAAATAAAGTGTTATTGCGGTGCGATGGTATTTACAATACCGTTACATGCCTAACTATAATTACTACTTACTTACACAATAATTGTCTTATGTTTATCTAAATTCACTCTTTTGTTACTATAATTTGCTTATTACTTACATTTATGGTCTTTACTTATGTGCTCATTTCTTTACCTGTTTAGCTCCTTATTTACTTTAGTTATTTTGCACATTTCTCTACCAATTCACCTACTTTACATCCGTCTTTACTTTATCTGTTTATTTTCTGTTCTTCACTTACTGACATGAAATCTTTGTAATTATTTATTTTTCAGTAGATTATAAAAATTATTATTTCAGTTTTAGTTCATATGGAACTTCTAATTCACTCAGTGAAATATTGAGAGTTGCCACCGACACGCAATTACAGTGTGTGTGTGTGTGTGTGTGTGTTGTGCCAGACCATGGGGGATTCCTTGCCCTATTGTGTGTCACTGCATGGACAGGAAGTGCAGTTTGGCCCATTGATCTGTTTCCTGTCGATCAAGGGACACTTAGTGACACGGATTGGCACACAGGAACACAAACACACACAAATACACACATGCAGTCGGAACATATTTATTTAAACAGCATCAAGTAGAAGAAGGACCTCAATTATATTCAGTTTTGAAAATCTTGTGTCTATCAGCTTCTGTTCTGTTACATATTATTATAGTTTTTTTTAAATGGGCAAAGTGATGATATCAAAAAAAGGCAAATCTCTCACACACACACACAGAATCTTATTTCATTCCAGGATTCAGACAAAAGGAAGAAACAATATACATGACAAATAATAAAAAAAAAATTCATACTAAAATTTGTTGTATAGATATTGTTATTATTATTATTATTATTATTATTGATATAGATATTATAAATGACACACTTTGTTTATTGATCTAACTGTCCAAGGGATTCTGGGTAAATTCTGCACCATGTAAGCCTCTGATGGAAAAAACATTCAGTGCAGGCTCTCGCTCGTGCTTTCCTCTCTTTTACGATCACGGATAATTTTCCACAAAAAAAAAATTTCCGCTTTACAACAACTCTTTCTCTCTATCTCTCTATCTCTCTCACACACACACACACAGGGCAGGATGTTATTGGTGTGCAAACGGTGTGTAGACAGGCCCGACCTGTCTGACTCGTTAAACGTGGGTGTGGTTTCCTGTCCTGATGAGCTTTACGTGGCTCATGACTTCACACAGCTGCAGCTCCACCGCCTTCATCACACAGTTAACAGGAAAACCGTCAACACCAGTTACTCCGTACATACTGGACTGGATGATTGACCTCTGAGACAGCACGTCACTGCATGCTTTAATCTTCTCTCGCCACTGCGGTTTACTAACACTGACACTGGAGACTCCTTCCACAACATATTTCTTATTATGTAATGGCTATACGAACAATAACGGAGCAACAATAACGAGCTCGTTAACACAAACCTGCACTACTGTCAGAGCGACTGTTATAGATAATTCATCAACACCTCCTGACCAATCAGAATCCAGAAAGGAGACATTGAACCCAAACCCTACTCTTCATGCTCACACAAAGTGCCGTTGTTGTGCGAGTCTCAGAGTGACCTCGAGCGGCGACGGCTCACGGATTTCCTCCCTGATCAGGAAACTATGCAGCTTAATCCACACACACACACACACACACACACACTAATACACACACACTGAATGTCATTAGTCCAGCCTGACCTGCATTCTGACAATAGAGTGCACGTAAACAGTTTGTGTGTGTGTGTGTGTGTGTGTGTGGTGTCCATTTGGTCAAGCAAGGCCACTTGCTAAGCCAGGTGGTGTTCTGCTTATAAACAGCTTGTGTAATCATTCAGTCGTCTCACCATATTAGTAGCGGTGGTCTTAAATATCTTCATGACAAATACACAAAAAAAAGTTTTTAGATATTAGTACAGAAAGATTATGATTTATGTAAAGTTACCGTGATATATCTGTGCTTATAGCATAGCCATCGGACTATTGAATTGTCTTTGTAACAATAAATTAATAGAGTTTATGTAAAATAAGAACATTAAACTACAGTAGTACGGGCACTGGTGGCCCGGTGGTAGGTGTTTGGTCTGTCATGTTGAAGGCCTGGGTTCGATTCCCAGCCAGAACCCAGGATTAAATGGGGGGGTTGCGTCAGGAAGGGCATACGAAGTAAAAACCTGTGCCAAGCTTGCATGTGCTGACCGGATGGTCTGCTGTGGCGACCCGTTGTCAGAAGCAGCCGGAAGACGAACAAACTAAAGTGTTTTATTTGTGTCGTAATTGCGCTATATAATAATGCTCATGAAACTGGAAAATATATAATGCGGCTATGAATATATTAAAAAATATCACTGATTTATTCACCTTATATCTATGGAGATATGATTATTTCCATTGCATGATGATTCTTAACCCTTTAACATTCTGCTCAACTTTTTGTACACGTGTGTTGAACCTGTTTGATTCATCTCTACCGCACGGTTGAGGTGTGCTATGCTAAAGCAAAAAAAATAAAAAATCCACTACATGCCCCTGTGTCTTTAAATAGTATCTTTTTAATTGTTTTCTAGCACACCTTGAAAAAATAAAGCACATACTGTACAGTATATGTTCAAAAACATTTGCGAATTTCTTTCATTTTTAAAAGCATATTCAATATATATTTTACCATAAAGCAACATCTCAACCGTTTGGTTGAGAACTATACTGAGTTCTTAAAAAGAAAAAAAATTATTGCCTCAAAGAAATTAAATTGAACAAAATTGCTTAAAATGAAGCTTGTCACATGAGCCGTACAAACGCAGTGCTTTAAAGAACGTAGCAGTTTTCCTTGCTTTAGAATGAGAAAGGACAAGAAACGGCTCTCGTCCTCTTATATAATCCTTTCCCTGAAGCTGGACCTAATCAGCATGTATATTTTCTGCGTGTGTATATTCTTTCGCGGTTCATGTTTACCGTCGCAGTATTGGACCTGACCTGTACAAACACACTCCCGCTGTAACTAACAGTGCGTCTTTATTTCTGTCCCAGATAACGGAGGCGAGTGTGTGGTGGAGCGTCAGGAGCGTCAGAGCATGAGGAGGTAAGACGGAAGCGAGAGGGGAAAAAGCAAACAGCATGAGCGGATTAGCGCCGCGCACAGTTACGTTAAAGACAGAAGACGTTGTTAAGAATCGCTAAAGTTTATCTAAAGTCACGTAGACCTGAAGCACGTCAGAAACTCAGGCACTAATGCAGGACCTGCAGCTTCTGTAGCTCAGATTAGGTCAGATTGGGTTTAATTGACAGCGTGAGGACATGACTTTAAGAGATCCCAAAATTCATAATCACACTGCAGCACGCTTTATACGAAACTGGAATTATACATAACTAGCATTGTTAGCTAGCAGTAGTGGGATTAGCCTTGGGTCCTTATTAGCCGTTTTAATCACTATGAGAATGAAATTAAGCCTTAGAGCTTAGCTCCAGATCAGTGTAAGGCCAAAGCTAAAACTGTGTGTGTGTGTGGTATAATCTAACAGCTTGTTTATGTTAGAGTTAGCAAGCGTAATCAGATCGCCACTAATACGAGACGGTATGAAAAAGTTTTGAGACTAGTTTTGAAACACGCCACCAGATGGCAGCACAAGGCTGCACGCATATTCACAGGGAGCACCGGCCTTCGTAAAGTCTGTGCAACTGGTGCTATTCTGACCACGTCTACTATTTCTTCAAGGACAGCAAGTTCTATGAAGCGTTCCACGAAGTTCAAAGAGCGAACTTGCAATTCCGCGTGAAACTTGACAAATCTGCCACAGAGACGTTTGACATGAATCAGCAAGTTCACGGCGATGCTGCAGTGAGTCGTTTTGAGCAGCATGCGTGCTTCAGTAGCGGAAGAACATCACAAACACACCAAGAACACTCCATGCGATCCTCATGTGTGATTGTCCCCAGGCTGCGTGCTGTGGATGACTCATCGTTTATGTCGAGGATCATTACTGGTGATGAAACTTGGTCACCTATACGTTACCACACAGTGAAATTCATTCCTCCCATATCCCATCGTAACTGGGGTGAAAGCACTGGGTCAGCCATGATCAACAGCCCAACAATGGCAACCAGGTGTAGTTCAAACCGGGGCTCAAACCGCCAACCCTTTCTATCAGTAACTCAGTGCCGTATCCCTCTGAGCCACCACTGCACCCACTACTACACCACTGGGTGTATGGGAACGACCATGAGATGAAGCAACAGTCTTCACACTGGTAGAGACCATCATCTCAACGACCATGCTTATCTTCTTTTCAGACATTTGTAGCAATAAAGTTCATGTTCAGTTCATCCCCAGGGGTCAGACCGGCAGTAGCGAATTGTTCTGCCAGGTTTGAAGGCGTCTCAGGGAGGAAAACAGAGCTTAGCTTGAAACTTCTTGATACAACCTTGAAGCATTTAGGATCTTTCTGTAAAAAGGCATTAAACATTACGGGTGATGGAAACTTCTTTCCAAACACGACAGCAGCCTGAATTTGTGAATTTAGCAACATGAATTTAGAGCGCTGTGCTAAGCATGTTATACACACAAATGTTTCTAGCTCGCTATTAAGCTGATTTGAAATGTTATCCGAATCACTTGTGGTAATTTTATTAACTGCTAATTAAGCGTTATTTTCCGCGTCTGTGCGGCGCGACGGCTCGGGCCACATTCCTTCCAGAAGTTTCTGTCGTGTCTGAGGCGTGCACAGCTTGCACAGTGCGGGGTGTGACATAAACCGCCCGAAAACATTTATAAGAAGGTGTGTCTGAAACGTGTGGACATTTTGTGTGTGTGTGTGTGTGTGTGTGTGCACTAGCAGCTGTTTAATTATTGCTCTCCTGTGGCGTATCACTTTCTCTGATAATCTCCCACCTGTTCCACTGGGAGTACACACACACACACACACGTACACAAACATAGACACACACACACACATACACAAACATAGACACACACACACACACACACACACATACACAAACATAGACACACACACACACGCAAATATACACACACACACCACAAACGTATGCACAAACATACACACAAGCAAACATAAACACACACACACACCCCACAAACACACACACACACACACACACCACAAACACACATACACACACACACACCACAAACACACATACACACACACACACACACACACACCACAAACACACATACACACACACACACACACACACACCACAAACACACATACACACACACACACACACGCATGCAAACATACACAAACACCACAAACATACACACACACACCACAAACACACATACACACACACACACATGCAAACATACACAAACACACACACACCTCAAACATACACACAAACACACACACACCTCAAACATACACACACACACAAACACCACAAACATACACACACACAAACACCACAAACATACACTCACCACAAACACACATACACACACACACACACACACATGCAAACATACACAAACACACACACACACACACACACACACCTCAAACATACACACACACACACACACCAAAAACACACACACACACACACACACACCACAAACACACACATGCAAACATACACAAACACACACACACACACACACACACACACACACCTCAAACATACACACACACACACACACCACAAACACACACAAACATACACACACGCAAACATACACACACACACACACACATGCAAACACACACACACCACAAACATACACACACATGCACACACACAACACACCTACACACACACACACACACACACACACACCACAAACATCTCTCTCGCCCTCTTCTGGTGGCTTTGTGCATTGCAGGAATAAAATACGTTTGTTTGTTTTTGTGTCTGTTTAGGGTGTTCCCCCTTCTTATCTTTCCTTTCTCTTCCTTTTTATTTTCTCTCATTATTATAATGCATTTATATATATATATATATATATATATATATATATATATAATATTATTATTATTATTTTTTTTTTTTTGCTTTTGCTCAGTTTTTATATTATTTTGTTCTAATGCTTTTATATTTTCGGATCTCCAGTTCACCTTTACTTCATCTTCTCCTTCTTCTTTCTTTATTATTATTATTATTATTATTATTATTATTATTAATATTATTATTATGATCTTCAATGCCTCTGTCCTCTGCAGATGGATGTGGATCAGTCGGCGTACGCAGATGACCCGTGGGTGATCACGGCTGAACAGTTGGATTATTACACACATCAGTTCCTCAGTCTGCAGCGTGACTTGGCCGGCCTGATCCTGGGTGAGAGACGTCCGCCATCACCAACTGTTACTCCGGCTCACATTTACACACACGTGTTAATCCACCAAATTAAATATACACTTTAACAAATGCTCATTAATTTATTTTTAATCATTGTAATTTTTCCAGGCCCTGATGCAAAGAACTTCTTCACGAAGTCGAAGCTGCCCATCCCTGAGCTCTCTCATATATGGCGAGTTTAACTTCGAACATATTTACAGTGTTTCTGTCAAACAAACATAATGTTTATGTCGAATTTTTGAAGGAAAATACGAGACAACGCATCTGTAATAAAATCTCTTCTTTTAGGTCATACAGTGTGTTTATTCACCTTCAGATCAACACTAATTTTGCTCGCGGTGACGTTTGACTCAAACTGAAGCTTTATCACTTCATCATCACGTCTGCTTTAAACGCTGATGTTCCTGACTTTTCTGTTTCGTTATCGCGTCGCTCCACCTTTACACTCAGGACTACAGAATAAACAGCGACAAGACACTCGATAAATCATCAGCCTCAGCCTTTAACTTATTCCTGCCCGTATTATCCAGTTGCTTAGCAACAGCAGACACTAAATTAATAAATAAACGAATTAAATGCCATGTCTTTGTGCTTCTTTCTAAAGTAGGTTTTATGTATATTTGTTTTAAACACAAATATACAAAGAACAATTTAACAATGTGAAATGATTTAATTTCTTTACTTTTCATAGTTTTTAATTCTAAATTCTTATTTCTTTATAATAGTATGATATGTATGATTTATAAATCTGATCCTCTTTTTCCCTTTTCTTTCCTTCTGTTCTCTAAAAAAACTCTGTAGTATAAATCTAAAATATTACACATCATTCATCAAAGTTTTCTTTAGATCTTCTTATTTGAATGTATATTTTTTTATTTAGTATTTTGGGTAAAAATGTTATTTAATGATGTATTTCTTTACAGAGCATGAAAAATATTTATTTATTAAAAATCTTGATCTGTACAAACTGAAAATGCAATCCTGTAATTTTAATGTTTAAAAGCGTTAATCTCAACACACACACACACACACACACACACACGAGCATATATCAGCTACAGTGTGTAAGTTTGGACCCGACCATATGGTTTTTGTTATTGTTATAAACCCCGCCCCCTTGTTTTCACCCTGTAGGGAGCTGAGCGATGTGGATCGGGACGGAGCCCTCACCTTCCCAGAATTCTGCACGGCGTTTCACCTGGTGGTGGCGCGGAAGAACGGTTACACACTCCCTGATCACCTGCCGCACACACTCCTCTCAGCTTTCAGACCTCCACCTCAGGTACGTCTCACATAAATCATTAATGCACATTAAGTCGCTCTGGATATGTTTGTCCGCCAAATGCCTAGATGTGAACTATAGGGTTGAATAAAAGGGGTTCGACCACAAACCCGGATCCTGATCCCAATCTTGAGATTATAGATGGCGAGATTCTACAAAACATTTATGTAATAATGATAATAATATAGCTTTAAGCCTGTTGGTGTTGAATCCGGTGATGTAACCCTGGTGATTTTTCAGGACTCGCAGCCTCTCATCGTTTTTGAAGATGGAGAGACTCTCAAGCACAAGGTACTTCAAAGCACTTCTTATTTTAAAATGTAATTCATCACCGCATGCAGTGTAACTGAGAGCAGAATTCCCGCAGAGTCTCGGTATTAAATGATGCAATAAAATAGTTTTTTAGAATAGATTTGAAAATACATCAAGTCAATTTCATTTGCGTAGAGCTTTTAACAATTGTGATTGTCGCGAAGCAGCTTTACACAAACAAAAGAAAACTAGTACATATTATGCAGTAAATTAAATAAGTGTATACACACACACTACTACTCAAAAGTTTGTACACTCCTTATTCTAACTCCATGGTCGTTCCAGATGTTTATTTCTTTCTACACTGTAAAACAACACTGAAGCTGTTTATTTTCCAAAATCCACAATAATCTCCTTTGAACAGTTGATATTGAGATGTTTATCTGCTACTTCTGCTCTGTAAAGCTTCATAACGGCTCTAATCTGAGCTGCTGGTTGTTAATTGGTGATTTCTGAGGCTGGTGACTCTAAATGAACGTCTCCTCTGCAGCAGAGCTCAGTTTTGGTCTTGTTCTCCTGGGAAGGTCTTCATGAGGGACAGTTTCATCATCATGGAGCTCGATGGGTTTTACAAACGCACTCGACACGATACTGTTCCAGAACAGCTGCATGTCTTAAAAAAACAACTGAAATCCCCAGTATTGTTGTAAAATGTAGAAAATATCTAAACAAAAAACAAAAGAAATAAATTTGGAAGTGATCTCAAACTTCTGAGCAGCAGTGTGTGTATGTATGTATATATATATATATATATATATATATATATATATATATATATATATATATATATAATTTTATTTATTTTGACTGAATTAGTTTTTCTTGGTCTCACATCTGTATTTTTTGATGTTGTACTATAGCACTAAGAAGTTGTAAAGGTCACTGTTATGTACGTCTGCCAAATGCTGTAATGTAAATGTAATGTAAAAACAACAACAACAAAAACAACAACATGAACTGATGTACCTTAAGAGTTAAAATTAGGAAATATTTTGTACAACATTGCCCCCTAGTGTTCAAACAGCACTTTTTTTTTTTTTTGCTAATATAAAACTATAACTCTGTTGATTTTATGTCTATAATGTAAATCCTGTTGTGTTGGACAGGAAATGGGCGTCGCCCAGCAGGAAGTCAGAGAGGAGAAGCATGAGCAAGGTACACTTTATGTCCTACATGTTTTAAAATACGTATCTTAATGTTGTGATCATTTTTATAAAACATTAAGACATTAGAAAGTGAACAAGGGTGTTAAAAAGCATGAAATGAAACAATTCTGAGGTCTGTGATAAATAATGTACATATGAGCAGCAGCACTGTGGTGTCAGTGTTCAGGGTGTAGCGCCCCCTGGTGGTCAGGAACATCTCACAAACATCAAGCTCCATGCTAACGTGGTCGTCCTAAATCATCAGCCATGATGTGTATAATCATAATAATAGCCTGGTGAGACGACCTGCAGTGCGGTTTATTACAGAGTGATTAACCCTGGCTGTAGTGAACAGTGAGGACGGTGTGATGGTGAACGTCTCCTTGTCCCCCCGTGTGTCGTCCCTGAGACACTACAGTAAACTGTGTTTGTGCTGTGTGTGTGCAGAATTCAGTCAGGAGAGAGCAGATCAGAACCAGCCAATACAGCAACTCAGCACTTTAAAGCCAGGTAACACACACACACACACACACACACAGAGTCTCTCTGTGAATTATTGCGTAATCTGAAACACCAGGTTTCCTCAGACTGGAGCTGGACATGTTCAGTAGCAGCTGTGATCATTACCAGTATTCTCCTTATATCACCTGTTATAATTATTGAGTTATTGCTGCCGCCTGAGTGTGTGTGTGTGTGTGTGTGTGTGTGTGTGTGTTTCAGCTCCCCCTAGTGAGTTGGATGTTAATGCAAAGTCAAAAACAAGACCCAGGTATAATGAGAGTTTTTTATTTGATACAGAGCTTCATGATTCAGTACCCTTTAGATAAGTGTGTATAAGTGTGTGAGTGTGTGTGTGTGTGTGTGTGTGTGTGTGTGTGATGCACAGGTCTTACTCCAGCACCTCTATAGATGATGCTATGAAGAAATCAGAAGAGCCCCCAACTCCACCACCACGACCTCAGAAAACACACTCTCGCGCTTCATCACTCGATCTGAATAAACTGCTGCAGCAGGGTAGCACAGACACACACCGATACACACACCGATACACACAGACACACACCGATACACACAGACACACACCGATACACACAGACACACACCGATACACACAGACAAACACCGATACACACAAAAATAAAACAAAGTAACCATTACCTTTGAAAAGAATTGTGACAGAACAGTGTTTCTGTGTAGAGCAGAGAGAAAGAGAGTGTGTGTGTGTATGACTGTGAAGGCGAAAGTAGGAGGGGTCTTTGTGTGTGTGTGTGTGTGTGTGTGTTGCAGGGTGTCCAAAGAGCAGGTTGAGCCTTGAGCAGTGAGAGAATGGATCTTTAACCTCTCTAATGAGACTTGCTTTTGGTTTACACACGCGCTGTACACACACGCATACAGACACAAAATAAAATATGTTTTACACACACACGTGGTCACAGTGTTATAGTAAACAGTACATGCGTGCACGGATGTGGATTATACCAGTAAGAGACGAGCACTAAGACCCAGGAGAGACGATTACATACAGTTCGCAGCGCAAGAGAGAGAAAAACCGTTGGCTCAGTTGTGATGAAGTGACGCTCGGCATCAAAATAAGAAGCGCATGCCTGAGGCCTGATACTCGGTGCTTGTAAACCAAGACTTGCTCGTTTTCCAAGTCAATATGTATTATAAATATTTGCTCGTCTTGCAGAACACTCACAAACCGCGTTACTCACAACCCGAGGTTCTACTGTACAATTAAACTAAACATTTTAGGTTTCTAAAGATAAATAAGAATTTGCTTTAAAAATTTTAACTGGATTTAATCAAACACATTCTTCCACACTGACACTGTTACACTCCGTTACACATTCACTCGAGATATAAATCCATATCTGCATGGAATTAATTGTTTTTTTTGGTTCTCAGGTGATAAGAGCGGCTGGCTTCCTCCTCCTCCTGCTCTACCACCTCGCACTTTGACCTCACAGGTACACACACACACTCACACACATACACACACATACAGTGATAGGAAGAAATGACAAGGCTACTTGTATAACTGCCTTACTATACAGTGGCTTGCAAAAGTATTCGGCCCCCTTGAACTTTTCCACATTTTGTCACATTACAGCCACAAACATGAATCAATTTTATTGGAATTCCATGTTAAAGACCAATACAAAGTGGTGTACACGTGAGAAGTGGAACGAAAATCATACATGATTCCAAACATTTTTTACAAATAAATAACTGCAAAGTGGGGTGTGCGTAATTATTCAGCCCCCTGAGTCAATACTTTGTAGAACCACCTTTTGCTGCAATTACAGCTGCCGGTCTTTTAGGGTATGTCTCTACCAGCTTTGCACATCTAGAGACTGAAATCCTCGCCCATTCTTCTTTGCAAAACAGCTCCAGCTCAGTCAGATTAGATGGACAGCGTTTGTGAACAGCAGTTTTCAGATCTCGCCACAGATTCTCGATTGGATTTAGATCTGGACTTTGACTGGGCCATTCCAACACATGGATATGTTTTGTTTTAAACCATTCCATTGTTGCCCTGGCTTTATGTTTAGGGTCGTTGTCCTGCTTTAAGGTGAACCTCCGCCCCAGTCTCAAGTCTTTTGCAGACTCCAAGAGGTTTTCTTCCAAGATTGCCCTGTATTTGGCTCCATCCATCTTCCCATCAACTCTGACCAGCTTCCCTGTCCCTGCTGAAGAGAAGCACCCCAGAGCATGATGCTGCCACCACCATATTTGACAGTGGGGACGGTGTGTTCAGAGTGATGTGCAGTGTTAGTTTTCCGCCACACATAGCGTTTTGCATTTTGGCCAAAAAGTAAAATTCTTTCTTCCACATGTTTGTTGTGCAAACGGGACTTCTTATGGTTTTCTGTTAACAATGGCTTTCTTCTTGCCACTCTTCCATAAAGGCCAACTTTGTGCAGTGCACGACTAATAGTTGTCCTATGGACAGATTCACCCACCTGAGCTGTAGATCTCTGCAGCTCGTCCAGAGTCACCATGGTCCTCTTGGCTGCATTTCTGATCAGCGCTCTCCTTGTTCGGCCTGTGAGTTTAGGTGGACGGCCTTGTCTTGGTAGGTTTACAGTTGTGCCATACTCCTTCCATTTCTGAATGATCGCTTGAACAGTGGCTCCGTGGGATGTTCAAGGCTTTGGAAATCTTTTTGTAGCCTAAGCCTGCTTTAAGTTTCTCAATAACTTTATCCCTGACCTGTCTGGTGTGTTCTTTGGACTTCATGGTGTTGTTGCTCCCAATATTCTCTTAGACAACCTCTGAGGCCGTCACAGAGCAGCTGTATTTGTACTGACATTAGATTACACACAGGTGCACTCTATTTAGTCATTAGCACTCATCAGGCAATGTCTATGGGCAACTGACTGCACTCAGACCAAAGGGGGCTGAATAATTACGCACCCCCCATTTTGCAGTTATTTATTTGTAAAAAAAAAAAAAATTTTGGAATCGTGTATGATTTTCGTTCCACTTCTCACGTGTACACCACTTTGTATTGGTCTTTCACGTGGAATTCCAATAAGATTGATTCATGTTTGTGGCTGTAATGTGACAAAATGTGGAAAAGTTCAAGGGGGCCGAATACTTTTGCAAGCCACTGTATAAGAAAAAGTATGTGAACCCTTTGTAATTTTATGGTTTTCTGCATTAATTTGTCCTAAAATGTGATCTGAACTTCGGCCAGGAAGAGTGGGCTAAAGGTCCTCCTGAACGGAGGTGCAGGTCTGATCCACAGCTACAGGAAGCACCTGGTCGAGGTTACTGCTGCCAAGGGGGCGGAGTCAACCAGTTATTAATTCCAAGGGTTCACTTACTTTTTCCAACACCATTATAAATGTTTACATAAAAGATCAGAATTATTTCGTGTCATTATTTTAGATCACATTATATTTGTCAATACTTTATTTGTTAATATAATACAGATTTATCATTAATTATCACAAATTACAAAAGGTTACAAAAGGTTCACATACTTTTTCTCGCCAGTATATTCAGTTACGCATGAAATATTATTACAGAATATATTTAAATATAAGAACTTTATTAAATACATGCATTTTAATAATTTGATTAATTTGAGTGACAATGAGTTGAGGAACTTTTCATCCCACACACACACACAGCAGACGCCTCACTTTCCCCCCGGCGCGGAACAAAACTCCCAGCATGCCATGCAGCAGCCTTATTTTGACTTCAATAAGTGCAAAATTCAGGAGGTGAGAACACACACACACACACACACGCACACGCACACTTACACATACTCTCTCACACACACACACACGCACACGCACACTTACACATACACACACTTACACATACTCTCACACACACACATATACTCACACACACACTCACACACACACGCACACACACTTACACATACTCTCTCACACACACACTCATACATACATACATACACACACACACACACACCAACTCACTCACACACACAGTAAGGAATGTGATTCAGGATCTGAGCTTATAGCAGCTTAAACATGAGATGAACCTAAATAGACACACACCCTTAAAGAAACACTCACACACACATACACGCACTTAAGAAGACACACATCCTTTAAGAAACACACACACACACACATATATATACAGAGCTGGTATTTTCCCACAGGAGTCACTATCATGTTCATATTTTCCCATCTAACACTAATCCTACACTCTTTCACACACGCGCACAAACACGCGCACACACACACACACGCGCACACACACACAGTGTGAATCGACAGCTAAAACATACTTTTCCAAATGTTATTACAAGCTACAAATTCATTTATATTAATAGATTATAACATGATATAGCCTTTTTACAGGGTAAAGGAATCGAGTGTGTGTGTGTGATTGTGATTGTGTGTGTGTGTGTGTGTGTGTGTGTGATTGTGATTGTGTGTGTGTGTGTGTGTGTGTGTGTGTTTCCTTAGTGTCCTTAAGCCTTCCCTTTCTCCTCCATCATCTCTCTCTCTTCCTTTTTTCCTCTGTGTTCTTTGCCAAAGCTAATATTAGTGTGTGTGTGTGTGTGTGTGTGTGTGTGTGTGTGTGTGTGTGACGTGTTCGTGTGTGATTGAGACGGGCTGTAATAACCCTGTGTTCGTCACCCCGACACCACACACAGCGTGTTACTGCAGTTTCACGTTAATATTATACGCATTAACACGTGTACAGTCAGACAGTGAATCTCTCTGTGTGTGTTTTCTCTCAATCTTGATTAAACGTTAGATCTGTCTCACTCACACACACACATACACACACACACACACACACACACACACGCACACACTCTGCAGGAATCTTAGCAGCTTTAAAGCAAGAATGTAGGAATGGGTTCAGTTTTATTTACTATTTATTATTTACTATCTATTTAATTCCATTTAATTCCATATAATGTCGTTAACTCTTGATGTGTTTTAATTTGATTTAATTCAATTTAACTTAATTTAATACGATTATGGCTTATTTCATTTCAAGGTTTAATTTCTTTAATTGTCAGCCTATTTCAGTAATTGTTTGTAATTAAATGCTGCCATTTCGTTTGGTTTGATTCTCCAGTGGACTAACGCTGTCGCCTCCTTGTGAAAAGCTAAAAAGCGTCAAATAATAACTTGGGCTGTGTAATGACTCACAGTCACCACTGTGTAGCGCTGTTGATCACGTAAACATTTAAACTACAACGTATTGAAAACGTCAGTGTCTTTAGATCTTTGTGTCAGGTGCAAAGAGTCAATATCGGCAGTTCAAGTCCTCTACAGTTCACCCTGACATGCTGTCAATCAACTTTAGGGCCACACCCTGACTGATGGCGCAGCCCATTCTTACACACACAATGCTTAGGGTTCCTATAGGATTACAGTCTGAGGAGTTTCCTGGACATGGACACAAAATGTCCATGCTTTGTCCCCCGAGACACTCAGGAGCGAATGTACACTGTAGGAATCTGAGTGTTTTATTCAATTATGTAGATACGTCTTGCAGTTTATTCCTGTGCGTCAGATCGTCATCACTTCTGCGTTTTATAACTTTAAGTAAAAAATAAATAAATAAAACAAAAAACCTCAGGAATTGTTTAATAGCATGCATCCTTATTATTTTCCCAGGATTCCACGGTGCTTTCACAAAGTCACACCCCTCAGAAACCCACACGCAGGAAACTCCCCTCGGAATCGCAGAGTGTCAATCATGTAGTGGGTGTGGCTTATCCAAACCCCGCCTCCTCATCAGTGCCCAAACCTCATAGGTATGCGCATCTCTCATGAGTGGATCCTCTCTCTCAAAAATCTTTGCTCACTTTTTCAGGTGTGTGTGTGTGTGTGTGTGTGTGTGTGTGTGTGTGTGTGTGTGTGTGTGTGTTGCAGGCAGAAGAGAGAGATTCAGACGGCCATCAGGAAGAATAAGGAAGCGAATGCAGTGCTGAAGCGCCTCAACAGTGAACTGCAGCAACAGTTAAAGGTCTCACACACACACACACACACACACACACACACACTTACTCACTCTCTCTCACACACACACACTCACACAGACTCACACACACACACACACACTTGCAAGGACTGAATTTCAGTGCTTATATTTTTGTAATATTCTCATATGGCTCAATTTCTCTGGACTATGTGGATGTGGGCGGAGTCAACCAGGAAGAAGCCACACCCATGTGGACAAAGCTAATTAAATAAGAATAAATGCCCTCCTGCAACTTCCTTTAAATTACACTCTAGCACACACACACACACACACACACACACACAGACTTAACCATATTTTTAGCCATGGCACACATTCTCTCTCTTTCTCACACACACACACACACACACACACACACACACATAGAAGACGACATATGCTGCATAGCTCTATACCCTACAGATCCTCTCCTGTATCAGAGTTAATGCCAAACACACACACACACACACTTTATTCTGATTGCATTCAAAATAGAACAAGTGCAGCAGCTGTACAGTGTGTGTGTGTGTGTGTGTGTGTGTGTGTGGTTACCGGACCATTTAGAGCATCACCAGTGAAAGTATGAGACTGTAATATGAACTGCAGCATTTTTTACTTTATCTCTTATGTTCAAGTCTCATCAGTCTGCTCAAGAACATACACTGATCAGATTATTGATTAGATCCGATGATCAGATTATTGATTAGACCTGATGATCAGGTTGTTGTGTGTACTTGTAAAGTCATTACTCCTGCTAATAACCAGAACAGAGTAATGCCGTAACATTCTCCGTTTGTCCATTTGGAGTCCAACGCTGCGTTCAGCTCTGTGTCGTAAATCCTGACCTCCTGCTAGGAAAAGAGAAAACACTCCATTATCATGGGATTCCCACTCGTTAGCCCGTGGCGCTCTGCTCTCCGCTCCAGAGTTCGGCATCAAATCAAACGGCGCCCATCGCTTTCCCACTCCGTACGTCGAACTCCGAACGATAAAACTTCCCACTTACGAGGAAATTCAAACGCTGAACAGAGCGTGATGAGATGAAAGCAGGTCAGTGGAGTTGATGTTTAACGCCAAACACAGATGCGGAGGTCAGAGGTCATCACTTTAAAGCCAGCCATGTGTGAAAGTTCACTTCACGCTGATTCTGTGCCGGGGTTCAAATGTCATGACCCGGACATTGTTCGGGTGTATTTGTGTTTGTGTACGATGTGTCTGAGAATACGATGCGTCGTGGAATTTCAGCTAAAAAAAAAAAAAAAAGAAAACTTTGTTCGAAACAAAATGTTTAAAGTGTGTAAAGTTTTTTGTCTTATAAAGTCTGACTTGTTTATTCCAGTTAAATGATTCCTCTCTCTCTCTCTCTCTCTCTCTCTCTCCAGGAGATTCATCTACAGAGAGTTACCTTAGAGTCTCAGCTAGACCTGCTGCGTCCATCAGCCTCTACCTGACCTCCTAAAACACACACACACACGCACACACACACACACTGTCTGAAAGATAGAACTAACACACACTGTGTCAGAAAAAGGTGCAAAAACAGTATTTCTATTTGCAATTTTTATTTATTTTTATTTTATTTTAACCTGAGTAGAGGAAAATGATCACAGATCAGCATCGTGTCTCGGATTAACCTGGTTTGAGGTCAGATCATGTTAATAAACACAGATCCACAATCAGATGTACAAGGCTGAAACTGGAGGACATGAAGAGCACAGATGGTTAGACAGAGGAGGAGTGGGGGAACGAGGGGAACGAGGGGAAGCGAGGTAACCAGGAGCACTAGAGCAGGAATGTTAGCGTGAGGATCAGAGAACAGAAGAACGTACTCAGAGCCAAGTTAAACAAGTGCAGTGGGGATTTCATAGTGACTCTGTGCACATCTGCTCTCAGGGGTCAGACGTAACTACTACAGACCTAAGCGCTGTTCCTGAAGACTAGATCGAATGCTATAATATACACTGACGAGTGCACAGAATTTACTTTCAATTAGACCAGATATGTTGGTGATCTACGAGACTCCTCTTAGGATAATTTCAACCATCTGCATCTTCTCATTCATACATCGTCACGTTAGGCTTTTTATTACTTTTTATTATTGGAAGTGAAGACGGATGCAGGGGCAGATTATAGGTTATAATGTGAAGTAAGAACAAAATTAATTAAATACGTGAAACGAGATTTTTGGTTATGAATCAAAGAAACAACCAGGTCAGGAGCTAGACGCAAACAAAATACAAACACTAGACATGACGGGGATGATGGGTAATGTAGTTCACGCTTCTTTATCGTGTTGCGTTTGACAGCAAAGGAATACACCTTAAAGCGTTCTTTTTCCGTCCACATTTCCTATCCTGATTTTTTTTTTTCCGGGTTTAAAGGCGAGTATTATTTCAGTGTTTAAAGTGTGAGTTTCTTCTTGGACATTTCTTGAAAATTCAGGAAAATTTGGAGAACTACATACAGATTTAATTTTTAATAATTTGCATGGAGAGACCAGAATATTGACATAAACAGCTGCAGAACCTGAGTCTGAACACCAGGAACTTTCCCAAAGTAAATACTAACCTAAATTCTGAACTTAATCTCTGAATCAGAAAACAGGAATATTCTGGAATATAACTTTTACTTCATTTCTTGTTCCTTATGTTCTTCATAATAACTCCTTGGTACTTGGTTCAAGGGTTCTTTAAGGGTTTGAACTGTAACCTGTCATGATTTATTGAATGTTCATAAAATTACTCTTACTGTGAATCTCTTTCATACATTTTTTACTCATATAATGTTTATTTTTATAAAATTCACAGATTAATAAACCTAGAAACATTTTTTTTTCTATTCACCCTGCGTTATCATGACGTTGTAGCGCCCTCCTCCCACCGTCCATCATCTCTGTATTTTCACTGTGCTATAAAGATGCAATAGAACTAAAAGCAAAAAATAAGATTTTGTGGTGTGTGTGAAATAACCCTGTCTATATGCAAACACACACTGCTGCGGCTTCACTTTCTGTTGCTGCTGATGCTGTTACTTTTTAATCCTGAGACAAATTCACATTAAACACACACACACACACACACACACACACACACACGTTGCAACATAACTGACTCAATAAAATGACAATGTGTGGAAGTGAAACCTAGAACACTGTAACCACTCCTCCCCTTAACTGTGTTTATTATTTTAATTTGTTGTGAAATTTGTTTTGTATAATTTCTATAAAACACACTGAGCTGCTTTTACAGACAAACTAATATGTTCCTGTTTTACACTAAATACTGAAATCAATGCAGGTAATATTTTGTAAATAAAGCTACAGACTCCCACTTTTAACAAGTGTGTTTTATCAATCTATAATATTTTATCTATCTATCTATCTGTCTATTATTGTCAAACAGCAACATAGTTAATGCAACCGCATAAATGCCAGCACTTACAACAAGAGAGTAGGAGCTTATTCCCCCTCAAACCCCATGATGCACTACAAAATTAACCAAAATTAACCATCAAACACCGACAATCACCATCAAACATCAACATTTACCACCTAGCACCAATATTGAAATACCAAAATTAACCATGACACAGCAACAATCTATATTGTACACCAACATTCACCATCAAACACCAACATTCACCATCAAACACCATCATTTTCCATTAAACACCAACATTCACCATCAAACACCAACATTCACAATTAAACACCATCATTTTTCATTAAACACCAACATTCACCATCAAACACCAACATTCACGATTACACACCATCATTTTCCATTAAACACCAACATTCACCATTATGCACCAATATTGAAATATCAAAATTAACCATGACACACCAACATTCACCATCACACACCAACATTCACCATTAAACACCAACATTCACCATCAAACACCAACATTCACCATCAAATACCAACATTCACCATTAAACACCATCATTTTCCATTAAACACCAACATTCACCATCAAACACCAACATTCACCATTAAACACCATCATTTTTCATTAAACACCAACATTCACCATCACACACCAACATTCACCATCACACACCAACATTCACCATCAAACACCAACATTCACCATCAAACACCAACATTCACCATCACACACCAACATACACCACACCATTACCTCCTGTATAAGTTTCCTTTTATGTACAGTAGTAAATCAGGTTAAGCGTCTGAGATTAAATAATTGTGTCAAATTTCCTACAAATGCTGATTATTTTTTCCTGCAACTACATGGTTGAATTAGCAAGTCATGTGTAATTTCTGTCTTAGTGAGCAGAACCCTTAACCTCCACTACCCCCCCCCCCCTTCAAACACACACACACATATATGCATACACAGGATTTAGGTCACATGCCTTAGTGTTTTGTTCGTATTCTGCCAGGATACAGCCCCATAAACAGCAACTACTAAGCTTAGGTTCTCGCCCCCCCCCCCCCCCCCGCCCCTCTCTCTCTGTTAATAAGTGATGCAAAAAAATAAAAATCTGTTCAGCTAAGTGAAGGTGTCCAAGTGCACTATTTTGTAATCATGCCTAAAAACATACAGGGAATCCTGATGAAATCCCATCATGAACGAGTCAGGATTAATGTTAAGTTATGTTCTTCGATATTATGCACTTCTTAATGATAATAATAATATTTCATTCTAAAATTCCACTTCCTCCATATAGTAGTAACACTTCTGCTTTTCCATTAGTATCTTAAAACAATTCTTATGCAGTAATATTATTTATTTAGTTCTGAAATTATTCAGTTTGTAAATTCTAACATTCCACTTTTTAAATCAACTTACTGTATGCAGCAGTGCAGTTGTAGTTATATAACATATTGCTAATTAAATTCTCACTTTGTAAATTATTCTGTAATGTTGTGTGGTTTTAAGAACCATACAAACTGGTTCACATAGTATTGTATTCATATTTTTATTGAGATAATATATATTGTGAAAAAAACATCTTACAGTATACAATAAATATTAATTATTTTATATGTGTATATTAAATATAGATTTTTTCAGTTTAAAACTATTTACTGTATACTACAACTGGAGTAAAAAAAAGGTTAAATTGTAAAGATTCTACAACATTATAAATTAATGTATACTGATTATAAAATAATAAAAGTTCTCTTATTTTCTTCAGACTTTATTTCATTCTAATATAACACAGATGCCTCGCAGCTCCTGATGTGGTGACGTCCTGTTAAGCATATTGTAAGTCAAAAATGTATTCAATTCTGTACACCTAACCTACCGAGTATGCTAACCTAGCCTAGCCTTAGCCTGAACCTGCTCAGAACACTTCTATTAGATGACTTCTTTAAAAAAAATCACAGAAGCGAATTAGTTGATTAACCTCAGGATCGTATGGCTGCATGGGAGTTCTGGCTTTCTAGTGCCACCCGGCATCACAAGAGAGTATTGCAAGAGAGTATAGTGTTTAATGCAGTGTTTGATCCATGGTGACCAACATTCACCATCACACACCAACATTCACCATCAAACCTGACCTGATGTAAAATCTTAAATATTTTTTTTCTATGGTAATGATAAAAGTGTGGCGGGCTAGAATCAGCTGAGGGAACACACACACTACTCACATTACTGTGTACGCACACACGCACATTCACACGCACACACACAAATAGATAGAGACAGTCAAATTTGTTCATGGCAGCTGACACACATGAGGTTCAAAGGTCACATTACTATTTGTTGCCTTCTGTACACTGACTCTCCCTGTCTACTCCACACACACACACACACACACACACACACACACACACACACACACAGTGTGTATCAGATTCGTGTGCACTACCTTGTCACACTGTCCGACCCTTTCACATTCGCTGAATGCGGACTTCACTAAATCCATCCAGCCGAATCTAAAGCCTTTTCCTGTGTAGAGAAGGGCTGATGTCAGTACACACACACACACACACACACACACACATACACACACACAAACAGAATCATGATCACAAGAAACCTGACTTTCCAGACACACCATCATCCTAAGCACACACTTTATATCAACACATAACACACTTCTGTTCTATCGGCTGTAATGAAGAGGAGTAACTGTTTCCTTCCTACAATGTATTATTTTCCTAGAACAAGAGATAAAAGGCACATTTTTTAAATCTATATAAATAAAAGAAAGGTTTGGTCTGTACATTGGGTCAGAACTCTCTTTTTTAATGATATCTTTATGTTTCACACATTGGAGGTCCAGAAACCCGTCTCAGAAACATTTCTCTCCGTCTCTCTGTCTGATGTTTCTCACAGCATCAAGCGAAACTGACCGGACAGTATTAATGAAACTTTGGCACTACTCAGGTATTTGTCTGAAGATTTAAGTAAATGTTAAGTAAAAGTGACGTTACTGTATGAGCAGTTTTGTGGCAGATTATAAAGCAGAGGTTTTGGCAGTTTTCGACATTGTACAGAATTTCCTGAATCTCCTGCAGTCCTTTGATCTTCTGTCTGTAGTTTAATCTGCAGCATCAGTTTAAATCTAAATGTGGAGTAAAAGTGATGTTATGAACAGTTATGTGCTGGATTTAATAATCTACTGTATAATAATCTACTAATGCGCTACTGTCTCAATGTAAACAAACACCTGCACCAATAGATATTAATTAGAAAAGATAAAGTGAATATTTTGACTGGGATTAGTTCATATGTAACATTTTAACTGTTTCCACACTACAGGTACACTACCGCTGCGGTTATTCATATGAACAGTGTGAACAGTGTGAACGCTCCGGTTCCGCTCCGCTCCGCTCCGGGTGTTGGGTGAAGCCCCGCGCGTGCACCCGCCCTCGGTTTAAAGCGGCGGACCCGGGGCGCGCGCAGCTCCGCCGTGTCCGCTCAGTCAGTGCAGTTCGCTCTCACGAGCCTGGCGCGCGCGGTGTGTGTGTGTGCGTGCGTGCGTGCTCCGGTGCGACCGGGATGGAGCCCGAGCCGCGAGCGCGCTTTGAGCCTCCGGAGTAACATTACGAAGGGAAAAAAAAGAAAGAAAGAAAAGAAGAAGAAAAAGGATCTCGGACGGAGAATATTTACTACAACAAAAGAATAAACTTTTTTTTTTTTTATTTGCGGGATTTTTATTTTATTTTTATTTTTTTACACCTGGTGAGATTTTACACCTATAAATCCCCGGAGGATATTAACGACATGCCGTTCGCTAAGAGGACGGTGGAGCCGCGGCGGCTGTGCAGGAGCGCGAGCCCGGGGCCGGACCCGGAGGACCTGCGCGCGGTCAGTAACGCGGCTCTGTCCCGCACCGTGCGCCAGCTGTCGGACCTCGCGCGGCACGCTGGATCGCTCTTCCACGAGCTGGAGCGCGAGCTGGCGGCCACCGACCGGCGGCTGCGCGACCTGCGCGAGAGAGTGAGGCGCGTGGACAGGAGCACCGAGCAGCTGGACCCCAAACTGGAGGCAGTGCGTGAGTGTGGAATTCTTGCTCCTGTCTGTGTGTGTGTGTGAGTGTGTGTGTGTGACGCCGTGGTAACGGTACTGAAGTTCTCCCAAGTTTCTGCGCACTTGCGTCACGTGCCTTTTTACACCCTGGCACACAAGTGAAGATCAAATATTTAGTCTGAAACACACTCGTGTATTATGAGTCAACCTACTGAGTCGATTCTTTCAAACAACTCTCCAGTCAATAAACCTGCGCGCACACACACACACACACACACACCAGTCCATCCCAGAGCGCACACACACACACACACACACACTACAGGCAATTTGTGAACACCAACCTGCATGTTTTTGGATTGTGGGAGGAAACCAGAGGAAAAACACGGGGGCAGCATGCAGACCTGAGGGGGGACTCAAACCCGGAACCTGTAGGTGCAAGGTGGCGTTGATAACCACCTGTGTGCATGGTGCTTGGTGGGTTTCCTTCAGGTTCTCCGGAGTCCTCCCACAATCCAAAGACATGCAGGTTGGTGTTCACAAACTGCCCATGAGTGTGTGTGTGCTCTAGGATGGATTGGCACCCAGGGTGTACCCACCTCTTCCCCTAAGTCTCCTGGGATGGGCTCCAGGCCACCCCCCCCCCGGGACCCTAACTATAGGATAAAGTGGTTTAGACGATGAGTGAGTGAGTACAGTTCCTTCTTCACTTATTCTTTCTTTCTATACCTTCAGGACCCTATAGAGGACAACATAGGCTAGTTTTAGCTTGTGTAACATGAAACACACACACAGTATGTTATCTAGATCAGTCTTACTCAGTGCTGCACCACTTCCATCATATCAGCCCAGTGTAGAGGGATTGGCAGAGGGGTGCCAATACTTTGTGCAGCAGACCAACACATTTACAAAAGCGAGCAGTGGTGAGACAGGTGATCATCCTGATCAAACAGACACAGAGTAATATAAAAGGACTAGTTTTGCTATTGTGGCTATTATAAAAGGTTTTTTTTTTTTTTGATGACATCATCATGTTTACACACAACCTGTCAGCTTGCGTTTCTTTTTCTTATAAATTCCTCTGATAACACGTATGCGTTCTGGTGGAAATACCCATTTAGGAGATATACACACTGCCAGGGTGCGTCTCTTTCTACTTCACTGTGTGTGTCGAGAGAAAGAGAGAGAGTTTTTAAAGTTATGGCGCTCCATTAGACAAGTGTGTGTGTGTGCGTCAGTGTTGATCTGGAGTGTGTCATACACCAATGATGTGTTTATTCACTGCTTCCATCTCTCTCTCTCTTTATCTCTCTCTCTTCATAACACATGTTATTACACAATTATACAACATCTGTAACTGCACATTCCCTCTCTTCTCTCTCTCTCTCTCTCCTGCCCTGTGTCTCACTCCTTACTTCTCTTTTAATCCCAACATTCCATCCATATTCAGCATCTCTCTCTCAAATACACATCATGTTCTCCAAATCCCCACATCATCTTCTCTTTTTTCTCTCTTATTCATTTCATCACATTCACTCTTTTCATCTCTTCTTTCCTTGCTCTCTCTTTCTTATCTCTATAACTTTCTTTTTTTCCCACACTGCATTTGTTCCTCTTTTCATTCTCCTCTTTCTCCCCATGTTTAGCTCTTTGTCTTTTCTCACAGTCTTTTTTTCCATGTTCTTTTTCTGTCTTTCCCATTCCTTTTATTTTTTTTTTTCTTCTTTTCCCTTTATTTAAAAAAAAAAAAAGCCCCTCCCCCTCTCCACAAAGCCCCGCCCTCCTGAGTGATCACAACATGCCCCCTGGTGCTCTGTGAGAGAGTCTGGGCCTGTAAAAGGTCAGAGGTCAGGGAGCACTGACAGGCTGACGCTGAGCACCTGTGGATGCAGGAATTCCCACAATGCTCAGCTCTTTCAGCTTTCAGGAAGCGCTGATAGGGGGCGATAATATTATTATTGTTATGATTATGATTTCGTACAGGAAGTGTTTCATGCAAACGTCAGATAGAGACGTGACTTCCTTCTTTCGAGTGCTGCCTGTCTCAGACACCTTGTCTGTCAGTGTGTTATCTAGACGTTGGATTAGGACACACCCCCAATCACAGTTAATTTTACTTTATTTTTTTCCCCCTATCAGGCTCCTCAGCAGGCAATGAATTGGGACATGACCCTATGCCATCCTGTCTGCGACTTCTTCCTTATAAGGCAGTGCTGTCTATATTTTATTTCTGTTTCAGACAGAAAGTATGGCGACGACACACGAGCCACTGTCTTTCTTCTCCCACGTCCTGCCTTATCGGATGGCATTTCGTTTGGGACACGACCAAGTCCTTCCTTTTATCCTGTCTCTGAGTAATTATTTGACATTTTCATACACATATAAGGCACACAAATATTGGATTGGGACACGACTTCGTGCGTCTGAGTGCTCCCTATTGACAGCACATATTTCTGTCTGTTATGTCATCAGGTCAGATTTTTATAAATATAGTAAGAGACTGTAATAATAAGATTCTTGCATGTTTTGCTTCTTTCCATTTTACTCTCGCCTAAGTGGGGGCGGCTTTTCACATTTTCCATTAAGACCGGGAACGCGACCTAACTTGTTTCTGCGGCCTTTGATTTTTTTCCCCTTCCACACGGCTCATTAGGATTGGGACACGACCCTGATGCTGTCCATCCTCTGAGCGTGTCCTGATTGTTCCATTTGAAACACAGCTGTAAATCAGAACACTCTGCTCAGGCACTCGCCTTTTATCTCACATGTCCTGATTTTCTATGTGTGTGTGTGTGTGTGTGTGTGTGTGTTTTCCAGTTTGAACCAGACCCTGTAATTACAGCGAATGAGCAGTCAAAACAAAACCTTACAATTATAGCACACTGTAAAACCTTGTGTGTGTGTGTGTGTGTGTGTGTGTGTGTGTGTGTGTGTTTGCATGTATATGTTTGTTAAACTGCTCTAATTGTTGTGTTAATGCAATTGTGAATGCACCTTCCTCTTTGTTTAACAGTGTCAGGCTTAATGGCACACAGAGCTCATCTCAATCACAATCACTGCTGATGTGTGTGTGTGCGTGTGTGTGTGTGTGTGTGTGTGTGTGTGTGTGCGCGCGTCTATCCAACAAGGACTTTCAACTAGAATCGGGATTAGCTTCTGTTACCCCCCTGAAGCTGATTATTTTTCTAAAACAGCACACCTCCAAGTGTTTTTCTCACTAATAAGTGCTGTGTGTGTGTGTGTGTGTGTGTGTGTGTGTGTGTGTGTGTGTGTGTGTGTGTGTGTGTGTGACGTCAGACATGATGCTGACAGAATCAGGCCACAAAATGCTGGAAGCTCTCGCGCTGTATTTAGACCAGGCTTTTTCACACGAGTCACTGTGTACATGAGCAATCCCTGTGCTGTGTGTGTGTGTGTGTGTGTGTGTGTGTGTGTGTGTGTGTGTGTGTGTGTGTGGTGCACGTGTCTGGCTCTGTGCCATAGTCAGAGTGTGTGTTGTTTTGAGGGGGATCTGGAAAAGTTCACCACTTTCTCTTCTTTTTAGGGGTGTGTGCTTTTCAACTTACTCAGGCACACACACAGACACACGCACAACCACACACACAACCACACACACACAACCACACACACACACACACACACACACGCAACCACACACACACACACACACACAACCACACACACACACACACACACACACACACACCAAAAAATGTGGACGCTAAGCAGTACTTTAGCTAGTGACTGAGCCTGACAGCTTAGCCATGCCTTTATATAGACAGTGTACAGGTAAAGTCATGATAAAAATCACTCAAAGTGGTTAAAATAGCAACATTTACCTCAGAAGTGTTTTTAAATTCACAGGAAAATACTTCACACGACTAGAATTCCACTGAAATGACACTTAGCATTAAACACTAGCCACGCTTTTTTTCTTATAACGCCGTGTTTATCTCACTTTCACACAAATACACACACACACACACACACACACACACACACACACACACACACTGCTGTCTGCTGCTAGGAAACCTGGAAATATGGACGCTAAGCTGGAGTCCCGCTAGTGCCTTCCCCTGACAGCTTAGCTAGCTTTTTAATTCTATTTTATAGACAAAGTAAAGGTACAGAGACATTGAAAACGAGTCAGAAGTGTTAGAAATATCCACATTTACCTCAGATGTGGTGTTAAATTCACAAAAAATTGATTAGATTAAATGAGAATTGCACTTAGCATTAAATACTGTTCCCTTTAGGTGTGTATCTCACTTACACACACACACTAGTGTCTGTGTGGAACACTGTTGCTAGGAAACCTGAAAGTATGGACGCTAAGCTTGATCTCCGCTAGTCCTTCAGCCTGACAACTTAGCTAGCTTTTATTAGTGAAGGGACACAAAAAAAAACAACATTTACCTCAGATGTGGTGTTAAATTCACAAACTAAAGCTTAGTACAACTAGATTTATACTTAGCAGTGAACGCTAGGCAAAATATTCCTTTTAGGAGTCTAGGTATCGCAATTACACACACACACTAGTGTCTGCTTGGCGACCTGGAAATATGGATGTTAAACTGTTGACTTGCTAGTGACCAGTGGCCGAGAGTGACGGGTTAGCTAGCATTTAAGTTTTTTATTTTTTATTTCTTTTTAATAATGTAAAGGAAGAGAGACACTGGAAACGAGTCAGAAGAGTTTGTTTCAGACTATATGGTCCCCCTATGTGGACTATATGTCTGTACATTGGTCAGAACTCACTCTTTCAATTCTATCTTTATGTTTCATACATTGAAATAAACAAAAGACAAAAAGATTTCTGTCTGTTTGTCCAGCCAGACTTTGTCACAGCATCCCGCAAAATTGGCTAATTAAAAAAATTCATGAAACTTTGCCAGTAATTCGGTATTTGCCTATAGTCGTGGCCAAAAGTTTTGAGAATTACATACAGTAAATATTGGAAATTGGAAAAGTTGCTGCTTAAGTTTTTATAATAGCAGTTTGCATATCCTCCAGAATGTTATGAAGAGTGATCAGATGATCGGGGGGGGCAGGTGTAGCTCAGTGGTTAAGGCATTGGTCTACGGTTCGCAAGATCCCAGGTTCAAACCCCACAACCACCAACTTGCCACTGTTGTGCCCTTGAGCAAGGCCCTTAACCCTCAACTGCTCGGATGTGTAATGAGATAAAAATGTAAGTCGCTCTGGATAAGAGCATCTGCCAAATGCCTAGATGTAGATGAATTGCATAGTCCTTCTTTGCCATGAAAATTAACTTAATCCCCAAAAAACCTTTCCACTGCATTTCATTGCTGTCATTAAAGGACCTGCTGAGATCATTTCAGTAATCGTTTTGTTAACTCGGGTGAGAATGTTGACGAGCAGAAGGCTGGAGATCATTATGTCAGGCTGATTGGGTTAGAATGGCAGACTTGACATGTTTAAAGGAGAGTGATGCTTGAAATCATTGTTCGTCCATTGTTAACCATGGTGACCTGCAAAGAAACGCGTGCAGCCATCATTGCGTTGCATAAAAATGGCTTCACAGGCAAGAATATTGTGGCTACTGAGATTGCACTGCACCTAAATCAACAATTTATAGGATCATCAAGGACTTCAAGGAAAGAGGTTCAGTTCTTGTTGAGAAGGCTTCAGGGCGTCCAAGAAAGTCCAGCAAGCGCCAGGATCGTCTCCTAAAGAGGATTCAACTGCGGGATTCGGAGTGCCACCAGTGCAGAGCTGCTCAGGAATGGCAGCAGGCAGGTGTGAGCGCATCTGCACGCACAGTGAGGCGAAGATTTTTGGAAGATGGCAAGAAGGGCAGCAACTTCTCTCCAAAAAAAAAACATCAGGGACAGATTGAGCTTCTGCAGAAAGTATGGTGAATGGACTGCTGAGGACTGGGGCAAAGTCATATTGTCAGATGAAGCCGCTTTCCGATTGTTTGGGGCATCTGGAACAAGGCTTGCCCAGAGAAGAAAAGGTAAGCGCTACCATCAGTCCTGTGTCATGCCAACAGTAAAGCATCCTGAGCCCATTCATGTGTGGTGTTGCTTCTCAACCAAGGGAGTGGGCTCACTCACAATTTTGCCCAAAAACACAGCCATGAATAAAGAATGGTACCAAAACACCCTCCAACAGCAACTTCTTCCAACAATCCAACAACAGTTTGGTGAAGAACAATGCATTTTCCAGTACGATGGAGCACCGGGCCAAAAGTGATAACTAAGTGGCTCGGGGACCAAAACGTTGAAATTTTGTGTCCATGGCCTGGAAACTCCCCAGATCTTAATCCCATTGAGAACTTGTAGTCAATCCTCAAGAGGCAGGTGGACAAACAAAACCCCACTAATTCTGACAAACTCCAAGAAGTGATTATGAAAGAATGGGTTGCCATCAGTCAGGATTTGGCCCAGAAGTTGATTGAGAGCCCATTCGAACTGCAGAGGTCCAGAAAAAGAAGCTCCAACACTGCAAATACTGACTCTTTGCATAAATGTCATGTAATTGTCGATAAAAGCCTTTGAAACGTATGAAGTGCTTGTAATTATATTTCAGTACATCACAGAAACAACTGAAACAAAGATCTAAAAGCAGTTTAGCAGCAAACTTTGTGAAAACTAATATTTGTGTCATTCTCAAAACTTTTAGCCACGACTGTACTCTATAAACAAAATGTTGAGTAGAAGGGAAGTTATGAGCAGTTTTGTGCCAGATTACTTCACAGCATATAATATATAATATAGCACTTTTCCCCTCGAGGTGGGCGTGGCCATACGCATCAGTCAACAGAACCAATCAAGACTTATTTACTTGTTTACTATAAATGCACATGAGTATTCGGGAAAACACTGAAATGACCGGCATGCACCAACAAAAGCTTGACACTGCATGGCTTACTGCTAAAAAATAGTATGTTCACTATGAAACTGAACTTTGCACCATAAATAAATAAACATGTTGAGTAGGACGGAACAGTTATATGCCGGATGCTTATCAGCTTATTTTTTTTAGCTTTAACCATTTAACTATTTCTACAAACTCTTTACTCGTCAACAACAAGTACTTACGCTAGCATCACATAATCAAAACAAGTAAATGTTGTTCCTCAGCTCTCTAACTGTTTGATGGAATGATTGTTGAGACCAATAAACCATGTAATACGATTTGTGTTGTCATTTTAAATGACATATTATATTATTGTTATAATATGTTATTGCTCCAATAAAATAAGCTTGATAATACAGTGCGTTAACATAAAGATGAACTAGAGAACATAGGACTGTAGGTACGCTCCCGATTCCGAAACCTGGAAAAACAAGCAAAAAAAGAAAAATCATAATTCATCAGAACTGTTACACACTTTTTCCTTCTGATATTAAATGAATGAGAAGTCATTCATATGTTACACCAGCGGTAACGTGATGTGGAAGCGTCTTTACGAACATGTCGACACACAACTCAAGTTTTATTACAGCGTTAGCAAAGCGAGCAGGTACGCGGTAATCACGCTGAGCTCATCCTTCAGTCATGTTATTCTGGCCGATGGTAAAGTGATGCAAAGTGACACTCTCTCTCTCTCTCTCTCTCTCTCTCTCTCACACACACACACACACACACACACTCCATCCCCTGTTGTGGTAGTTGAACATTGTTTGGAATAAGCCTTAAACACAAACTCTTTCTGTTTCTTGCTAGCAGTGAGAATCTGATAAACTCACTAAACATGAAATCTGAGCTGAGATTAGCATCTGAGTCAGCGTGTGTGTGTTTTCACTCACAAACAGATTATTTACACCCTGTAATTAATACGTAGAAGAGATTCGATTTCTGCGATGAAGAGAGAGGGAGAGACCGTCATGGAGTTCTGTAGATGTGACTTATTTGTCTATGATGTAATTTATGCAAATGGATGTTCGGGTGTTGGTAATGAGACTGCACCGTGTCACACGCATCGATGTTCATATAGAGTGTGTCATATGGATAAATCAAAGCCATTGAGCTATTTTTTTTAATAACACTGGTCACTTTAATAGGAACACCCTTTCCCGTGACATCCAATCAGAGAATCGTGTAAATACAGATCACTTTGTTTTTACACACAAACATTAACGGGGAAAAGGCCGACAGGAAGTGTCCAGTAACTCAAATAATCACTCTTTACATCCGTGCTGAGCAGAAACGCAGAACACTTGAGGTGGATGGGCAGAAGAACACCAACATCCACTCGGTAATCAAGTTTAACAAAAGCTGGATTATATTTGATATAAGTTCATACACAGATGTCTGGTATTGTTGGAATGTAAGCAGACCTGTGAATTTGTGTATGTGTGTGTGTGCGTGTGTGTGTGTGTATGTGTGTGTGTGTGTGTGTGTGTGTGTAGTTGGATGGCATTCTAGTGTTGAGGGTGGAGCTCATAGAATGAAGCATTTTAGACCTTGAGAAAGTTCATGAACCTTTAAAACTGGTAGAGTGACGCATGTGGATAATAAAGTGGGATTAGTGGTTTCGTGTGTGTGTGTGTGGATTATTTATGCTCTAAAATAAATGGCATGAAATTTCCCATGGCACGGCTCAGACATTCTCAGACCTTTAACCCTTACAAAGCAGCTCCAGCAGCAGGACCGTGACTGTCTGTTTAATGAGATTTCTAAATAATAATAATAATAATAATAATAATAAAAAAATCCACATCACTTTTTTCTCTTTTGGATTCATGTGCATCTAAAATCACATTAAACTGATTAATGATTATCTGATTAATGATTATCTGATTCTAGTCAGAGATCAAAAGCATATATTTTGATTAAATGCTTTGAGAACGTAACTGCAGATCTTACCCGATTTGCATCCGTGTAAACAGTTAATTTGGAATCTTTAATCGAAATGATTTCAGTCAGGCTGAAGAAACATTGTAAATGCAGCTACTGATGCTTTTATTTGATGTCTGCAAAAATAAAAGTATGGTAAAAACTATTTTAACTTTTAAAAGGGAGAAAATACAACTTTCTTTCATGATTGCCAGTAGATTCTGATTATTTTTAGCATGTAATGCTCTAGGCTGTTGGGAAGTTAACACGGAAACACACGCGCGCGCACACACACACACGCACACACACACACACACACACACACACTGCTTTCTTCCATTTTCTGCAGATAATGTAGACAAGTGCATACGCCAGTCTTCACCAGTGAAGCGTCTGCTGTACCTGACGACTCGCAGATGAATGTGTGGGTCACTGGTGGCTCTGTATTGGATTATGTATACGGCGCGTCTGATTGGATTCATTTTAATTCAAGTCTAAGAACAGTAAATAATGTATTCCTAGCGGCTGTAATGCAGTAGGTTAGATTACCGCCAGCTGTAGGTCTCACGCTCCCTCATCTTCTCGGCCTCTTAGAGCCGATTTTCCAGACAAGCCTTCCTTAAAAAAACGTCTAATGCCTCCTCTTCATCTAACTCTTCATCTGCTTTTATCCGGCACTATAACACACACTCTATCTTCTCTACATGTTCCGTCTCGGTACGACCCCGCGCCTGTGGTGGGAGTCCTGTAGGTCTCTCTGTCCTCAGCTTCCAGTCTTACACCAAAAACACCATTAAACGCTTCTTTCCCGGATCAGTGACTCTCCATTTTAACAGGTTTGTAACATTCCTCTCTACTCTCCCTCATCCCTGACTATAGATTCTAGATGCAGAACAGTTTTTGTTTGCGCGTCTCTGACTTCTAGATCTAGAATGAAGTCTCCTGTGTCTCAGGGAAAAAGTTTAATGTGTTTGACTTTGTAAGTCGCTTTAACACATTAACGATTTTACATTAATCGCAAGCGTTGATGCTGACAAACGTGTATCCTATACAAATTTTCTTTAAAGTTTTAGTGAGTCTTTAAAGGCGGCGCGGTGGTGTAGTGGTTAGCACTGTCGCCTTGCACCTCCAGGGTCTGGGTTCGATTCCCCGGCCAGGCTCGATTCCCGTCTCTGTGTGCGTGGAGTTTGCATGTTCTCCCCGTGCTTGGTGGGTTTCCTCCGGGTTCTCCGGTTTCCTCCCACAGTCCAAAGATATGCAGATTAGGCTAATTGACGTTCCTAAATTGTTCATAGTGTGTGAGTGTGTGTGTGTGTGTGTGCACTGCAATGGATTGGCACGCTGTCCAGGGTGTATCCTGCCTCGTGCCCTGAGTCTCCTGGGATAGGCTCCAGGTTCCCGCGACCCTAAATACAGGATAAAGCGGTATAGAAAATGAATGAATGAGTCTTTAAATTAGGGCTGAACGATTTGATCAAAAACCTGACATTGGGGTTATTTTGACTCGTATCTTGATTGTGATTTAAACTGCGATATTTAACTGTTAAACGCAGCATTTTGTATTAAAACGTCTTTATCGAGGCAAACGGCACAAACGAGCTCATTAAGAGGATGTTGCACAATATTTATCAGAACCTCAAAATGAAAAAACGAAACAAAAACAATACTCCAATTATTGACAAACTCTACATAAATCGCGACTATGCGAATGTTATCTGTGATAAATTAAATGCTTTTGCGGGTAAATAATTGCACGTATCCGTATCGCTATTCAGATTCTTAGGCTACGAATTGTGCAGCATTACGTTACGTATACATCTCCATTAATAAATGCTAATGTCAGTGATATTTCAGAAATGTGTGTTATGTCATAATTTATTACAGAATCCATATTACATCATCACATGATTGAGAAACTTAGCAACTAAAAATAGAGATAAAGTGGTAAGGAATTTGTTTGACAAATCGTGTGTGTGTGTGTGTGTGTGTGTGTGGGGGGGGGGGATGTCTTTTATGAGCACTGTACCATGAAAAAATTTTTTTTTAAAAACCCCACTCAGGATTGATTTCATCATCAAAGGCATTCCTTTACTCATAAACCATTCCCATCCTCACACACACACACACACACACACAGAAACACCCATACGCTGTGATTTCTGGTGTCCTGTCGTTGTGGACGAGCTCCACCGCGCGTGTTTATGACTCCCCAATGATAATCACGGTAATAATGATAATAGCGCCACTTAGCTCTTCTCTCCTCTGTCATTTGGCGAGCAGGTAGAAGGTTGTGTGAGGCCAGTAATTTGGTCCGTATGAGAAACAGAGAGAGAGAGAGAGAGAGTGTGTGTGTGTGTGTTGTAAATACAGCGTGTGTGATCACAGAGTGCTTTGTAGTAGTTGCCAGACTCCTGCAAAACGTCTAAAGCAGATTGCAGCCATAAACACCCCATACAAACCAGACTGACCTCTGCACTGCTGGATATTAACCACCTGATCTGTGTGTGTGTTTGTGTGTGTGTGAGCATGTGTGTGTGTGTGTGTGTGTGTGTGTGTGTATTTGGCATTAAGTGTGGCAGTAAACAATGAGAGAGGACAGAGAGAAAACAATTTACATTTATTTTTTACTGCATAGAAAGTTGAGATTAAAGTCACACACACACACACACACACACACACACACACACACACACACACTATTTGAAAATGAGCCAGGAACTTTATTGTCCAGACTTCTTTATATCACACACACTTCATTATCAGAGTGTTATAACGCAGATACCACTTTAATCTTTTCTTGATAAACAGTTATAAAAATTAAATGTGGAACTCAGCCAATTAGAGACTCGACCAATCACAGAGCACAAGAAAAGTTTGAGCCCAATATACTGGACCAATAATTGACAGCAAAAATAAATCTTAAATTTCCTCCCATGACAAAAGCAGCAATCAAAACATAAATGCTCTCTCACACACTCATCTTCTATACGGCTTTATCCTGTATTCAGGGTCGCGGGGACCTGGAGCCCATCACAGGAGGCTTTGGGCACGAGGCGTCCATCGCAGGGCACACACATACTAAGGGGAATTTGGGAACGCCATTCAACCTAATCTGCATGTCTTTGGACTGTGGGAGGAAACCGGAGTACCCGGAGGAAACCCACCAAGCACGGGGAGAACATGCAAACTCCATGCACACAGAGACGGGAATCGAACCCGGACCCTGAAGGTACAAGGCGACAGTGCTAACCACTACACCACCGTGCCACCAACATAAATGCTAAATTAATTAAAAGAAACAAATAAATAAATAAATGTAGTAGAACATGGGCAGCAGCTTGTTGGGTTTCTGCCAAGGTTCTCCGGGTTCATCCCAGAGGAGGAACCTGCAGATTAGGCGTCCCCAAATTGCCTGTAGCGTGTATTTGTGTGTGTGCGTCCTAAGATGGATTGGCACCCTGTCCAGGGCATGACCCCGCCTCGTGACCTAAGCCCCCTGAGATAGGCTCCAGGCCCCCGCGACCCTGAATACAGGATGAAACGTTATAGACGGTGAATGAGAAGCAAACGGGGGAAAATGTTAAATATTGCGGTGATTTGTTGGAGCCGTCCCGACCTGCCGGCTTCTCGCTGCAGGAACCAGCGAAGTTCTCACCCTTAAATCCAGCAGCATATGGAAAAATCATATGAATCAAGTTTAAAAAAACACCAGCAGTCCTTAAACCAGACCACCAAACTGGCCGAGTCAATCATTAAACACGTCCAGGAAAGGAAAATTCTAAAGCGGAGAGTTAGCGATGTGGAGAGAGAGGACGACGCCACAAAACCCCGAACGCTGAGGGAAAGAGAAGCGACTTGGCAGCGCTGAGAGCGAGTGGAAGTGGAAGATGAAACAGATTTTTCCTCGATTTGCCAGAAACCCAATAAGAGCAGCATTCTTTCAGGGTGAATAACGCATTCCGTGTTCGGTGATTCTGACGAACCGTACGCGACGCCCCGCGACGCGGCACGTCCCCGCGCTCTGCAGACGCACGCACAGAGGGAGGATCAACGTGAGACTTCACAGGTTTATCCATGAGACGTTTGCTCTTCATGGAACAGAAAGGCAAAAGTATTGGCACCCCCGCGTGACCATGCCTGTGAAAGTAAAAGGGCAAGAAACACTAATACTGAATACTGAGCACCTCTGTCTTCTCTTCACCTTTCATTACTCACACAACTTACCTTTCTTTTATTTTATTAGTTTATTTCCTGCCTCTTCTTATTCTTTTCATTTCCTGCCTTGACTTACGTACTTTTATTGCCCGCTTTGTTACTTAAATTTCACAGGACTTGTACTGTAATGCGACAATAAATCTGCTTTATGTACATAATGACAGAGACACTAATAAAGTGCTACTCATGAACCGAGATGAGAGATAAGGACATAAAGCGAGACAGATGAGAAACAGAATGGAGCGAGAGGAGAGAGAGAGAGACAGAGAGAGAGTATTCGGGGGCGAGACGGAGGATGTGTGTGTGTGTGTGTATCTGGGTTGTGTTTGTGAATGAAGCTGGCTGCCTGCTCGTCTGGACCACAGTCGCATTCCTGCTCTCTTCCTCTCTCACTCTTACACACATACACACAGAGAACAGCCCTGACGTTTCCTTTATCACCTTTTGGCCAGTGTGTTCGGCATCTTGTGGGAATTCATCCTGATTTGAACTTCCCAAAACCACTTTACGTCCAGGTCTGACGCCTGGCTCTGCGTCTGATCTCACCTGGAATCTGTGTAGCAGCTGCTGCTGTAATCACCGAGACTGTGCTTTGTGTTCTTTGAGACGTTCGACCCCAGAGTTAAGTACAGTTGATGGAGCGTGAGCGCCGCTTCTGATCCCGGGAGCGGTCTAGAGATCCAGAGAAATACTGGTCTGGGGTTCGCTGGAACCGAGCGGCGAGACGGATCACGTCAGGTGTGCCGAGTCACGTGATTGCACCAATGCATCCTGTTACTTCTGGCTTTCGTTCTTTTATACAAGAGCGGCTTCATATTGTCTGGTATTACTGAACACTGCATCCACAAAGCGTTCTTCAGTCCTGCTTAAGTGCTGGAACAGAGTAATAAAAATAAACAGCCAACACATAAACCCTTTCATGCATGAATTATGACACCATGACCCTGACACCATGACGAATTGAAGTGAACATTATTTAAAACTTGCACTTTTCACTTGCAGTTAGTCACAGGTGGACCACATACTGTACACTTGAGAACTCAACTTGAAGAAATGTCTATTAGCGGAATAATCATTAGAACTATCTATTATATGAAAAGTATGACAATATATTGAGTTATATAATGTTTAACATACTTTTACTTGTTTTTATCCTGTTATTGGCTCTCGATTAACCGACACTGTGGATGTGTGTAGCCTGTACTGCAGTCACCTCCTGATACAATAAGACTTTGAACTTTACGAAAAAAAATTGAGTTATAACTCAAAGGTTTTATACGTTAGGTTTATTTAACAGCTTTTTTATAATGTAAGGCCATAAAAATGAGTTTCTGTTGCACCACGCAGAAGCTTGTGCACTCAACATAGTCTGAGGTTTAAAAGTTTGATTGATCGTGTCTGATCAACCGGAAAACCAAGCAATTCCGGTCACTGGCTGAACAAACTGTGCATCTCTATTATAAATGTAATAAATAATGTCAATCGATTTTGGAGTCTGTGTTGCGAAACATGAATTCCCATAAAAGGATCTCGATTCATAACTGAATCATTTTCCCATCTCTAGTCTGTACTGTTGCAATTTTGTTTTTCATCATTAAAAGTGGCTCTAATAACAGTTTGTAAAATTTATATACAAAAAAAAAAGTCATCAATGCACTGTGTACACAGGTTCGCTCGGTCTTCCATGTCTACGCTAAAGTTCTTTAGGCTCTACTGCAGCGTGAATAGTATTTAACACTAGGGTTGTTCCGATTCCGATACTGGTATCAGAAATGCTGCCGATACCACAAAAAAATCTGGCATCGGAATCGGCGAGTATTTGAGTCCACGTACCGATCCGATACCATTTTCCTAAACATAACCTATTTATGCCCGCTAGTTTTGCTAGCTTAGCTTACTTACAGAGTGTCACGGCGTGCGCCTGTGATGGGCGTGTGCCCAAATTGATATCGCTCCTCGCTCACTAGTTAGGCCCCCCCCCCCCCCCCCTTTAGGTATGTGAAGGAGCAGGGCCGCAGAATCAACGGCCCATGAGCTATCGCCGCTAATGATCCCGGCGCTATAAAACACAGCGGGGAGTGTAGCTCGGGGTCTGACTGTTGGGAAGCTGGACTTTGTGATGCGGTGGATTTTATGAGAGACAGTGGCACAAGAGCGGGGCGATGTGATGCGCCCCAAAGACTTTAAAAAGGGGGGCGCCTTTGATCTCCGCGAGAAGAGCGCGTGAACGAGCTACGCGAGCTCCCACGGCACCTTCACTTCCGCGTAGAGCCCGCCTTCACATCCCTGCCGCCGAAGTGGAAAAGACCACATAGAGCCTTTAACCCTTTCCTTCCCCATTTTTCTAAATAAATGACCCTTTTCCCTGTAAGACCTCGCCGCGTGTCCGTGTTTCATGGTGTCGCCCGTGCACTTAGTGTCGAACTCGTTACACAGGGCTAGTAGTATTTTACTTAAAAAAAGAAATTATATATACACACACACTGTACAGATACACACCCAGGTATCGGATCAGTACTCGGTATCGGCCGATACCCTGAGCCCAAGTATCGGAATCGGTATCGGGAGGGAAAAATCGGAACATCTCTATTTAACACTCATCTGATTTTGGGGAAATGATCAGCATTTGTAAGGAATGACGTAACCATATTTTATCTTAAGTTCTTCTGATGTCATGGTCAGATTTTCTCGTCCCTTTTGTAGCACATACATGTTTGTGTTGTTTCATCTATCAGATCTGCGTGCAATAAATGCATGAAGTAGCTTTGACCTCTCTGTCACTATCACACAGTCAAACTAATCTGCACAAGATATTGTTTTTACAGTAAATAACCTGGAAGGTACGCAATAGAAACATAAGTAAACTGATTTATAACCAAAACATACTGGAAATAAAGTACTGTCAAAACAAAATATTTGCAAAAATGGTACAACGTTTAGCTGAAATACATCAGGTGATGCACAATGTCGAATTTAGTTTGCACACATTTAACTGAAATTTACTCCTTACATGAAATCAAATCTTAAAAATTAACAAACGTTATTATATAGCGCTGTAAACCCAATAATATTATTTCTTAGAAATTGTTTTACGTCATCATATTTCTTTTACCTGTAAGTGTCTGTTAGAATAGAAGAAAGGCTCGAAATCAGTGCAACTAAAGTATGTCGGTCTGCTTGATTGAAGTTGCAGTTAGTCTTAGTTGCAGTTACACCTGCTAGCCACTAGGTAGAAACATTGCTGTTCACTATAGTCCACAAGGGAGTCCACAAACCTCGAGACATGGTCCAAGAGGAATTCCTCAATGTGAATGCAAACCTGTGATTATAAGCCCCGCCCCCAAACGAGCCTAGAATCAGACGTGACGCGGATCTAGTGTGAAAATTATTCTCAAACTGAACATCCTGACCGAGATAAAGTTAGTTTAACATTAAATCTCTGTACAGTGGGTGATGGTGGTGGGGCAGCCGCAGACTTCCAAACAAACAGCAACAATGATCCAGTTTATATAAATAAACCAAGCAATTTTGGAACAGACTGCGTACTCTGTAACTGTAGGACTCCTTCAGCCTGCACCTATGACATTATGTCCACTAGGGGCGCTAAACCTGAAAGTCCATTTTTTTTTGCCTCCTTTTGCAAACGTTGCATTAATGAGTGTAGTCTTGCGCGGATATTAAAAATCTCTCATGACCTCACAGGTGGCCATGTTGGATTTATTTTGTGGTCCATGTGTAGCTGTTTCTACAATATTCAGGTAGATTATGATCAGTATTATGATCAATTAAATCAATCAAACTTGTGTACAAATTATTTATCAGCATGAATCGTAAATTTTAATCAGAGTTACCGGATATCTAAAAATTTAACATGAACCAATTTCACATGCAAAAGACATTTTTCGTCAACTGGCAGAACCTTAAAACAAGACGGAAAAACAAGGAGTTGCTCTGAAATTAAGCAACAACAAACTGCTTTGTTCTTAAGAGAACTTGTGTTGTAGCATGTCGTGCTGCTTTATTGTGACAAATCATCACTAAGGCACTGAACTGGAATGAAATGGGTTTAAAATAATAATATGAGGCATCATGACATCAAGGCAGCACAGTAAGATCGGGAAAAAACACTGCATCAAAGAGGCCTAAAAGTAACTTGCCTCAAGACACACACACACAATCAAGAAGCCTGTTCCGTGTTTATGGGGACTTCCCACGACATCCGAGACACATCCTGATACTTCCAAGAAACCATGATACAAAGCTGGGAATTGTGTGTTATCGCAGTGTGTGGAGTTACATACATACAGACATCTGTACTCACATACACACACACCCTGTTGAGAGCAAAATGAGGACCATGGAGAGAAAGGAACATAAAACTGCAACCTCAACCTCATTTCTTCTTCTGTCTCCTTTCATTCTTGTGTTCTCATCATTAATGCTCCATTAGAGTTCTGAAATGTGGCTTTATTCCACTCTGGGGAGCGTATAATATCTCAGGTCTTGTAGACACACACACACACACACACACACACACACATACTGGAACTTCCAGTTAAGTTGTAACGGAAGAACTCGACACACTTCAGAGGCTCTGTAAGCTTTTAAGAACTGAAAGGAAGCATTGTCATGTTACGAGCTACAGAGCAGGATGTTGTGTTCTGTATAGCTCATACTCTCGTATCTTTCACTCAGTGTCACGTAAAAAATCCCATGTGCTAGTGGTGTTACAGATTAGGGCTGCACATGTAGAACGAAAAAAAAATGTGACTACTTCATCAGATCTGAGTTTGCATGTTCTCCCTATACTTGGTGGGTTTTTTCAGGGTACTCCGGTTTTCTCTACCAGTGTGTGTGTGTGTGTGTGTGTGCACTTGTGTGTGTGGATTGGACCTCAGTCCAGGGTGTACCCTACAGTACTTCGTGTCTCAAGTCCCCTGAGAAATGCTCCAAGCCTCCCGCGACCCTGTGTAGGATGAGCACTATAGAGAATGAATGAATGAATGAAGAGAGGATATCATCATGATACCTCTGTGCTGATTCATTTTGTATTGCAATTCTGTTAGAATCATAAATATATAAATATCCTGTTCAATATAATTTTTCTTACAATTATTTTTTTTGGTAACAATTCTAATCAAACTAAGCAAATGCAGCCCCCGGTTTACGAGCATTTAAATGACGAATTTCCACAGATACAAACAGACCACGGATTTACGAACATTCCTATTGTTTGTGTGAGTGTTTGTGGGGGGGTTGGGGGGGGGGGGTGCGAGAGAAATTAGTCGGCCTCACTGGTTTCAATGAATCGGTCCAGGAGCAATGATGATGAGGAGAAAATGTCTGTCCTGTAAAGCTGCCGTGATGGTGAACAATCCTAATTTGGGAAAATCCTCAACGAGACAGAGTTCACAATTCAAAACAACTCTGAGACAAAATGTCGTCACAGTAAACACAATGTAGCGTTGTCCTCGTACTGGGCTTTGTGTTTTTTTTTTTTTTTTTTAATGCTTTAGATTGTGTATTTGTGTTAAAGGTGTATAAGACTCACTTTGTCGGACTTATGAACAAATCCGACTTACGAATTTGTTCCTAGAGCGGAACATGTTCTTAAGTCGGGAACTTTGTTTAAGTTGACTAGATGACTATTTAACTAGAATTTTGTTAAAATGCTAATTATATTCAGTTAACATTGAAACCTAGCTAATAACTAATGTCTCCATAACACAATTGTAGCAGTAAAATCATCCGTAATATCTAAACCCACATATCTAAACAGCTCCAGCTTGTTAATAAGCACCTATCATGCTTTGAAATCAAGTGGTGAATAAGCTAGCTGGTTCAACACTGTAACCCCGAGGGGTGTGAGTGTGTCAGAGGCTAGCGCAGAGATTAGCATGACGTGAGGTCGCGCCAACGTGTCGAGTTTGCTGTGGCTTTATTGTGAACATAGGGCCAACGTTTAAAGGCAGTTGGTGGTCAGATTGATTGATTTAGCAGAATCAAAGGTGATGTCAGCTAAAAGACATGCTGCCGCGAGACCACCGGTGAGAATGTGAGCGAGCGAGAGCTGGCGGCATTTAGGATTTCCCCGCAGAGGCGAACTGGCAGGAGGAACGAGTCTGAAGGCTCCAGGAAGAATCAGAGCTGATCAGCGCTGTGCGTTCAGAACGCTCTCTTATGTACATCATTATAACAATACACACGTCCTGAAAAAGTACAGCTACTAGTTGGATAATTAGTTATTTAGCACAGTTGTGTGTTCAGCTCAGTTACAGTTAGCACAATAACCTAGCATGTGGCTAGCGAATCATGAGGTGCATTCACTCCACAGGTAACACATCCAGTTCAAACTAGCACCAAAGGCTAATTAGTATCAGACGCAGGATATCGGTGCGGTTTTAATCATCTAGCTTTCTGCATGTTAAATGTCCAGTTAGTTGGACCTGTGGTTCTCCACCCTGGCGGGGGAACCTGGGTAACTGCCTGCCAGGCACATTTGAGGGTTTTCTCAGCTCCCAGCACACATGATTCTGATTTCCTCATCAGCTAATTAACAGCCTGTTTTTAATTAAAGTGGGTGTGGCCGAGCGGAGAAAACACCTGCGCAGGACACGAGGTTCTCCAGGACCAGGTTAGAGAACTACTGTTCTACATCATCCTTCACAAACTGAAACACCCAGCCGGTTTGACTTCACAGGGGCGAGTAAATAATGCACGCTCAGACAGATGATGTCACACAATCGGATTTGCATAGAATTGATCCATTTTGATCCTGTGCATGTTAAACATGGTTTGATAAATGATTGGTCAGAAACAGCTGTCGGCAGTGATTGGTAGTCCGTAGCTATGGTGCTCGATGAACAATGATTGGTTACTGTTGGCCAGCCCATGGACACGCCCCCTTTCTGACTTCCTGTTTCAGAATGAAATGCATCATCATGCAGAATCCCGTCACGGCATCATTACGACTTGTAATCATGTTGTGGTGGTTATTACCGCAGACAGCTGGAAAAACTAAAATGTGTGTGTGTGTGTGTGTGTGTGTGTGTGAGACTGTATCCTAAACTCTTGCTTGACCCTTTCATGAAAAACCCCAACAAATTCTTTTGGTGAAAAGTGTGTTGTTTTTATCACCCAGCCTGGAAGTCTTCAGTACACACTTATATACACATGTTCAGCACACAAGTCACACACACACACACACACACAGTTCCGAAACAAGCTTCACCCTTCAGTGCTGTCCGCGATCGGTTTTTACGAGCTAGGCGACTCTTTCTTGTGGTTTTTTTGCTACTTTTGTTTTCAGTCCTCAATATTGTTCTTGGAAAAAGCAGGGACCTGCTGACTCACTTTCGGGAATCTGTATGTGTGCGTGTGTGTGTGTGTGTGTGTGTGTGGGTGGGTGGGTGGGTGGGTGTGTTACGTCATAGGACCGAGGGTCATGAAGTCATTACTAGAACCAAATCCAAGTTCTCTGAGGAGTAATGTTTTTGTTTTTGTATGTGTTTGTGTGTGTGTGTGTGTGTGTGTGTGTGTGTGTGTGTGTGTGTGTGTGTGTGTGTGTTGTATGTATTTGTGTGTGTCTGGGCCACTCTGGGTCTAGCCAGGATGGAAAGTACCCACAATGGGTGTGAGTGTGTCGTAATATTATGGTTTAGTGTTGATTTAGGTGAAGTTTTTGGACAGATCGGGAGACAGGAAGGTGGAAGTGTGTGTGTGTGTGTGTGTGTGTGTGTGTGTGAGGGATATGTGGTATGTGGTTGTGTAAGTTTAATTGAAAGCAGCTTTGAATTGGTTCAGAGCTACAGCAGGCCATATCTGTCTCAGGGAACGTGTGTGTGTGTGTGTGTGTGTGTGTGTGTGTGTGTGTGTGTGTAAAAATATGTGTGTGGGCGTGTGTTCTGTGTTTATTAAAACAGAAACTTTATGCTTGTTTGGGAGCATTTAAAGCCTGTGTCCTTGTGACAAGTCTGGTTGTCATGGAAACTATTGAGCAATGACGTTAGCCGCCTAGCGATAGCCTCCTGTGGTAACTTAGCTACAAATCTAGCTATGTAAAAAAAATTTAGCTAACGGTCTGATTAGCGCATTTGTTGATGACGCGAGTGTGTGATTTAGCTTTTCTTTCCCGCCCTTTTTGCGCCGAGGTAATGTTTGTGAAACTTAAAAAAATAAAAGTGACTAGATTTCCTCAGCCAGTAGTAAGAAAAAAAAGCCTGAGTGAAACACTTAGCATGATAAGTTATTTCACCAAGGGAATTAATTAAACTAGTTACAGTGCTTTGCAAAAGTATTCATACCCCTTGAACTTTTCAACATATTGTCACGTTACAACCGCAAACCTAAATGTATTTTATTGGGATTTAATTAGATACACCAACACAAAGTGGCACATCATTGTGAAGTGGAAGGAAAATGGACGAGACACAGGACAACTATTAATCGTGCACTCCACAAATCTGGCCTTTATGGGAGAGTGGCAGAAAGAAAGCCATAAGAAGTCCCGTTTGTAGAAGAAGGTGCTCTGGTCAGCTGGGACCATATGTGAACGCTTTGGCCTAAATGCAAAACACTATGTGTGGTGGAAACCTAACCCTGTGCATGGTGGTGGCAGCATCATGTTGTGGGGACGCTTTTCTGCAGCAGGGACAGGGAGTCTGGACAGAGGTCATGTGAAGATGGTTGGAACCAAATACAGGGCAATCTTAGAACAAAAACCTGTTAAAGTCTGCAAAAGACTTGAGACTGGGGTGGAGGTTCACCTTCCAGCAGGACAACGACCCTAAACATTCAGCCAGAGCTACAATGAAATGCTTTAGATCAAACTATATTCATGTGTTAGAAGGGTCCAGTCAAAGTCCAGACCTAAATCCAACTGAAAATCTGTGGCAAGACCTGAAAATTGCTGTTCACAGACGCTCTCCATCTGATCTAACAGAACTGTACTGAGCAATTTTGCGAAGATGAACGAGCCAAAATTTCACTCTCTAGATGTGCAAAGCTGGTAGAGACACGCCCCAAAATATCTGCTTATTTGTAAAAAATATTGAAAACCATTTATCATTTTCCTTCCACTTAATATTGTAAATGTGAAAAGTGCCACTTATGTTATGTCTATCACATAAAATCCCAACAAAATACATTTACTTTTGTGATTGTAACATGACAAAATGTGGAAAAGTTTGAGGGGTATGAATACTTTTGCAAGGAACTGTATAGTAACAAATTAGTTTACTGCTAGCTAGCTAATTTAGCCATGTTCGTATTGTATTACATTGCTTTAATTAGCTGTTTCACAACTTGTTACCTGTATAAGATACAGTGGCACCTCGGATTACGAGCATAATTCGTTCCGGAAGCGGGCTCGTATTACAAAACACTCGTAACTCAAATAGAATTTTCCCATAAGAAAATGGAAACTTAGATTATTCGTTCTACAGCCCCAAAAAATAAATACATAAAAATTATTAATACAAAATATAAAGTAAAAATCAAACAAATTAACCTGCACTTTAACTTTTAAAAAAGTAAAAAATAAATCCAGACAGATAAGTGTTTCCATTTGTACACGCAGGCGCTGTGTGTGTGTGTGGTGTGTGTGTGTTTGAGGCTAGAGTAAGTAGAGACTCTTGCTTTCAGCCCTTCCTGTCTCCCCCTTCTCATCTTACACAGTAAAACTTTCTCCTCTCGTCTGAACACACACACATTAACAGCCCGTTAATTCATGCTGGTTTAATGATGACAAACTGCTCGATGCCCGTCTTTTATTTGCTACATTGTGGTCACAGTGTTATAGTAAACAGTACACGCGTGCACGGATGTTAATTATACCAGTAAGAGACGAGCACTAAGACCCAGCAGGGGAGACGATTACCCACAATTCACAGCGCAAGAGAGAGAAAAACCGTTGGCTCAGTTGAGATGAAGTGACACTCGGCATCAAAATAAGAAGCGCATGCGTGATACATGATACTCAGTGCTTGTAAACCAAGACAACGCTCGTTTTCCAAATCAAAATTTGTTCAAAATCTTTGCTCGTCTTCCGGAACACTCGCAAACCGCGTTACTCGTAATCCGAGGTTTCACTGTATTTCTCTACGTGTCGTACTTCATTTTATTAGCCACCAGTTTGCTTTCTAGCGTTGATACAGTAAGTGATAATCAGGTGTGTGTTAACGCTATTCCGTTATCGTCTATCTCTATTCCACACACAGTTGACTTTTTCATTTCAGTTTCATTCACAAGGTTCCGTGAATATTTGCTTTTTTTCCCCTGAAGGTTACAGCCAGGTCAGAATGAATGGTGTGTGCGTGTGTGTTTTCATAACCCCGGATGTTTTGGGATTGCATTAAGTGTGTGTGTGAGAGATAGGCCCTTACAGTGATTAGTGAGTAGGATGAGTGGTTTGGGACACGCCCACAATGGAGTGATGAAGGTGTTTATGTGCACTATATATTGACTAGGGTAGTTGTGTTTGTGTGTGTTGTTGAGGACATGCCTACAGAACATTTGTTCTTGATCAGGGTGAGCGTTCACAGTTTTGGCACTAAGTAACCTGAGTGTGTTTGATCCCGAGCCGTGATGCATTCTGGGAGAGCTCCGGACTCCACGTCACTCTGAGCGGCGCTTCACTCTGTAAAGCCGGGAGTGTGTAAACAGTAACATTGTTTTATGGAGCGTTTTGATGGAGGTCGAGTTGAGGGCGTGAGAGACGCATACTTACTCTGATTGCTAGCCATGAAGTGTGACAGAATGTGTGTGTGTGTGTGTGTGCGTGCGTGTGGGTCAGGTTACACACCCTTCTGCCCCTTGGCAAAGACACTTGATACACTGAGAACCATCAGAGGGATGCATCTTCCTTGTATATCTGTGTGTGTGTGCGTGTGTGTGTGTGTGTGTGTGTGTGTGCGGGGGGGAACACAGTTGGAATTTTCCGGAAAGTGACTACAAACATAAAAAGAAAGATAGATAAACTGAAAGGTAGAAAGATACACCTAGAATGCGATGAACATATACAGGGAGACAGACAGACAGATATACAAGCAGACAGACGGAGATATACAGGCAGAAGGCAGACAAAAATATCTGAAGAGACAGTTGCACATAGAGAAACAGAAAGACGGACAGGTGTACAAAACTAGAGACAGATAGACAGTTATGGATATTCAGGCAGACAGACGAACAGACCCATGGAGACAGACAAAATTATCCAAATAGACAGATGCACATACATAGAGATAGACAGAAAGACAGACACACAGACTGACACATTCGTATAAACCAGTAACTCAAATAAAAATGATGTATTGATGTAAAGCAGTGTGTGGATTACTGACATGCGGATTCGGAGGTTTTATTGTTTGAGTCAGAATCTAAAGCCTTCACTTGACTCAATCCTCTCCTCGATCTCACACGCCGCCGGCGCCAGCCAGTCACGCGCCGGGTTTAGGTGGCTCGTCCAATCACGTGGCACGACTTCAGTCAGGGTACAATCACTTCACGGTCACTGATCATCACCTCGCATATTAAACACTCACTCATACCAGCACTGACAGCAGCTCTTCATGCTACAGGCACCACACACACACATACACACACACACACACACACGGTCAGGCACCATTGATTCTCTCTTCAAATCTCTTCTTAAATCTCTTAAATCTGGCACACTCGTTCAGTTTACAGAGCAAAAGTGAAAGAAATGTGATGTCATTTCCTGTAACCTGCTGATAGCACATTTGTAGGCGTGGGGTCATGACCCCCAGTGTGTATCCTTCTCCGTTCTGTTTATTTTCTTTTCCCATGTCCGTCTGTCGCTTCCTGAGGAACTCTTCTTGATTGTGGACACGGACTTTTGCAATGCAAAAAAGAAAGACACGATATGCAAAGTGTCACTCTGGGTGTGTTATGTAATAACACACACACACACACACACACACACACACACAAATTTCAGAACACTGCACATGGTTTCCACTTGGCTAAATTTCTTGGATTAACTGGGCGGGGCTTAGAGTTAGATGTTTTTTTTTTTTTTTGCATAAATAGTTTTAGCAACAAAGTACGCCAGTTTATCAATATTACATCATCATCTACTTAAAAAAAACACAATGTTTATAAACAACCCTAGCAACTTGTTAGCTTGTAGCTAACTATCACCTACTTGAGGAAAAACTATTTTTTTAACAAAAGCTAACCAATGCTAAGCTACCTAATGTAATAATGTCATATAATAAGGTTTTTAATAAGCTCTAGCCCTTATCTGATAAAACCACAAAGGTGTTGTAGTTTTATAAAACACGCTAGGTATACTGTTTAACCACCTTTTCTCTACACACACATACACACACACACACACACACACAGACACCAAAACATGTAAAGCTGGCGACGCATGACATCATCAAAAAAAAAAAAGGACATATTTTTTTTACCTGCTGTGTTTTTGCAGCTGCTTTATGAGGAGACGAGCTCTCTCTCTCTCTCACACACACACACACACACACACACACACCTAAGTCAGTACAGGGTGTATTGAAGCGGTGTGTATGTTATTGGCTGCCTGACGAAGGATTTTATCCTCAGAGAATCATTAGCTAGGTTTTGTTAACCGCTAGCTAGGTGCTTTAGCATGCTAGGTTTAGCTATAATTAAGCACAAGTGATATTGATCAGGGCTGTTTTGTTAGCTTTGATTACAGATGCTTGTGTGGTAACTCGTACTCCAAAAGTCAAGATTTTCCGACAGCACATGTGCTACGCTCTAGTGTTTCTTTAAAATGGCGGAACCTGTGGTAATTTAGCTGGTTTTGGTCAATTCACACCATTTCTGAGGTAAATTCTGACGGCATTTATAATTTTGCGTCTTCACACAGTCTGAAAACAACACTTAACTGCTACCTGCACGAGTCGCTAATCTCACTGATTAGCTAGCTTACACTCAGTAGCCATGTTTCCCAGTTGCCTAGCAACGCTGCGCACACAACCTTAACCACTAACCACTTCAACACTGAGTGTACAGTGTGTCTCTGGTAATCTATCATATCTACAAGTGTGTGTGTGTGTGTGTGTGTGTGTGTGTGTGTGTGTGTGTGTGGTCATACACTGCTCATTCCACTTCCAGATGAAGAACTTTTCCTACTCAAGAGGAACAACAATCACACACACACACACACACACACACACACACCCACACACACACACACACACACACACCCACCCACACACACACACACACACCCTCTCTCTCTTTAAAAGCATTTCTGGCTGCAGGTCTCTGCGAGAAAATGATCCTATGTGTGTGTGTGTGTGTGTGTGTGTGTGTGTGTGTGTGTGTGTGTGTTCATACTTCCATTACAGTTTAATGGTCAATGTTAGAAGACAGACTGAGAGAGAGACAGAAAAGAGAGAGCGAGAGTGTGTGTGAGTGTGTTTGCATGTGTGTGTGTGTGTGTGTGTGTGTGCGTGTGTGTGCAGATCAGCATTTTAGAAAGCCACAACATGAGCTCATCTCTAAAGCACCCGCTCTGATCTGCACTCACTATTCCCTAAACACTACCTAGTACACTAATGAGACTACATAGTGCAGGGAGGCGGTGGACACATCCCAAACCACACATGTGCACGCACACACACACACACACACACACACACACACACACACACACACACACACACACACAGTTCACTTTGTTTCTCATGTTCTTTCTTTCTTTCTTCCTATATTAACGAGAACTAGTCTTCCTCTCATCTGTTTTTGTTTATTACTATCACTATTGCTCTTTTCTCTCTCATGCGTTTCTATTTCGCTTCTGTTGTAAATTTATTTCACTCTTTCGTATTCACTCACTGTTACCTAATAAACATAATATTCTCTCTCTCTCTCTCTCTCTCTCTCTCTCTCTCTTTATGCCCAAACATGTCTCTGATCATAATAAAGTATAATGAAGTTCACCTTCTCTTTATGCTTAACATCAATCTGTTCTTTCTTTCCTTTCGTAATGTATTACCAACTCCCCCCTCTATCTCTCTCTCTCTCTCTCTCTTTCTGATTATTATCCTTCTTTCATTGTTTTTCCTTTCTATATCAGCCTACACATTATCTCTCTCTTTCTCACACTTTAATTTCTCTCTCTTTCACGTGATTTTTCTCTTTTCTGTTTTATATATATCTTTTTTATTTAATATTATTCCTTTAATTTAATTTCACTTTCACTATCACTCACTCTCTCACTCTCTCTCTCTCTGCCTTCTGGTGAACATTTGAGTCTCTCTATTTCTCTCTCTGTGTCATTCTGTTACTCTTCAGTAAGACCAGATTATCCCTCCGTCCCCCTCCCGCACTTTCGTCTCGTCTGACTGGGACCTGCACTCATCTAACTCTAGTTTCTCTCTGATCGAGGCCATGCCATGCAGAATGAGGGCTTTGTGTTCTTGACCCCTCACTAATGCCCCTGATTAATACCCCTCCCACACAAACTAATACCTCTCATACACACACGCACACACACACGCACAGACTAGACAAGTGTGTCAGAGGTCATGTGGGTCATTGCCACTGGGGAGGGTTGTGTGTGTGTGTGTGTGTGTGTGTGTGTTCATGTCAGGCTTGTTTTCAGGGACTGAAGGTCCTGTAATGACCTGTAGAACTACGTGATATATGGACCTGCAGAGACGAACCATCGTAGCAAAGTCCTGGAAGAAACACACGGCTGGAGATTTATAGCTGTAAAAAGCAGACGCTCAGTCTCTCAGAGTCTCGAGTTATTATAACATTATTACAATAACACACACCTGCACGAGGATTCTGCGTGGCGGGATCAGTGTGTCACATGTGGGGCATTTACCACTTAAACCAGCGTTCACTCTGTGCTGGGCTTCAGACTGAAATCACTTGTCCTGTTACTCAGCAACAAAACGAGACAAAACCGTTACAAGCTGTATGGGGAGGGGTTAGGGGAGGGGTTAGGGGAGGGGTTTGGGGAGGGGTTTGGGGTAGGGTCAAGGGATTCAACCTGATGAAAAAGAATCACACCCTGGAGTTCGGGGGTGTTTCTACTAGTCTTTCTTTAAAAATATCCCACCGCTTTTGCACTTCTTCTTTTGACTTGTTGCGTGAGTTGGTGCATCATTGCCACCTAGTGGACTGGAGTGTAAAGTGGAAGATCGACCGGAAATAAAAATCATTGTTATTTAAACGTCCTCAGTTTCAGTGTTTATTAGATTGTTTTGTAGTTCTTAATACTTTACAACCTATGAGAATTTTAACAGCTGGAGACAAATTAGACAGAAAATTAGAGCAACTGAATCGAATCGAAAACTGGAACGCACATAAACCACTGAGCCATGATTCACAGCTCGCGGACTATCAATCCATCCGTCCTTCTGTCTTTATCATGCGGTAGTTATTAAAGGATTGTTATTTTCTTCCTGTCTCAGCACGGAGGGAAGCCGTACAGCTGCAGTTACTCCCTCCGAAGCTCCCTAATGAGAAAACGAGTGCAGTTAACAGACGCGGTTACGATCTTTACACACTGCTCACCTTCAAATTTCCTGTTCGGGTTAAGGTCAATTAAAGACATATTTCTCTCGTCTGCTCGCTCCCTATCTTGCTCCCTCCCTCTCTCCCTCGCACACTACCTCGCTCTCTCGCGTGCTGTGTGGTGAAAAGCTGCCTTTAATAACCTCATCAGAGGCATTGGATGTGGAGCTCTGTTGGAGTGAGGGTCAGGTGTTCGTGGTTCAGAGGATATAGAATAACTAGTGCACTAGCTTTCTGGACTATATCTACTGGAGTATATCTACTGGAGTATATCTAGTAATACTTTAAATAGGTTTTGGGGCACGCCCACAGTGCAGCAGAAATGTTTTTTATATGCACTATATAGTGAATAGGGTGTGTGGTTTGGGACACAACCTTTGTTGTGATGATGGTCTAGGTGTTGGACCCTAGGTGTTTATGTGCACTATACACCGTGTTCCAAATTATTATCTTTTTCCCTGATTTTCATAATTAGTCAATGCAAATGACCGTCAGTATAATTTTCAAGTCATCAACTATTAGGGTATAATTTTAATTTTATTGAACAAACCTCGCCAGGCTCGATTCCCGTCTCTGTGTGCATGGAGTTTGCATGTTCTCCCCGTGCTCGGTGGGTTTCCTCCGGGTACTCCGGTTTCCTCCCACAGTCCAAAGATATGCAGGTTAGGCTAATTGGCGTTCCAAAAATTGCCCGTAGTGTGTGATTGGGTGTGTGAGTGTGTATGTGTGTGCCCTGCGATGGATTGGCACCCTGTCCAGGGTGTACCCCGCCTAGTGCCCAAAGTCTCCTGGGATAGGCTCCAGGTCCCCCGCGACCCTGAACACAGGATTAAGCTGTATAGAAAATGAATGAATGAATGAATGAGTGAAAATGCACTGTTCCAAATTATTATGCACAACAGAGTTTTTTTAGTTTTTCACTAAACATTTTATAGGTTGTAAAGAACTGAAAATGGTCTTTTGTTGAATTTGCAGCATTATGAGGTCATATTTACTGAAATCAAAACTATTTCAATCAGAAACATCCTAACAGGGCTACATGTTACATGGTTTGGGACGCGCACGCAGTGCAGCGATGATGGTGTTCATGTGCACTATATAGGGAACATGGTGTGTGATTTGGGACACGACCACTATGTGTGTACAGTACTAGTGTTGATGGTGTTATGTGCACTGTATAGTGAATAAGTATATGAAGATGTCTGATTTGGGACAGTGTGTGAGAGAGGGAGACTGGAGAGGAAGAGTGTGAGAGAGAAGGAGACTGGAGAGGAAGAGTGTGAGAGAGGGAGACTGGAGAGGAAGAGTGTGAGAGAGGGAGACTGGAGAGGAAGAGTGTGAGAGAGGGAGACTGGAGAGGAAGAGTGTGAGAGAGGGAGACTGGAGAGGAAGAGTGTGAGAGAGAAGGAGACTGGAGAGGAAGAGTGTGATGGAGAGACAAGACGAGATGTTTCTCAGACGCGAGCAGAGAAGAAGGAGAACGTGACAGACGCTGCGCTGTGTGTGGGAGTGTAAATGAGTAAACAGACGGTTGGGTCCAATCTGTGCTGCGGCCGCCAGACAACACACACACACACACACACACACACACACACACACACACAATGCTGAGTTCCTCTACTTGCTATTGGCTGGCTATTATACTTCACTGTCCAATCACAGAGTGTTTGGGTTTAAATCAGGACACAAGGTGTGTGTGTGTGTGTGTGTGTGTGTGTGTGTGTGTGTGTGTGTGTGTGTGTGTGTGTGTGTGACGTGTACAGTCCAATAGGTTTAACGCCTTTCTGTTGTTTGGATTTGATTTGAAATTAAATAACGGACACACTGTTTGCAGTCATATAGTTTACACTAAAAGACAGAAACTGTGTGTGTGTGTGTGTGTGTGTGTGTTTTCTGTGTGGGTTGTGTGAACGCAGCATCTGGTTGGTGTGTGTGTGTGTGTGTCGTCTCGTCCAGTGTATAAACCCCCAGCTGACATCCTCAGGACTGTCCCCGGACCCCGAGTGTCAATCAGTGTGACGAGTCGAGTCGACGTTTTGTCTTTTATAGAAATAAAGTGAGACCCGTGTCTCACCTGCACCGTGCTCCGGTCCTCAGACCCGCGCCAAGTCTGTCTTTTATTCTTTGATTTTCACCTGCGTGTTTAACAATAACACTCGTCTCTCTCCCTCTCTCTCTCTCCCTCTCTGTCTCTCTGTCTCCTTCTCTTGCTTTCTCTCATTCTATGTCTCCCCCTCTGTCTCCCTGTCTTTACTCTTTTCTCTCTCTCCCTCCATCTCCCCCCCCCCCCCCCACACACACACACCCAGCGGGATGGGCGAGGTTGCAGCACTAGTACTATAATGCCTGAGCTTTTGTTGTAATTGTGTAGCGGTTTGTTGAATTTCCAGTCCCGAACTCGAGATCTGAGCCTCACCTTTCTGTCCCGCGAGCTCTCACGACGTCACCGCGGCGATAACAAAAGAATCAAAAAACACAAACACGAAAAAACATGGAAAAAAAACAACACACTGAGAGGTGTCACTGAGACGTCTCCCCCGAGCCGGAGCGGCGGCTTTACGCGGCGTCACTCGGCTCGAGACGGAGACGGAGACGGAGACCTGTGGGTGTCTCCGCGAGGACGTTAGTGCGCGACCAGGACGAGCAGCTCGGCGCCGACACAGAAACAATCATTTATAGTCAACCTCACGAATCCAAGCAAATACATAAATATTCACACGGTTGCAGTAATTCTGCGTTGTTTATTCTGCAGACGGCGTTTGGAAACGTTGAGTATTTTAAGTATTTAAAGTGTTTATGGCGATTCTGTTTCGGTTCTGTTTCGGTTCTGTTTCGGTCAGAGTCGCAGATTAACGAGGGGTTAAGAACATTAGGCGATGTGGTTTTCTGTTAAACAGGAGGAAGGTTTAACTGCGGGGGCAGAGAAACAGGGAGGATGAGGTCATTCTGCCCCAACACACACACACACACACACACACACACACTCGTCTGTTTGTAAACAGGTGATACGTTGAGTAATTGATTTTAATTCCACAGTAATGGAGAGTTAATCTGTCCTGCTGTGTGGTGCACACACACACACACACACACACACACTGAATACACTCTGACCTGTCTCCCTCCAGCCTTTCTCTCTACACCCTACTGCTCCATTGCCCCTTCTGACCTGCTTCACTTTTTACACAAACACACTTTCACCTGTCTCACTTTCACCTGTCTCACTCATAACTGTCTTACCCTGGTGTTTCTTTCTCTGATCTTCCTCACTCCCGTCATTCTTGTACCCGTTTCATTATGGCTGTACCAGTCTCACCTGTCTTACACTGACCTGTCTCTCTGTCTCTCTCTCTCTCTGTCTCTCTCTCTCTCTCTCTCTGTCTCTCTCTCTGTCTCTCTCTCTCTGTCTCTCTCTCTCTCTCTGGCACATGTGACCATTTAATGCCAAATATCTTTACTGCGTTTCCCTGGAACAGTGATACGTGAGACACATGAGAGCAGGACAGTGAGACAGTTGGCAGACATCTGTTTTAATCTAAACTCTCCCTGTGTGTGTGTGTGTGTGTGTGTGTGTGTGTGTGTGTGTGTGTGTGTGTGTGTGTGTGTGTGTGAGGTTAGCGTTAGACACTCTTCTCTGTATAGACCTCTATTTCAGTGCACATACTTTCCTTGTGAATAATGTCTTCACCAGGCGAGACAGAGCAGGCAGGTGAGGACGCTTCAGCTTCAGACCGCTAAATCTGTTAGCGTGATCGCGTGTCACACATCAGCACTTTACAGGATGGAGGAGGGGTGAGATATAGATGGTGGTTAAGGAGGCGGGTCTGGGGTGAATCTGATGCCTGTTGATAGATGGGGGGGGGGGGGGCAAACGGGTGAGTCAAAAGAACTGAGAGGGCGGGGCCAAGCACATGATTCCAGAGAAGGGAGAGGGCGGGGCCAAGCACTTGACTCCAGAGAGCTGAAGGGGCGGGGCCAAGCACGTGACTCCAGAGAGCTGAAGGGGCGGGGCCAAGCACGTGACTCCAGAGAGCTGAAGGGGCGGGGCCAAGCACGTGACTCCAGAGAGCTGAAGGGGCGGGGCCAAGCACATGACCCTAGAGAGCTGAAGGGGCGGGGCCAAGCACTTGACGCCAGAGAGCTGAAGGGGCGTGGCCAAGCACATGTCGCAAAGCAGTTTTACACAATTAAAAGAAATTACGGAGGATTGTCAGTAATGTGTAGGAATCGAAATGATCAATCGTCCCTGATGAGCGAGTCGAGGGCGACGGTGGCACGGAAAACTGGCAGGTCAAGCACAGAGAGGGCGGGGCCAAGCATGTGACTCCAAGTAGCTGAGTGGGCGGGGCTAAGCATATGACTCCAGTGAGTTGAGAGGTTGTGGCTTCTCGCTCTCTCTCTCGTTCTCTCTCAATGTGATGAAGTGAAATGGAAACTCGTGTGTCTCCATCTGTGCTCGGTTTTCCTAAATCCTACTTCATATGGGGGCCTGATGGTGGGATTGAGACAGTGTTTAGAGAGAGAGAGAGAGAGAGAGAGAGAGAGAGATACTGTAGCTGTCTGGGTGTGTGAGATGAAAGGAGAAAAATATGAAACAAAAACAGAGGATCACATGGGACATGTCTTTGATGTTCAAACCTCACAGGTCTGTTCTTCTGTGAGCACTGGGGCAAGGTCAACACACACACACACACACACACACACACACACACTATATGTGTGAGAAAAATGGTGAAGTAAGGAGAAAAGAGTGGATGGATGGATGGATGGATGGAAAGCCTTAGTGAAAAGGTGAAATGGAGGGACGTACAAACAGATACGTCAAGTTAGACCGATGACAGGAAAAGCTGAAAAGATAAACGGAGAGAGTGATGTAATATGCAGAAAAGGTGAGTGGTGGATAAATAACTGGATGAACGACTGGATGTGCGGATGATCTGATTGTAGACGCGGAGGGCTGAATTGTTTGATGTTTCACCAGGAAAAGATGAAAGGATAAATGGAGAGACGGATGGATGGTGTGTTGAATAGTAAAGTTGAGATGGTAAACATAGTAAAGAGATGGACAGATGTGGAAAAGGAGGAGTGGATGGATTAAAGGAGGGATGCTTGGAATGTGTTGAGAAAGTGGAGGGATGGTGTTTTGGGTGTCAAAATAAAAATGAGAACAAACTTCCAGGAACAAAGATGAAATAAGAGAGCAGAGAGAGGGAAGGAAACGAAAGGAAAAAAGAAACGATGTGTGTCTGTGCGCCACTCCCGCGATCCGAGCTGGGAGGAAAACAAGCGGCGGTTCCCTCAGCACCTGCCGAAGGGGATCGAGTTACGCTCGAGGAACCTCTGCTCGGGTTGGGCTGCATCCTAAACCCCGCTCCTCCCTC
>CM060117.1:24915621-24965621 GCA_030522415.1 Channallabes apus | reverse complement strand
ACACACCTACGCTGCCTCCTGCTCCTCAGAGGTTTACTCTCATTAGTGTTGCTGTCCATGTGGGACAGGTTTATCTCTTCTTCTGTGTTGTTGTTTGTTGTTGTTGTTTGTTGTGTGATTAGTTTATTTTCTGTGTTGTAGTTTGAAAGTGTTCGATCCTCTTCTCCTACTGAATGTTGCCACTTCCCTCGCTGGAGCAGACAGGTACAGCATCAAGGAACTCAGACTTATTATAAGCCCTAAGCCCTAACCCCATAGCTCATTGAAAAACTGCAGTTCGAACCCAAACCTCTAACCGCTACCCCTTAACCCCCTGACAACTTACCCCCCAATCCATTACAGTTAATCCCTAATCACTAACCACTAGTCCACTAACGATAACCACAGTTTCCTAATCACTGACTATAACAGCTCTGAATCTCTAATCTCAATTCTGAAACACACACTCACACACACACTCCTAATTAACCGCCGCTGGCTACAACTCCTCTAACCTCCGAAATCCTAACCATAACCTCTAACCGAACCTTAATCAGTAACCCTTAACCTCTTAACCCTAATCACTTCCCCTTAATCCTTAACTTACGTATCCCTCGTTCCTCGTGCTCTCTTTTCACTGACAGCCTTTAACCCTCTTCTACACCTGCACACACATCGAACATTTACATTCTTTAGATTTGTGTGTGTGTGTGTGTGTGTGTGTGTGTGTGTGAGAAGGGAAGGCTGCAGCTCCGAGCGCTACACTTTCAGTTTCAGTCTGGATCTGGATCTTGAAAAACCTCCAATGTGGCTAAATGAAATCAATTCTGCAAAGAAGAGCGGGTCAGAATTCCTCCACAGTGATGTGAGAGACTCGCCGCTGGTTATCACACACACTTGATTGCAGTTGTTATTAGGTTCAGGGAGGAATAACTTTTCCACACCAGGCAGGACAGGACAGCTTTTCCCCTTAATAAATGAAATCATCATTTCAAAACTGCATTTTCTATTAATTCGGTTTATCTTTATGAAATGTAAAAATTACTTTGATCATCTGAATAATTTAAGTTGGAGAAATATGCAAAATAAAATATTAAAAAACATCAAGTGGGCAAATACTTTTTCACGGTAGTGTATAATAGATGTTCGAGTTCACACTGTGTGAACACCAGGGAGGGCAGGAGTGACGGGCTTATTACACACACACACACACACACACACACACACACACACACACTCTGTCCCAGTGATCTGTTTTTACTTTGATTTTTTGATCGCCTCTCATGACACACACACATTCTCTCTCTTTGGGAGACGTTTCCATGGTAACCCCCCTGCTTTGTGAACCCCATTGATTGTGAGGCCTCGCCTGAGTTTGACCCCAGTTTAGGGTGTTTGTGTGTGTGTGTGTGTGTGTGCGCGTGTGTGTGCATTGTGTATATACGGGAAGCTGAGACACTCAGCACTCTCAGTAAGTTGGTGCGCTGTACACACTGGGGTAAGTGTTTACTTTAACTTCATACTGAATAACTTATTGAGGATGAGGACACAAACACACACACACACACAAACACACACACGTTTTTGTCTTCTCTTGCTTTTTTCTTGCTTGTATCTCTGGAGTGCCGATGCTGATTATTAACACCCTGATCCTGATTTACACCGTCTGTCTCTCTCTGTCTCTCTCTCCCTGTCTCCCTCTGTGTCTCTCTCCCTGTCTCTCTCTCTGTCTCTCTCTCTCTCCCTGTCTCTCTCTCTCCCTGTCTCTCTCTCTCTGTCTCTCTCTCTCTCTGTCTCTCTCTCTCTGTCTCTCTCCCTATGTCTCTCTCTCCCTCTGTCTCTCTCTCCCTCTGTCTCTCTCCCTCTGTGTCTCTCTCCCTCTGTCTCTCTCTCCCTCTGTCTCTCTCTCCCTCTGTGTCTCTCCCTCTGTCTCTCTCTCCCTCTGTCTCTCTCCCTCTGTGTCTCTCTCTCTGTCTCTCTCCCTCTGTCTCTCTCTCCCTCTGTCTCTCTCCCTCTGTCTCAGTGTGTTCTCCACCCTCACGGTGTTTTTCCTCTCGGTTCCAGGTGGACTCAGACCCTGATTCCGTGTCTTTGGGAAACAGATCCCGGTTCCCCGTTCCTAACGTTCCCTCTCCGTTGGACACTCAGACTAACTGGAGCGTGGCGCTGCCCTTACCCACCCCTGAGGACCGGATGAAGAGCCAGTCTCAGGCTGTGGTGTCCTGCCTGGTGCCCATCGACGTCACGGGTAAGAACCAGGAAAAGGGTTTTTAACCATCTGTGCGTGTTTTAATCTTTAACCACCGCGGAAAATCAGTTTTTCTGAACTCGCGGCTGGGAATCAGATCGTCTGATGGCGACAAACGGAGTTTGTAACTGTTCTAAACTTCTTAAAGTCTACTGCGGCATCACGTCTCGGGATGTTTATGTGATTGACACGTGATTAACGTTACCTCGACATGTTAGCAAAGCGCTCAGTTCATCTCCGCATGTCAGGACTCGATAATGTGTAAACAATATCATTCCGTTATACATCACTGTAAGGATTTCTGAACAATTTCTCCACAATACAGCAGCGTCCCAATAAAAATGCTGTGTTATTTTATAGTTAAAGCCTAATTTTAGGAATTTCAGTTACAAAAATCTATCAAATGCTCATAGCAAATAAAGCTAATAAAATTTTCTTCTTTATTATTATGAGAAGGAAAATTTTACACAACACAAGCTGCTTCTAGTGAGTTAAATATCACAATATCTCAGAGGTCTATTGTAACATAAAGTATCATGATATCAACATATCTTCATATCACTCAGCCCTAATTAGATAAACTGTCTGATTGTTGTTTTTCTCAGCCATCTGTCAGTCCGAATTTTTAAAACCTCCAAACATTATCAGTGTAACATTTACACAAAGATCTCTAGAGAGAGCTGATTGGCCGAGCTCTCTCAGGGGGGCGGGACGAGAGGTACTTAGCGCTCCCACATTAATCACGGCTGTACAGCCAATCAGGGGCGTCTGAGAGCTCGAGCACGCGGAAGGAGTGGATAGCGCGTTCCTCCGAGTGTGTTACTCCGCCCCTAACAGTGCGTGAGCGAGCAGTTCGAAAAGATGCGGTCAGCTGGCGTCACGCGGTTCGGAGGAAACACGTGATAGTCTTCGGCCCTCCCGGCTGAGTGGTAGTGGTAGCCTTAATGTGGAGCCCCCTAGTGACGGGGAGGAATTGAACACGACTAAATTAGGGAGAAAATCAGGAAAAATCCCCTCCAAAAAAGAGAGTATTTGCTTGCGTCTGCTTCTTTTCAGGTACGTATTCCTAACACAAATATTATAATGAGCCAAGTCACATGACCAGGGATGTAAATATTACTATAAGCCCTAGTGATATGAGTAAGTGTTTAAATATTATAATGAGTGCTAGTCATGTGATCAAGTCTGTTAATATTTTAATGAGGGCTCTGAGTGCCAAAGTTCTCCTTTCACACACAGTTTGTAGGTGTTTTTATTTATTTTTTTTTGGACATGCACTGAACTGTGCGTGTCGTTTTCAGAGGATTCCTCCATCGCTGCTCGTCCCTCGCCGGCGTCCGCCTTCCTCAGTGAGACATCTTTTAAATGTCCATTAATGTCCATGCCTCATTTCTCCCAAACCCTCCATCCACTACAGAATAAAATGTTTTGTTTCTCACTTTCAAGCAGCCACTGTTTTTAAACAGTAAAATAATTATGATTAAAAATAATAATAATAATAATAATAATAAAGGCTAGGCTTCAAATTCAAATGTCCAAGTCATGTTATAAATGCTGACGCCTTTCTGGCTGTCCTCAGTCCTTAATCTGTGCCAGAAAATGCAAAGCTGTGAGACGCTGCTCCGCGCATGCTAATTAGCTGCATTAAAATTACAAAAGGGTTGTAAGGGAATTGGTCCGCTCCGGGCTGGAATGGAAGCTTAAAAGGATTATTTTACCATGAAAACACTAACAGGAAATGATCTTTATCTTTGCATAAAGTTAACCAAGCCTGTAGTTATCTAACTCTTAAAGGTTTGATCCACTCTGGATTTAGCTTAAACGCATATTCTATCCGTAAGCGCTAACAATGACAATGATAATTAGCATGATCTTTATTAAAAAAGAATTCCATAAAGCTAATCAGTCCCTATGAACTTGCATTCTCTGTTGATGTTAATTTTTTTTACCCCCTGGTAAAAAATAATGTTAAAAAGAATTGGACGTTTTTTTATTCCGCTTGTAACGGTTCTCTGTTGTAGCTCCATAACAGTGACTCCCATTTTTTCCCTTGCATGCATTTGTATGTTGTGCGCAACACCGACACCCATCCGTACGCATCAATCATTAATATTTATTCAACCATTTTTAATATTATAAAAAAAAAAACAATCTGTTTTAATGCTTTAAAGTTTAATCATATTGTGGGAAATCATGAGACGTCTAGCAGCTAGAATTAACAGCCTCCGTGTGGGCAGAGTGTGAGAAACGGGAGGGATTGGCAGAGAGCAGCTCCTCATGTCTTGGCGCTCTTCACAGGGGCCGGGTTCGACAGAGATGCCAGTGTTCGCTGCTCGCTAGTCTACTCTCAGTCAGTGCTACAGAGGAGACGGAAGCTGAGAAGACGGAAAACTATCACGGGCATTCCAAGACAACTGCAGCAAGACTTTGGTAATCCCTTTTGTTTTATTTACTTTTTTTTATTTTATCACATTATTTTATATAATTTAACTGCTCGTGGTCAGTGCTTTACATTTACTGGTAATCACTAAATAAACGGTATCCCTCTTTCCCAGATTCTGATGAGTCTCCCGCGGCTAGTGAGCAGCCTGTGTTAGTGCACTCCAGCCCTGAAGCTCGCCAAGAGAACCTCACACCCACTCGTCTCAACACAAGAGACTCTGGATGCCAGACGGAAGACTTTGTTATTGCTGTTGCAGCACCATCTCGTAGACGGATCAGAGCTCAGAGGGGTCAGAGTGCGACTTTTCCACTTTCCCATTCCGCAGGAAACATACCGTCCTTGCCAGACAGTTCGGATATCATGTTCACCACCTCCATCAGCTCCCAACTGCGCTCGCATAGCCTTCCTCGAGAAAGCGCTCGATTACTAAAAGAAGTCCAGATCGGCAGTGATAACGACGATGGAGATCTTTCACCATTTGAAAGAGAACAATTCATTTCAGCAACAGGCGAGAACATGCTAAAAGATGAAGAAGGGAGCACCGATGACCAGGCACAGCCAGTGAAGCAGCTAGGTAGCTTTATCCAGCATCCTGAGAGCCCAGAGCATGTGTGGATACAGAGAGCTCGGTCCCATCTGCCATGTAAAACCGATGAGATCTCGTCGAGCTCTGACACGTTCAGCAGTCCTATACACTCCAACGCTGGAGTCCTGGCCAGCCAGATTGACCACAAGGATGACCACCAATCCTCCAGTGGAAACTGGAGTGGCAGCAGTTCCACATGCCCTTCACAGACATCAGAGACGATTCCTCCTGCTGCCTCACCACCTCTGACACACTGTGACTCAGAGCTGTCTCTAAACACAGCTCTTAACATCACTGAAGATTCTCCGGAGCCATTCTCTGGAGACAGGCTGCATGGTCTGCGGGGTCACCGAACAGGATCTTCTGCTTCCAATGCAACTGACATGCTAGATGATGGTGGAGTTAGCACAGCAAGCGAAGCAGACTGGACCTATCCTCAACATAAGCACAACAGGTGCTGCCAGAAAGACTTCAGCCCTGAGGGCTCTAGGGAAGGGGAGGGCAGCCTAGAGTGTCCCAGCTTTGTTAGCATAGCCACAATTGAGAGCTTAGATAAACCTTCTTCTGACAAGGCTGACACTATGTCTCACTTCTCTGTGGATGCCGAGGGATACTATACCTCCATGCACTTTGACTGCGGACTTAAAGATAGTAAAAGCTTCACATACAACTATGCATCAGTTGACCAGAAAAAGGAAGGGTACAGAGGTCATGCATTAAACAAGAAACACAGTCTTTCTCTAAAGAAGCCAAAGGTGAAGCCATTGCCTCCAGAGCGCTGCTCATCATTAAAGAAAATTAGCAGCCATGCTAGATTAACTCCTGAAATGAGTGAACCAAAGATAACAACACCTGCGCAGAACTTACTGATGTCTTTCAATGACAGGAATTCACCATTGGTGACAGATGACCACTGTGACCAGGGAGCAGATGAGGAGCTGGTGGAGGCCTGCGCTGGGCAAGTTTCGAACCAGATTCCAGATGTGGCTTTGCTCAGCTCTACAGATAAACAGTCCTTAAAGAATAAGGACGTTATCCAGTCTGACTATGCAGACCTTTGGGTTGTGAATGACTTGAAATCCAATGATACTTGCAGATCATTCTCAAACTCCAGCACAGCAGCAGGGACAACAGTCATTGAATGCATGAAGACAAAAGAGAGCTCAGAGTCACAGTCTGGCTCGAGGACTGCCAGTCCGTCACTGCCATCTGTAGAAATTGAATTTAGACTGCCCTCCCCAGAGAAGCTGGTAAATCTAGCATCCCCTTCCAGTGGCTATTCCAGCCAGTCTGAGACACCAACATCATCTTCTGCTTTTTTTCCAAACCCTAATCCATTGTCTCCTGTTGGTGGAAAAAGGAAACCAAAAGTCCCAGAGAGGAAGTCCTCCCTCACTTCACTGCAGAAGCACACATCCAAAGAGGACCTTGAGCTACCCATTATACCCCCCACCCATCTTGACCTAAGTGCCCTTAATAATGGCAAGAAGCCTTTACCAAACAGAAACCACATTCATATTCTTAATAACACAGTGGCTATCCCCACAACTGAAAGCGTTGATCCTGGCAGCAGCAGTCCTTTGGAAATCACCCCAATGATGCTTCATTCTGTCCAACTACGTTCTGTTAGCAAACTTGGTCAAGAAACCCACAATCTGTATTGCACAGATGCTTCCACTAGACCGAAGAGACCCACAGTGTGCCAACTCAATGAGTCCAGAAAGCCTTCTCCATATAAACACCTCACTAGTGAATCCCCTTCTGAAGATAACTGTGAACCTATGTTTACTCCTACAGAGGAGCTTGAGTTTGGAAGTCTACCAAGGATTTCTTTTACTAAAAACAGATTTGACAGGATAGCTCCAGCATCTCTTTGGAGCACCAGTGCTTTCAGCACAACCTCTGAAGAAGTTAGCCGAGATGACATGATGGTAGACATATCAGAACGAAAAAAGGGACCTCCTGAACAAGAGGAGCTCTTTTTTCCTCAGAGCAGTATGGAAACAGAGAAAGAGCAGGAAGTGGTGCTTGAGTCAACAGAAGAAAACCCCCAAACAGAATCTCTACCTGATCATCTGATCACACTCGCATTTGACCAAGTGCCTGATTTGATTCTTCACTCATCAGTGGAAACTTCAGAAATCGTTTCAAGTAGCAGTTCCAGCATTCATAGAGAGGAGCCAGCGTCATCAGGTTGTCCAACCAGAAGTGCCTCACAGGAGACCATGGGGGAAGTGTCTACATCTGATACCGAGGATTACTTCAGCAAAGGTTAGTCACTGTTCCAGAGTCTGAACAACAAACAATTTTAATTGCTAGCTTACTTTTTGAAATTTCTTTGCAGAATCCACACCGAGTGAACCATTAGCATCTCCTTTGACAGATGAATCATCAACTGAGGAGGACAGTGTTTTTCTTTCCCCTACTAAAACCCGTACAACTGAAGATCTCTTTGCCATGATTCACAGGTATGACTTAACTTTAAGGTTTATCCTGTGAGTTTTTCTTTTTTTCTTTTTTACCAAATACTGAATTTACGTTATAGATAAATTCATAATCTTTTTTCAAGGTCAAAAAGGAAAGTCCTTGGCCGAAAGGACTCAAAAGGCGATGTAGCCGTTCGGAGTTCCACTTCCTCTCCTGCCACCTCCCCAAGTACCCCAGTTACACCAACAAGCTCGCAACGAGCATCAAGCCAAATATACAGGAGCGTCAAAAAGTCGAACACCTCCAGCGAGGAATTCAAACAACTTCTACTTAAAAGGGGCAGTCGCTCGGACTCAAGCTTCCGTATATCAGCGACTGAGATCCTGAAAAGTCCCATTGCATCAAGAACTCTCAGTGACTCCCTGTCAGAAGGTACGAAGCATCCCGAAGGGTTCCCTTCCCCGTTCCAGCCGCAGTCTCCGGAGAGAGGGGCTGAGATTCTTCATAGCCCCTACCCAAAAACTACCGTGGAGGGGTTCTCCTCCAAAGTTTTTAGTTCTTCCAGACAAGGCCGTTCAAGGTTACCACCAGCTGCGAACAGCAGTCGTTACAGCACACGTAGTCGGCATTACACAACACCCATGCAGGCGATATCTGAGGGGGAAACGGAAAACTCGGATGGAAGTCCACATGATGACCGTTCCTCTTAAGAGAGGAACGCACCTTCTACCAGGTGTTTATAAGAAAGGAAAAACAAAAATCAAAACTACTAAAGTTTTTTTATTTTTACGATTTAAGCAATTTTAAACCTGTGCTAAGTTACTGCCCTTGTGGCGCCAGAGGGAAAAATGTTTACAACTTATGAAATTGTCATGGTTTTTGCAGCAATGTTTTTAAGCATTATGCGGAAAAGTTCATTTAAAAATTTTATATGGGCATTAACTGTGAAATCAATACAAAACTGATAGAAAAAAACCGTAGGACAATCAGATTGTGGCCTTTGACACTGTTGTAGCAACGTGTAGATTTTTTAAGTATGCGTCAGAAGTTCGATCTGGCTTCAGCTAGAAATGACTCTCGTTTGGCGAAAACGTTTTGCAGGATTATTCTTGCTATCAATTTGCACTTTTTTTTAATTGTAATTTTTAAGTAACCTAAAATAAATATGCAAATATCTAAAGTAATGTTATGAGATTAATTCTTTAAGGAACTGGGTTAATCTTTATTGTGTTTAAATTGATTAGATCTTAAGATTCAAACCCCCTTTTTATAAAATGGGTATCACCTTAGATTTGTTCCTGCACCTCGGCCAATACCACACCCATTCTTGGTAGGTTGTTTAGATGTATATTTTTATTTGTGTACATCACATTATGTTCCTATGTAACTTAAGCAACAAGCCACAAGTGAGGTCCAGCTATATAATACCATGGAACATTAGCTTCCTAAACTTTTTCTGAATGTCTTAACAGATATTACGCCGTATTAACCCAACAAAACTTCCTTGCTTGTTTTTTTTCCCACCTTGGTGCAATAAAAATAACAGTCAGTGCTTTATTATTGGACCCCAATATAGGCTTCTTCCAAATGGTTGATCAGCACAAAGGTTTTTTCGATTGACTTTATTACTTGTGGTTTGCAAGGAATACATTTAGAAAGTCAAACTATTTAAAAAAAAAAAAAAAAAACAGCGACATCTAGTGGATTTTCTAAAACAAAGCATATATCAACCAATCGGTAGACGTAGCTCAATCAGGTTCAACACATTTTTTTAACAAGACATAATGGCTCAGAATGCGCTCTACCAAAAAAGTTGAGCAGAGCGTTACTGTACAAGTTAAGAAAGAAATATTTTTCTGCAATTTTTTTTCGTTGCTGATACCAGGCTTATTGAACCGGTTCGGTGATAAGACAAAAGTACCCTGTGATTATTGATCTATTGCAGGAAGTAATATAATTAATGATGAATAGTAATGAGTTAGTAATGAAATATAAGCTGTGAAAACGTTAAATATTTTTGCCATCTTTGGACACAAAAGGAAAAGAGAAACCAAGATGTAAATAAGGTTTAAATGAAGTGCAGAAAGTTTTGGTTTAAGTCGGACTTTAAAGGATTGCACTGGGTTTGTGATGTGTGTCAGGAAAACAGGCGTTTGTGATGTCATTTGGAAGAATGACTCAAGATGGGATGGTTTAGAAATTAAAAAGCTAACACCAAGAAAAGGTAGAAATTTGTTATGAAGATGAGTAAAGTCATGTGTGTGAGAGGAAGAGCAAGTATTTTAGTGTAGGTTTTTAAATAGTGTATGTAAAGACGATTGCTAAAAATGTGAGGTTTAGTTAACAAGAGGCGGAAGAGCGACTTTAAAGCATTTGGAAGATTTTCATTAACGACTTATTTTCATTCTTTATTTTCAGTACAAAGGGATGAATCCGCTGACAAATACCCTGCTAACTAAAGGCGTCCAAATTAAGACATTTTATTTAACTTTGTTTTTCATTATCAGATGATTAAGCTCTATTAAAGACAATTTTAACCACTCTAAGCTAACATGTCCAATTAGCTGCCAGGTCCTTATGGTTGGTCACTGTAATAGTCCAAAATATTTCATTTATCAGAGCTACTCAATGTTCAGTTTTGGTTATAATTGGACACAAAAAAAAAGTGTAGCACAACATCCTAAATGACTTGATGTATCATCAAAGCTGTTCCACCACAGTACGGTTGAATCCTGGATTCTGATTGGTCAGAAGGTGTTGATTGATTCTCGAAAACAGCAGCGCAGGTTTATATCAAAGCATTTTGTTTCCATAGCAACAGCGAATACACCACTAGTGCTCGTGTTTGGCGACGGGACGATCGATGATACTGTAGATGTTGCCATTTTCCAGATATTAAGCGTAAATATGAACAGATAAAAGGATTTAATATTGTAGCCTTAATTCATTCCCTATATGTCGAGTAGGGAGGGGTTGAGTTTTGTTTATGCTTCAGTTGTATAAAATGAAACGGCAAAGGTTTTTTTGCTAAATCTGTTAACAAAGCTAATAACTGTGCCGCGAAAAACTATTTAGTCGGTTCATACTGAGAGAGATGTTCATTCCAACACGCGGAACTGTGTAACTGCACTGATACGGACGACTGCATGAAGTTTTGTCTTTTGCTGTAGTAAAAGTCTTTATACTAAAAAGAAAAAAAAAATTGAGTTATTGAAGCGAGCTTCCTCTAAAGGCTGTGACGCTCACGAGAGTCGTAGCGGCGCACGTGATACACCTCGGGCACCTTTCTGTAGACACCCGCACCTGCACAGACACAGAGAGACACGCCGTTAACGCTGGTGTGTGTGTGTGTGTGTGTGTGTGTGTTATGGTACGGGCGACGCCTCACTCTGACCGAAAGCTTTGAACAACCAGTAAGCATCACTTTCTGTAAGTTTTGTACAGATTTGTGTATATATATTAGTTTTTTTATTTTTTTTAATGTTGCTTTTTTTGTAATAAAAAAGAAGAAAGAAAGAAAAATTTTTCAGAGTTTACATGAATTCTGGGCTTTTGCATTTTATTGAGTCTTGTATTTATTTTTTAGTAAAGATTGTGGAAATGATGCCCTTAAGCTGTGCAGCAGTGTGATGAGCTGCTGTGTGTGTGTGTGTGTGTGTGTGTGTGTGTGTGTGTGTGTGTGTGTGTGTGTGTGTGTGTGTGAGTGTGTGTGCATGGGTGCATTTGTGTAAAGAAAACACCAATAAATGTGACTGCTTTAAAGAACACTGTGTGTGTGTGAGAGAGCTTTCCTGTACAGTTGCACGTGCTAGATGATGATCAAAGGGAAGCGAAAAAAGAGAATGTGAGACACAAGGACATCTGATTAAATAAATATTAAATATTAAATGGTGAATATTCTGTAACATGAACCCTGAAGTGGGTTATTTTAATTTAATTCAGTTTTATTTGTACAGCGCTTTTAACAATTGTCATTCCCTCAAAGCAGCTTTACAGAATCAAAAGAATTATTTAAGTTTGTATGGAATGTGAATGTGTATGAATCAAAATGGTCAGATCGTCCCTGGTGAGCAACCCGAGGGCGACAGTGGCAAGGAAAAACTCCCTGAGATGGTAATAGGAAGAAACCTTGAGAGGAACCAGACTCAACAGGGAACCCATCCTCATCTGGGTGAAACAGATAGCAGGAGATGATCTGCATTTATACAGTGTGTTAGTTGATGTTAATTGATGTTAAAATGGAGTCCAGTAGTTATTGGAGACTCAGATAGACTTGTAGAAAGTTCCAGTCCTGAACTATCGAATTGTCAAGTCCCCAAAGAAACAGCTGCCAACACCAGTCGAGGCCAGAACCGTCGTCTAAGTAGATAGAATCATCCCCAGACACCAGACGCATCCTAAAGAGACACACGGGGCATCCATGCGACGAGACCTCCAACCAGAAACCGGGCACCAGGATGGATCAGACAGGTCCGGAGGGCAGAGGGAGTCTGGATCACTGGCAGCTCAGGAACCACATGTGTAGCTCGACAGAGAGAGAGAGAAAGAGTGAAAGGGGGAGACAGGGGGAGAGAGGAAAGAGAAAGAGGGGGAGAAAGAGAAGAGGAGGAGAGATGGCAATTAGGTATGGTCACAGTCACACAATGTCTAATGTGAATGTATATTTACTGTAGAGTGCAAGCAGGGACTCCGGCAGGACTAACTATGACATCATAACTAAAAGGGAGAGCCAGAAGGAAACACAAACATGAGGGGGAACTGAGATGTAAAGCAAACAATCACCTCACCGTCAACAAACCTGAGTGATCAAATGAGAGTGAGGAAGACAGCATCTAAACATACCAGTTCACCATAATACTCTACGTCCATGAGTCCCCCAGATCTGCTCCTTTACCTTATGGCTAATCTATTTATAAAAATGCTTGGCTAAATAAATAGGTTTTTAGCCTAGACTTAAACACTGAGACTGTGTCTGAGTCCCGAACACTATTTGGAAGACTATTCCATAATTTTGGGGCTTTGTAAGAAAAAGCTCCGCCCCTAGCTGTAGTTTTCATAATACGCGGTACTGACAAGCAGCCTGCATCCTTTGACCGAAGTAGGCGTGGCGGATCGTAAGACACTAGCAGTTCACTCAGATACTGCGGCGCGAGACCATTTAATGTTTTATATGTCAAGAGTAGTATTTTAAAATCAATGTGAAATTTCACAGGGAGCCAATGCAGTGAAGATAGGATAGGGGTGATGTGCTCATATCTTCTGGTTCTAGTGAGGACTCTCGCTGCTGCATTCTGGACTAGCTGAAGCTTGTTTATGCACCTAACTGAACAACCAGACAGTAAGGCGTTACAATAGTCCAACCTAGAAGTGATAAAAGCATGAACTAGTTTTTCTGCATCGTTTAGCGACAATATATTTCTTATCTTGGCAATATTTCTGAGGTGAAAGAATGCTATCCTGGTGATATTATCTACATGAGCTTCAAATGAAAGGCTGGAATCTATAATCACGCCGAGGTCTTTTACTGTTGCACTTGATGGAACATTCATTCATCTTCTATACCGCTTTATCCTTCTATTCAGGGTTGCGGGGGACCTGGAACCTATCCCAGGAGGCTTAGGGCACAAGGCGGGGTACACCCTGGACAGGGTGCCAATCCATCGCAGGGCACACACACATACGCACATTCACACACTACGGGCAATTTAGGAACGCCAATTAGCCTAACCTGCATATCTTTGGACTGTGGGAGGAAACCGGAGTACCCGGAGGAAACCCACCAAGCACGGGGAGAACATGCAAACTCCATGCACACAGAGACGGGAATCGAGCCTGGCCGGGGAATCGAACCCAGACCCTGGAGGTGCAAGGCGACAGTGCTAACCACTACACCACCCCTTTACACTTAACACGCCCTTGATGGAACAGAAAGTTTTATTTCCCATAATATGACATCCTGAAGTACTAAAGCAAGTGGCTGATGATGACAGCTTATTTATTAAAGAATGACGGATCTTAGTGTTTATCTTTTATATATATATATAGTATATAATGTATACACTACCAGTCAAAAGTTTGTACACCCCTATTCTAACTCCATGGTCGTTCCTGGTGTTTATTTCTTTCTACACTGTAAAACAACACTGAAGGTGTTTATTATCCCAAATCCACAATAATCTCCTTTGAACAGTTGATATTGGGATGTTTATCTGCTACTTCTGCTCTGTAAAGCTTCATAACGGCTCTAATCTGAGGTGCTGCTTGTTAGTTGGTGATTTCTGAGGTTGGAGACTATATTTCCAAATATAGGACAAGATGGAAATAGTCCCTTTAAGTTACTTCGTACAAGAAGGGTTTTACAAACGCACTCGCATTAACGAGTAATAAGAAGAAACCTTGAGAGGAACCGGACTCAACAGGGAACCTCATCCTCATCTGGGTGATAACGGACAGCAGGGATTCGATCTGCAGTCAGATCTCGCTGTGGTTCATCTCAAGGTTTCTTCTTATTACCATCTCAGGGGGTTTTTCCCCTCAGGCTTCCGGGTTCTGTAAAACTGCTGAGTCATAATGATGATTTATTTATGTTTACAAACAGCAGCAGTTCACGTGCAGGTTTTACAGCAGCTCACAGCATAGAGACAGATTTATTCAAAACGAAAATCCAGGAATTTACATGTAATTCTCAGATCAACAGTCACACACACACACACACACACACACACAGTACATTAGCCCCACACAGATGATCAGTAGTTATAATGCTGGTCATTGCACCTTTAAATGGAGAACACTCTGCGTTCCACGAGCGGCCGGAACGCCGTGTCCGCGCATGCGCAGTGCGCCGCTCTGTGTCCGTGTGGAAGAAGGAACTGAACAGTTTCAGCAAAATAAACCTCCAGCTCTGTCTCTCTCTCTCTCTCTGTGTGTGTGTGTGTGTGTTCCACCAGCGCCCGGATCGCAGGATCACCGGATCATGTCCTCACACGGTAACACCCGCTCGGGTAGACACAGACAGAGGGACAGAGACACAGACAGAGGGACAGAGACACAGAGGGACACAGGGGAGTGTGTGCACGCGCAGCGGTGCCTGTGTTTGTTCTGGTTGATACATTGTTGCCGTCTGGGGTACAAAATAACCGTCAGGCAGGAGATCAAATCTCTCTGTTCTATGGGCTTTATCTCACTCACACACACACACACAGAGATTAATGTGTTTATAGAGAGAGGGCGCGCGCGCGCTGTGTCCCAAACACACTCCCTCTGGGTCCCTCCATCATCCCCTACATCTAGTGCTCTTGAGTCAGTGGGAAATATGACGAGGACATTTGGGACACAGGAATCTCCTCCTCTAATCAAATTCTTCTTTAAAAAAAAAAAGAAATTCTAGAATGTTGGTTTATAATAATTATACAATTTAATCTGATCTGTTGTGTATTTTCTTTTTGTTTGTTTCCTGCAGATGACTGGGAGACCAAGCTGGAAATCAGGGCGTGTAGTTTTGAGGCCAGTCCAGCAGGGGGCGACAAACAAAGAGACTGCAACTCCCCTAATGGCTCCATTGTAAAAACAAAAAGAAATGTCTTTTTTTTTTTGCTTGTTTGTCGTCCATTTATTTTCATATTTGTTTAGAATGAATAGATCATATTAAAGTCATACAGACACCGAGAGATGGAGATCAACAAACTCGTTAATGTTACATTGTTGTAAATGATCCATAATCAAGTGTATTATTTAATATCTGTAGTGTGTTTCTACTCTATATTTACATTTAGGTATTTGGCAGACGCTCTTATCCAGAGCGACTTACATTTTTATCTTATTACACATCTGAGCAGTTGAGGGTTAAGAGCCTTGCTCACGGGCAACTTGTGGGGTTTGAACCTGTGATCTTCCGAACTGTAGTCCAATGCCTTAACCACTGAGCTACTCCTGACCCCATATTATATTATAAGTATACTAATGCGCAAGAACTACATAATAAAAATAACACAATGTTAGGTTCATATATTACTGAATATGCAGATTAATATTTGCCTGGCTGTGCGTAATTCTTTATAACATTGAGCTAATGTTTGTCCATAATTAACAGGAATTTTTAACCTTAAGAAAATCTGGAAATAATTTTTTAAAAAAGGATTTAAAAAAAATTTATGTTCAAGTGAGAAAAATCACATCAAAATTTCCATTTCTATATCATGTGCTTTCATTTATTTAAAGGTTATAATAATCTCTTACTGTATGTCACTCATTGTACAATCGTTCAGCTTGAAATTCAGAACCTTTTTTTCTCTTTCTGTCTGAAGGGAAGGAGCGAGACGTCTACAGAAATCTTTGGCACTGATCCTGTAAGGACTCTGGGAGAAATCCTCGCCTACTGCCAGGTAACACCGGCACTGCTCCAGTATTCTGTGATCTAATTGGTCAGAAGGTATTGATTAATTCTCTCTAACAGCAGCTCGGACAGCAGTGCAGGTTTATATTAATGCTGATACTTTAAGGTTTCCATAGTAATGGTGAGGAGTTTAAACTTTTGTATTTTTTTATTTTTGTATTAACGCTAAGAGATATTAGAGTTCGTAGCTGCTATTACATGGACTTAACATTTAAACTTAACTGTAAAAGGATATAAAATAACATTTAAATAAAGAAAATTATAATACATTCGTATTTTAATAAATAGAAGTGAATGAAAAGTGGCTTGAGAGGAATAAAACACTTCCAGATGTGCTGTTAGAGGAAACTAATCAGCTTTGGTGGTACCACGCTGCTCTAGCTCCCACAACACGTTTCTTGCTGGTTCAACTGGGTTCTTTTCCCTGCAGGTGATGTACGAGGCCATTCAGAAGCTGGATGAGAAGTTTGAGTTGCTGCAGGCGCGCGTGACGCACATTCAAGAAGATCAGATCCACATCGCTGATGATCAGTCAGAGGTAAAACAAGCCAGCCGCTGAAGCTAATCATGCTAACGATCCTCCACCAGTTGAGCTTAAGATCTACCTGAATGTAGGTTGTGTAGAATCGAGTCGGATCAGGAATGAGTTAAAGTCTGTGTAAGTTGTTGAGGAGGATTCACGGCCCTCACTGTGGAAAACCATGAAGCTTAGCGACTGTGAGAGCGCGTCATGACTAGCGCAGAAATATCAGACGATTGTTTGCTATAAGAAAGTAAAACACAATACCAGTTATTTAAATAAAAACTTTTTTTTTTTGTCAAAACGTCTTGGTAGTCAGCAGACTTGGTTGGGTATAGCTGTAATTGCTAACAGATCGATGTGCTCGTACATTAGCCGTCATCATCAACATGCTTAGCACAAGAGAATTAGAGTTAATTCTAATGCAAAAAGATGCCAAGAAGATGTATAAGATCTCTAGCTTCAAATAGCTAAATCTGGTTTGCAGTGCATTATGGGTAGCACCCACACTGATATCATCACTGAAATTACAATAAACCTTTTCATGAGTCTTTGTTGAATCTTTATTTAATGCTTAAGGAAGGTTCTAATAATGGCTAAAGTATTAGCATAGGACACTACACCATGCTAATAGTAGCGATTGAGACAGGGACCTGAACTCTTTCTATTACTTCCTGAAGATCTGCATGCTGGATGATACAGAAGCCGACCAGATACACGACGAATCCACTGAAACGACCTACCATGTCCTCCAGCACGAAGGTCCTTCCTCTGTCCCTCCATCACCCGAAGGTTCCAGGACCCTAAACATTATTGTTACCCCCGAGAACCCTGGACGCTCCTCACCGTCTCCTCAGCGTCAGCCCCGGCAGTCAGGGTCGTCCTCCACGTCGTGCCGCACTGTAAGGAAAATGCTCTTAAAGCAGCGGGACGTTGCAGAAGACCATTCCCACGTGAAGTCCGGACACTCCTCGAAAAACGTGAAGGAAATCTTACACCAGAAAGGTGCTGATCCTCAGACATGCAACGCAAGCGCAGGTATGGTACTTGAGCATTCTTGAGGTAAACCCCAGGAAATTGTTTAGCGGTCGATGCTAATTGTAAGGATGATGTTATTTTTATTCATACGAAATGTTATATTAGTAATTTATCACCAGAACTGAGGTAAATGTTGACGTTTCAGATAATTCTGTCTGGTTTCTACAGAAAACCAGACATAAATTTCAAAATGGCGTAAAACTAAAGAAACTTCGTTAGCAGTCAGCGCTAAATATAATAACTCTAATAGCTACAAATGAGTTGTTTTAATGAAATGTTAAATATTATGTAATGACCATCTCGATTAATTTTTTCGTCCAGCAGGAAGCAGGAAGTTCATCATCCCGAGCAGCGTGCTGATGATGGCCGGGGCAATGACGAGGCCCACGGCAGCTGCTCGCTTCCTCATGCGCAGCCTCTTCTCCCGTCAGGAGCTTCTGCACGGGAGCATCAGAGGATACCTGGCCAGAGGGTTAAAAAAACTCGACCCAGACAAAATAAACGCCATACGAGGTGAGATACTGTCCAGTCATTTAATATCTCCTTAGTTGTTGTCTTTGCTTGATGCAGCCCAGTAATTTGACTCTTTCTATGAATCCTCTGCATATTGTGTGATGTACTGTATTTGTGTGTAATTCAAAAGTGTTGCAGTCAGTAACAAATGGTGTTTTATTATTATTTTGTATATTTGTTTGTCACAGAGTGGGCGGAGATGACGTACCCGGAACATGACCTGCGTGAGAAGGGGAAAGACTGGAAGGCTTGTCTGGCGGTTATGAACGAAGGAGCGAGACATCTTCGCCTGAAGGACAGAAAGCGTAGGGTAGGTGATGTTCTGTTTAATATCTTTCAGAAGGAGTCTCCAGTGTCAATGCTTTGTAAGGTGTAAAAGCAACACTTCAAGTTTTCAGGCCAGAAGATCGAGTTACCTGTTTGTGGGCTCTCAAAACTATTTATTGGAAGGGGTGGAAATAGGAAAGGGGGAGGGGACAATTTAATGATTTCCAGAAGTGTTTTTAATTGTTGGCAGGCAGGAACCCCCCAGGTATCACTTTTGTAACTGATCCTTCGGCGCTTATATCCTGAAGACCAGCTGGGTTTTGTCCTACAAACCTCATGACTGAGTCACAGAATCTCAGCTCGCTTTATACTTTAACACCACAGTGCGCTCCACTGCACCCCCACAGGCTGGGTGGTGATATGGCTTGCTGGACTTTTGTATTAATAAATGACTGAACAGTCCAAGTCAAAGAGAGAGGACATTGAATCATCCAGTTGTCGTGTTACTGATCTACTAAATGTTGTGTGAAATGAAGCCATATTGTGTTGGAGGATCATTGCACCATGACTTTAACCCGTTGTTTCTTCTTTACTCCTCAGTTTAAGGCAGTGAGGAACGCCAGAGGACAAGAGGCTTCGGCCCAGGAATTCAAACCGGAGCCCACTGCCGAGATCGACGTCGAGCTCTCGGACGGTGAGAATAATGGACTGCGGAAGAAGGCCGCTGTTAAGAACAAACTCAAGAGAGAGCCTGATGATGAGGCTCTGTCGGAAAGTGATGGTTCGCACGAGCCGGGTGCTCAGGGTAAGTCTGGAACGGGAACGATCTAATGAAAAAACAATCCTCCAAGACTTATTTTAATTTTACAGAGATTGTAAACCAGTAGAATTGTGTGCGTGTGTGGTGGTGGGGGAATCATTATCCTATTAGATGTGGGTGAAGCTTTAATCCGATGTGCTAATCAGCTTCTTCTCGTCTTTGACCGTAGTGTATCTGGGTCACCCGGATCGGGACGTGAAGGTGCCTCAGTTTGCGATGTACTCGGCCTTACAGAGGCCGAATCCTCCGCTCGTCGCTCGCTATCTCATCAGGTTCATCTTCCCAGAGGAAGTGCTGGTGCAGAGCAACGTGTACGGCAACGCCAAGTACGGCATCCTGCCGCTGGACCACAACAAGATCTCAGCGCTGAGGGGTGAGACACGCCCACCATGTGCCTATTATACGCCCACATTAACCAGATCTCTGAAATAACGGCAACACAAACAACTAGGATAACGTTAACTCGTATAGACTAGAATTCTAGCTCAGACTGTTGGAATTCTAACTTCTGTTCACACAACAACTAAGAATCTGCTAATGAACCTCGGATTACGTTTTTAAAATTATAACTTAAACACCAGGGCTCAGTTCATGGCTAACTAAAATTATAACATAAGACCATAGAAATAGAGACCTGGGGTCCGTCCTTCATACGTCGCGAACTCGGTTAGCTGGATTTGATTGTTGTGGATTTGTCCTGATCTTGGATTGTTTCGTTCTCTGATGCGCTTCTCGCATTTGCGGTCATAGTAAAATATCCGTAAGCTTGAAGCTGCTCAGTAGCAGGTTTATTTCATGTAAACAGGATTTAGGCTGCGCTCCTGCCGGGTTATGATTGGTTGAAATGGCGAGGTCACATCTGATTGGACTGACTCACGTGGGAAGATGCATTTTATATATATATAAATGCCCCCCCTGCCATGCCATGCCATGGATTGCCCCCCCCCACACACATATAATCACTATCAAATATTATATTAGAACATAAATAATTCATAGGTTTATTATTATCAAATGATATTAACTGTTATAATAAACCCTAGGCACGAGACAGCCGTCAAGACCATTAATACAAATTCTTGTATAATGTTAATTTTGTAACATTTATTTTTCAGGGGTTTGTCATGAATATGCAAATAAATATTTATACATCATAAAAATAAATATTTTTATGATGAAAAATTGGACGAAACTATTTTTATTATAAAATAAACAATAAAAGTGTATTTGGAAAAAATATTTTTTTTCAATTGTCTCATGTAATTTGTAAACCATTAACCTATGAATCTATGTAATAAAATAATATTTGATAGCGTTTACGTTGGGGGGGGGGGGGGTCTTTTACAGTTTATGCAAAAAAACAAAAATTAAACCACAAGGCAATTTTTCGTGAAATAGAAGCGCAAAAGCTGGAAATTGGCTTCTATTTCAATAATTATACATTAAACAATAAGGTGTTTTACGGTGGTTTCGAGACCTGGTTTAAATCCTGGATTATACGAGGTTAGAAAACTGGGGGAAAATATAGCTTTTGAAGATTGAATGAAAGAATTTAACATTTTAAAACTTTTGTTTTTATTTAAAAAGTTTTTCTTAATATCTGTTATAAAATTATATTCTAATATACTTAAGAATATTGTAATGATAATGATAAAAAAAAATTATAATAGTAAAGAAAAACCAAACAAAAAAATGATTAAGGACAAAGAAAAGTGAGAGAAGGAAAAAAAAAAAAACTAAAAGAAAAAGAATGCTGACCAAAGTAAGAATGGACAGAAAAAAATAAAAACGAGGTGGAAAAAGAGAATTAAATAAGGAATAGACAGGAAGGAAAAAGAAATCAGAATGTTGGAGAGAGAATAAATGCAGTGGTGTTTGTGTCGCTGTAGAGCACCTGTGTGAGCGTTTCCCCCAGCTGAGGCTGCACGAGGACGGACCCAACTGGAAGGCGTGTGTCTACGCCATCAACGGCGCCATCCGGAAAACCCGACACACTCTGAAGAAATGTCACCAACTGGCCACGGAGATGCCGCCCTGATGACATCATGACCGCGAACAACAAACCCCGCCCGTTTTGTTCACTGTTTCTAGGAGTTTTAAAAAAAAAAAAAAAAACATGCATAAAAATGTACACTCCATGTCTGGGTCATTTTAATTTATTTGCAAATAAACAGTTCCAACTTGAGCAGAACAAAAACCAGCACAATGAATCTTTATTCAAATGTTCTAAGACGACGGATCAGCGTTCCTTTGCTGCAGCGGGACACGAGAGCGTGGACCACACGCAGGAGCGAGTAGCGAACGTCCCACCTCCTGTCCTTAACGCAGACCATCCCTTGTGTACTTTATTCTTCAGACCTGAAAGATGAGAGATTAACAGTGGTTGCTATGGTGACGTCTCGGTGTCAGTCATTTTGTTATACTACCACAACGTACCGAAGGCTGTTTTTACCACTTTTTCAACATTCTCCAAACCCGCCCCCTAGTGGCAGACACATTCATTTTTGTTTGCAACATTAAAGTGTAGTGTGTGGCACACCGGGTATAAAACAATTAAACTGTGTACAGATGAAATGTCTTAAAATACACAAACTAAACTTGATGTAACATTAAGTAGCTTCCTTATAGAAGCGCAACATCCTTTACTAGCTGAAGAATCTGCTCGTCTGCGCGTCTTAGATGAGAAAAAAAAACCCAGCTTATCATGTTACCTAGAAACCCGCGGAGAGCAAAACACGTCGGTGTTGAAAATGTCCGAAAAAAAAAAAAACTCGCGCACACTGATCAGTTTACCTTCAGTCCCTTTTTACGAGCTGTTACCATGGAAACTGTAATGTATTAGACTGAACGCATTACTCTTAGAGCTGCTGCTATATTTTAAGAAAATGAATCAACACCTCGACCAATCAAAATCCACAACTCGGACCTCGACACTCACTGATTCGCTTCCGCGAGATCAGATCCGGCTGCAGCAGGACGTTTCCTTTGATTTCGGTGACGCTTAACTGTGTTGCTCTTCTGTACGTCATTATCTCTCGTAGCTCGTCCTCATTAGCGTCTTTAGCCGCTTCCTGTTTCGGCTTGGACACTCTCTGAGCTCGCCAGCTCCTGCGCTTCTTGTTCTTCTTCCCCCCGACGGTGTGAGGAACGACAGGGGCTGCGTCCTGCTCCTGTACAGTTTTGGTTGAGATGAAGGTCCGAGACGCTGAGCGAGGGACCAGGAGAGGTGACCATCTCCTACCGCGACAGTCGGCTGGAAGGGAAAGCCATGCGAGATCGTTAAGCATGAACCCTAAACCATGATGCGTCTTTTTCTATTAAATGAAACAAATGAATGAGGCCCTAAACCCCCCCTACACTAAACACACATCCTGCACAAGACGGCAGAAAGCTGCGCAGATATTCTGTAGCGCGGCTACGCTTGGTTCGAGTAGGTCCCTTAGCAGTGATGCACCGTGTGTTCTGACTCCTTTATCCAGAGGTGGAAAGAGTAATAAAATTTTGTACTCAAGTACAAGTACTGTTACTTCAGTGAAATTTTACTTAAGTACAAGTAAAGTTACCATTATAAAAATCTACTCAAGTAAAAGTAAAAAGTAGCTCATTAAAAAATTTACTCAGAGTAAAAGTTACCGAGTTACTTTTTTATTTTAATTTTTTTAACAGCGGGGGAGGGGGGGGGGGGGTGGTGAGGTATTCTAGCGTAGTTCAAAAAAGATGAGCAGATATAAATCTCAAACTAGTTGTTTTTAACTGAAGGAACACCTTTGCATAATAAAGCTGTTGTCTTTGTTGTGCTTGAAAATCGAAGTGGTCACTTAAATATGGTGTTACGTCCCAGTCTAGGGTCATACAGCAAAAGAATGGTTCAGGGTTCTATTTTAAACTGTATGGAAATGGTGGTATATGGCAGAAAGAACTAGATCCAATCATTAACTGATGAAATAATGAGGTTTGTATACACACACACACACACACACACACACACACACACAAACAAACAGGAGGAGGATCAGATTCAGGATGGACCCAGGCCAAAATAATTTAAACAAAATGGTATTTATATTTACTAGCTTACCTGCAAAAAAAAAAAAAAAAAAAAACACAAACAAAAATACAGGTACCTTCCCGGACTCCCTAAACCTATATAAACTATATAAAATATAAACCTAATCTAAACTATATAAAATACCTGGCTCAAAAAAGTCTCACAGTCTAATATTTCACTGGATTGTTTTAGCTATGATTAAGCTGTGGGACTGCTTTGATAAAATTATATATACATAAGGTTATCACCCCCCCCCCCCCCATCATTCCGTACAATAAGGTAGTCAGCTATCTTCATTTTATTGCCACATAACATCCTGAGCAAATAAATTCCCAAATAAATTCCCTCTTCCAAAAATAAACAGCAGCCACGCCCCTGCTACTAGTGAGAGCACAGACATACAGTGAAATTATCTATAAATATATACAAAGACCAACCAAACCATAGGGACAGAGCAATAATCAAAGTCAATTGGAGGCAAAAAGTCAAACCAGAATACACAACCAAATATCAAAACGCCAAAATCACAACCTCTTTCCCGCGTCTCTCTCCGGTTAATAAATGGTCGCGCTAGTCGATGACGTCACTCAAGGCGGAAGCGACCGTGTGGAAGGTCAGGTAGATGCCGATGTCAGAAAACCTGGAGTGGAGTCTGGAGCGGCGCGCGACCAGGACATGATACACACACGCGGCGCAACAGAGCATTTATACAGAGCATAATATATTTATTGTTTTAGCATTTTCATTCATTTATTTTTTTTACTCAGTAGCGAATATGATTTAAAATGTAGCGAATTACAATACTTCCAACAAAACGTACTTAAGTAAAAGTAAAATTACAGATTTTTAAAACTACTTTAAAAAGTAGAAATACACAAAAAAGCTACTCAATTACAGTAACGCGAGTAAATGTAATCCGTTACTTTCCACCTCTGCCTTTATCACAACCAGCATTAAACTTTATTCTCCTTCCATGACCACTTTTGGAGTTACTCTGATCCGGTCGTCTAGACATGAAAATCTTTCCTTTGTCACAGTAGCTACAGTTACAGTGGCACCTGGTTGAAAGTGCTGAAAAGGTTCATGCTAGTTCTGATAGAAAGGAGTCTGAATACACAGTGTATAAATGTTTTGATGGCAAAAAGGGGGATTGGAACGTTGCCAGTTCCAATCACGATCCTTACCGTGTATTAAAGTACCCAATATCTCTGATTTACAATCCACCATTTGTTTGTTTGTTTTTTTTGCCCCATACTCATACCAAATACAGGATCCATGTCGTCTCTAGACACGCCCCTAAATCAAGGCTGGACGCCCCTGATGTAAAGGTTGAACAGGAAGTTTACCTTGCAGTAACTGAGGACCTCGAGCAGAACCTTCTGCTGTGCTTCACCACCTCTTGCGCTCTCCTGTGGTCAAATGTAGAAACACAAGCATGTGGAGTAGGGTCACATGAAGAGTGTAACACGTTACAGTCTGACGAGTGTAAAGAGGACACACTGAGAAGACAACAGTTCCTGCTAAACCGAGCTTAGAGTGGAGACATTTGTGTTTGAAGGAAGATGGACCTCAGTCAGAACGTGCACACGCCGACTACAAACCCACAGTACGATTACTAACCATGCCCGAAGGAGGACGGAACGCAGGACGGAACGCAGGAGGCTCCGTCGCAGCCGGAGGACTCCTCTCACTCTCACCACTAAGAGGCGCTAGACTCCTCTGGATCTCACACTGAACCGACCAAGATGGCCACTCGCCAGGACAGCTGGTTTTACTCTCGTCCTGCGAGTTCAGACAAGGAGTATAATCATTCCATTCCACCGTTTCATCCAATAACGCCTGCTAGCTCAGGATGTCATGGTGTACCAGTTCAGAGTCTACAATCGTTTTAATGTTTATTGCAGTTGGAAATGGGGTTGTGTGGGGTTATTTTTTTGCTATGCTTACACACGCACACAGTTTTCCAAGAAAAGTCAGATTCCAGACAGAAGTTGTTTGAGTCCTGTAAATTAGAGAGAGGGAGAGAGAGAGACAGACATCGGAGTGGAAATATACAGTGTGAACAACCCTGAGTCACGTGTAGATTGTGAAAGGCGGCAGAATATACATGATTTAAGATACTAATACAAAATAAAAAAAAGCGATTAAAATTTAAGAGAGATATTAAGTGGAAGCAGTAATTAGTAATTCACCGTTCATCCACTAGAAGGAGCTCTTACTGATTGTAAAGGGAAATTAAAAGTAGTAAAGGTCTCCCTTCATTCGGTTCACGAATCTTTAAGCTGTAACATTTACGGTATGATATTTTACATTTTTTCTTTATACAGATGACGACGTATATGATGACCTAGAGGTCACATGTCACGTTTTAGTGTCATGGCCCGTAATCAAACCCATGAGGAACAAATTCACGAACATCTCAGACATTGACATTACAGCGCCACCTAGAGCTAAAAAACAAAGTAAACTCGTATAACTCACACCCAGAACATAAAATAAAAATAAGCAAATATGTAAAATCATTTTATATGTTTCACTCACATTTCCACATCATTAGTTAACGTGGTAAGAGAACTGGACACGATAAATCTCACGTTACACTCGTGGGTCTCGGTTTGCATTTATTCATCCAAACTCCAGATCATCGTTGGACTTTTTTCTCCTCATCCATCAACAATGCATTACTACTACTTTTTTTTTTTTTTTTTTTTTTTAACAGAAAGTTGTTAGAACATTGCATCTCCTAAAGCAAACTCATCCTCAAACACTTGATCTTGTGAAAGTCACATGATGTTGAAGGAAGTGCTACGAGGTGTGCAGGGCTAACCGTTTCACGCTAATGCTATAGAGATCTCCATTCTGTCAGGAGTCCTGGATTAAGACGCAGTTCCAAGTCTCCATGATCAGATTTTCATCAGTGTTCAAAGTTTCCAGAAGTTTAACAGGAAATTACATCATTGGTGAAAGTTTTTTTTTTCCTGATTAATACGACAGATAGCAAGAGGGCACAGAACAGCCGCCCCAGAGCTGATCACCTGGAATGTGACTGAACTCATACAGATTTTAGTTTATTTTACCTCACAGTATTCACGCGACCTCTCGAGCTGTATATAACGACTATTTTTTGCATGATTATGAGGTAACAGTGATTTTAAAACCAGGCACAAGGTCATCGTCATCATCATCATCATCATCACACACAAGATTGCGTCTTTTCCTCTGATCAATCACCCCCACCCCCCCCATACACACTACCCTCGTCTTGTCCACATGCATCCAGATTTTTATTCACGCCCAGACGCAACCGTTCATCCGCTCGGCCCGTCTGCTATTGACTGAGGCCGTGTTTGTCCTCCAGGTGTTTGAACATGTTGGTTGTGTTTCCTCCGTGACTGGACACTTTCTGGAAGCACATCTTACAGATCGGGCGTCCGTCCACGTTAATGGTACCGTCCGGGTTCTTCAGGTATCCGAAATATTCCCAGACGGAAGAGCGGACGCTCTTGGAAGGCGGGTGGAGGTCGGTGGGATTGCCTCCTGCGTCCACTCCCAGCTTTGAAGCTCTGATGTTGTTCTAGAAAGACAAAATGAACGATGAGATCACTCTTAGCAGTGTTAGTTTCTTCTTTACTAGTCTGGCTTTCTCTCTTTAGAATAAAGTTATTACTCACACACACAGAGCTGGGAATCATGAATAGACTTTTGAGTCAACACAATTCGTGGGCATTGTGATTTATTTTTGTAGATTTAATTCGACTCGCGCTGTTCATTGTCTGATTTGTCTCAAGCAGCTGTATTTCTTACGGCTGTTAAAGTGTAAAAACATATTAAAAGGTTGATGTGTAGTTTGCGCTGTTCAATGTTTAAATATCCCGTCTCCAGTCCAGCAGGTGGCGGTATTGCACCAACCATCAATGAACTCAAAAGAAAAGAATGAAGCGGCGATACTCTTACAAAACTTGAGTATCTGCGCAAGATTGGATGGAGGCGGTGTTTTATCTTTAAGAAATTTAAAGATGTTGCATTTATAGGTTTACACTGATAATTTCAAAAACATGAATCGACTCAACCAGAAGATGACTGATTAAGTCATACAGCTCTACTCTACCCGCTCAATTTTCCCTAACCTGCTATCTGAGTGGTCTAAAATAAACAACCCGCTGGCATGCGCGGCTGCACGGACTGAAGCATGACGTTACCTTTAACTCTTCGTACACGGAGAAATGGCAGAAATGTAGATGTCTTAGCATTTTCCGTCCATCCTGGCTTGAAATCTTTTTGCCACAGACCCTGCACATGGGGCATCCTTCCTCGTCTACGACTCCGTCAGAGTTCTTGGGAAATCCGAAATGTTTCCAGATCGGAGACAGGGGCTGTTTAGACGGTTGGAAAAGTTCTGGGAGATTTTCAGTCGACACCACTTTTGGCTTTCTGTCCGGTATCTGATAAACAAAACAAAACATACAGGTACTTGTGAATAAAAGTAGTTCCCGACTTACGAACGACTTCTGTTCAGGGAGCACGTTCGTAAGTACGATTTGTTCTTATGTCCGACAAAGTGAGTCTCATACACCTTTAACACAACTGTAGCGCACACTAATCCATTCAATCTGAAAATATTGTATATATAATTGTAATATATGGTGCACAGCAGTGTCTATTGTTTTTGTACAAAACTGTGGTCCGTACTTATCTGTGGAAATTCGTATCTCGAATTTTTGTAACGCTGGATCTGACCTTTATATCTGTAACTAATTAAGCTATCTTTTAATTACAATTTAGCAACGCAATAATCCTCTACACATTGACGCATCATTGTTCTTTATGTCCGAGATAAAATTACAAGAAATGAATAATACTCTGTAACTGATTAAAGTGCTAAAGCTCATCACTGCATACAAATCTACAAAAAAAAAAAAAACATTATGAGTACGTAAATGGAACAGGTTATAATTTTAAACCTTAAGCTCATCGTAAGTGCTCCTATGATGATCTTTCAGATGTGCGGTCATATTGGCTGTGACTTTTCCCTTATTGGACACTTTGGCCATGCAGATTTTACAGATGGGATAGCCTGCGCAGTCAGCCGGCCCCTCAGTCTCCTTCAGGTAGCCGAAGTATTTCCAGACACCAGACCTGACTCTGTGTTCGGGCGGATGAAGCTCGGGCAGTGCAGTAGCTCCTCCGATAGTGAACGGGTTGACTTCCTTCTGCAACACAGGAATAAATCATCACGTAACATCCTCTACAGTTTAGAAATGAACACGTCAGGTGAAATCCTTTACCTGCACTTCGGAGTAGACGGCGCTGTGGTTCTCTTTAAGGTGCTGCATCATATTCGCCGTCGTTTCTCCTTTGGAAATCAGCTTCCGGAGGCAGAGTTTACAGATCGGCGCACCGTCTTCCATCAGGTCCCCTTCTTCTGTATTACGATATCCGAAATACTCCCAGAGTTTGGGGTTGTGCTGACTGCTGGGCGGATGCAGGTCAGTTGACTGGAAGACACCTTCAAATGTCTCGCTAGTAACCGCACTCTAATGAGTGAGATAATTTGTTTTTAAAATTTTGCATTTTTTAAGTGAAAGACACAGAGAGAGAACAGGTGTGTTTAAGACGCCCCTACGTACCCGGACTTCGTCGTAGACGGTTCGGTGGTAATCCTTCAGATGTTTAAACATGTTCGTCGTACACCGTCGCTTCGAAGCCACTTTCTGCTGACACAGCTTGCAGATGGGGAAGTCGTCACACACGACCGAGCCGCCTGCGTCCTTCAGGTAGCCGAAATACTGCCAGACTGCGGACGTGACGTTCTGAGTCGGTGGGTGGAGCTCCGGTGGTTCGATACCCCATGCTGTTCTCAGTGTGGTGATCGCTTCCTGATGTACAGGCAGACATTCAAACGTTATCGAAAGAAATTGACAACATAATTATACTTATTACAAATGTAATCTAATCCCCCCCCTTTTTTTTGTTTTGCTTTATGCATGTCTACTTTACTGAAGACATTCACCTGCACTTCGCTATACACAGACTGGTGTTTTTTCCGAAGGTGCCTCAGCATGTTGGTGGTCGGCGTCCCGCCCGTCGGGGGTTTGATCATTTTCCGAAGGCAGATTTTACAGATCGGGGCTCCGTCATCTTTCAGTTCTCCATCTGCGCCTTTTTGATACCCGAAGTGATCCCATAACTTGATGTCGCCTTGACCGTTCGGTGGATAGAGCTCGAAAGGTCTGTAGATGGACTTTTTGACAATGGCTGGCTAAAAAAAAACAAATAAACACAATGTGTTTTGTGTTTATAAACAAATGTGTACAAACCGATAAGATAGAAACAAGATTGCATCGAGTCCCCACAAAGCACGTGTGAGTGTTGTTTTCCCAACGGCAGAAGTGACACCGCTGTACCTATAGATGACGACAATTGTGTTAGTGTTTAATCTCTGTACTTCCATGCGAATGATCCTTTATCATGATAATTTAATTAGTGTGTGTGTAAATTTGTGTTGTTTGATTGTGTCTCTATTAAACCAGCTCTGTTCCTTAGTCCCTACTACGCAGGTGCTTGATTTTGTCCCCATTTTGATTTTGCTACATGAATGTGTGTGTAAATTTCTGCTGTACTTTCTGTCACTAAAAGGCAGCTATATCACTCTGGTCCCCATAATGTCATCGTGCGTGTCTGTAAAGTTAATCTGTAGAGTTTGGCTCACTGTACAAGAGTATAATTTCACCTTGACTTCCTTGTACACGTCCAGGTGGTAGGCCCTCAGGTGCATGAGCATGTTTGTTGTGCTGCCTCCTTTAGCGGTGACTTTCAGCTGACACAGTCTGCACAGAGGGCTGCCTTCAGACACTAGAGACCCGTCTGTGTTTTTCGGGTATCCAAAATATTTCCAAACTGGGGACAGGGCATCCGCCGTCGGGAGGTGAAGCTCCATGGCTTCCAGGTCGCTCTCGGTCCTTACAGGATCAAAGGTCGCCTGAATCAGGTTGGGTTTAGACCAATTAGCATAAAATGGCTCATGTTTCTTGATCATTTGTTAAATTATGAATAGACAGACTTAAAGCGTAGATATACAAGTCATTAAAAAAACTAATAAAAACTACTCCATTTAAGTATTAAACCTCTGGCAAAACATGTTAGTTTAAAAGAGATTTAATTTGCATTTGTTCCCCTCAAATATATGTTCAGGTCAATGTAAGGAATTTTAACTGAAGCCTAATAAAAATTATCCTTACTAAAATTTGCACATTTGTTAGTATACATTTACAGTAACCCGAATACTCCAGATATTACAGTAGTTATCTGTTATACACGTGAATGAGGAGATTTATAAACCTTTTGCTGCAACAGCATCTCGTTAAATTGAACCTTACAAATACTAAACCGTGTACCTTGATCTCGTTATAGACCTTCCGGTGATAATCTCGGAGGTGTGTGAACATGTTGGTGGTGTTCCCTCCTTTAGCAGACACTTTCTTTTGACAGAGTTTGCAAATGGGGAAGCCGTCACTCAGGACCAACCCTGCTGCGTCTCTTGGGTAACCGAAAAACTTCCACACGGCCGATTTCACCTTTCGGGTTGGAGGATGAAGATCTGAAGTGACCGTGTCCAGCTCCAAGATGAACGAGCTCAGTACTTCCTGCTGGAGGAGATGACCTTGTTAAAATCTGTAACTTCCCTGAGAAAGTTCACAATTCAAACAATGTGTGTGGAAAATTGGATTTAGGAATGCAACAAACTGCAGAGGCCACTAGGGGGCGATAACTAACAAAGTTTAATGTGTCTGCGTAGAGCTAACAAAACGCAAATCAAATGCAAATTCTGATTTGCAGGTAATCTCCGACTTACAAACAAGTTCCATTCCGGGAGTACATTCGTAAGTCAAATTTGTTCTTAACTTCACATGTCAAATATAAGTGTTGTCTCTGCGCCTTTAAATCGCAAGGGGAATCCCGGATGCCATTTTATCTCAGAGCAGTTATTTTTTTGTACAATACACGTGAGCTACTTCTGTGATTTGTTCTCACGATCTGTTCGTATCTGTGGAAATTCGTAACTCGATTGTTTGTAAGTACATTCACTCAGATAAACCAAAATACATCACACTACAGGCAACCTAACTACAACCGAGGACAAATTGTTAAAATGGCGGAAATGTTATGATTTGTACCTCGGGTTCGGTGTACACAGTCTTGTGGTTCTCCTTAAGGTGCTGCTTCATGTTTCTTGTAGTCTCGCCCTTGGACACTAACTTCCGAAGGCAGAGTTTACAGAACGGCGCTCCGTCCTCGTCCACGACTCCATCTGCATTTTTGCGGTATCCGAAATGCTCCCAGAGGATCAGATCACACGGTGTGCTGGGCTGGTGGAGGTCGGTGGCCGATTGAACGTCCTCGAACACCTCGTTAGTCACAGCAGACTGAGAGAGAGAGAGAGAGAGAGAGAGAGACTGACTGACTGATTGAAACTGGGATCAGGTGTTACAATGGATGAAACAGTCTGACTAAATTTTAACGAAATAAACCAATTTCTAACATCTGAAAGTATTACAAGTTCTTATAAACACTTCGATAAAATTTGTCTAGTCTTTAACCCAAACTCTAACGACACTCGTCGTTACGCACTCGAATTACGTTGTAGATGGTCCGATGAGAGTCTTTGAGGTGTTTGAACATGTTGGTGGTGTTTCCTCCTTTAGAAGGCACTTTCTGGTGACACACTTTGCAGATGGGGAAGCCGTCACACACCACCGTCCCCTCTGCGTCTTTCAGGTATCCGAAATGCTCCCAGACGGAGGACGTGACGTTTTGCGTGGGGGGGTAAAGGTCCAGGGTCTCCTCATTGCACTCGGATCTCCCGGCTCCGATCGCCTCCTAAACACAGAGAGATGTGGCAGATATCAACACCATCAGCTTCAGCACACAATACGGTCCGTATAGAAATGATAAACACTGGAATGTAACTCGGTGTAATTACACGTGTCAATCACATCTGGAAGTTATTACCCTTCTACACAGAGTTAAGGGTTAAAGCTGGTCACCTGAACGTCCTCGTATACGGACTGGTGGTTCCTCCGGAGGTGCCTCAGCATGGTGGTGGTGAGGTTGGCTCCTCTGGAGGACACCGTCAGTTTCTGAAGGCAGATTTTACACACTGGAGCTCCGTCTTCTTCGACCTCACCCTCAGCGTTCTTAGGATACCCGAAGTGATCCCACAGCCGGATGTCGAACTGACAGCCATTCGGTGGACAGAGCTCGAACGGCTTATAAACCCTTTTCTCCACCGCTGGCTACAAAAACATTTACGTTTTAATATGTTACTTTTTTTTGGTTTGTTTTTTTCCCAAGGACCACATTTTTACAGAGTGTTCCGGAAGCTCTACGAGAACCGACTCTACCTTGATCTGCTGGTAAACGTTGCGATGGTTCACCTTCAGGTGGTGGAACATGTTTGTCGTGTCTCCGTCTTTGGACTCCACTCTCTGGCGACAGAGTTTGCAGATGGGGAAACCGTCAAACACGACCGACCCTTCTGCGTCCTTCAGGAAGCCGAAATATTTCCAAACGGCGTAGGTGTTTTGTGTAGGAGGATGAAGCTCCGGGAGCTCAGGGGCGTCTTCGTTCCTCTGGTTCTTCAGAGTTTCCTAAAGGAAAAAAGGCAAGATTCGTAAATACTCCAGGAATTTATTACTGACTAAATGTCTGTCATGTGGAATTTAATTTCCCCACTCATAAGCGCGCTTTAAAAAATTCAATTAAATTAAAAAAAAAAAAAAAAAAAGGTATAGTTATACATCTGTTGAATTTTGGAATTAATTAATATTTTTTTCCCTAAGGTCGTTATATATACATATACATTACTGTATATATTAATTACAACTAAGACGCCAAATCTCCTTTTATAACGAATTAGTTGTGACTGAACAGCCTGTGAGGGGGAAAAATAATAATAATTCACTCCGACATGCAACATTTACAAGATTTACATTTTGCATATGTTTATGATTTGATATAATAACTTGGATAAAAAAAAAAATGCATACACGCTTCAATAAAATAAATTTTTTTAAATATTTTAAGGCTAAATTTATTGCTATAACATTATATATTGATACATGTATTTTTTAACTTGACATTATTAACTTTTTTATATTATTAATATAATACACATCATACTATTTTTCTTTTCCTGACTGTGTATATAAACATATAATGTACAATTATTACATGACTATTTATCAGAGCTGTGCTTCTCCAGCTGTTTCAGCAGGTGGAACAACTGCGTAACCAGGTTTCATTCATAGTCAAATTCAGGAAGTTAATAAAACACTTAAATAAGAAAAATCTGTAAAAAGCCCAGAAAAGAAATGAGAAGAAAAGAGGGCAATGAGAAAGGGGGTGGAAGGAAAGGCATTAAATAAAAAAAGAAAAGAAAAAGTCAGGAAAAAAATGAAGGGAGTCAGCAATGAGGCCAGAAAGAAAGCAAAGAAGGAAGGAAGTCTGGAAAAAAAAAAAACAAGAACAAAACATTAAAAAAAAATTTTTCAAAAGAATTTAAGAAAGGAAGGAAGAAAAAAAAAAAAGGAAAGCAATTCAGGAGGGACAGAAAAATAAACTGGAAGAAGAAAAGGAAAATAAAATCAACAAAAAAAGGAAGAAAGAAACCAACAATCAAGAAACAAAATAAAAAACAAGAGTCAGGAAAAAAATAAATAAATAAATATATATATATATATATATATATATATATATATATATATATAGGACAGAAAGAAGGACACAGGACGAAGGACACAACAAAAGAAGTCGGGAAGGAGTGCTCGGTGTGTGTGTGTGTGTGTATACAGAAGACCGCAGCTCGTAGATAAACATTGGCGCCACATCGTCTCATGTTTGATTAACAAACTCACCATGACAGACGGTTGACGCGTCCTGCACACGCTTACCTGTACTTCAGCGTGCACGTCTTCGTGGTTCTCCTGAAGGTGTTTCATCATGTTGGACGCCGACTCGCCTTCCGCTGCCACCTTCAGGCCACAGATCTTGCAGGCTGGATCTCCGTCTTCTGTCGGTGCGCCATCTGGGTTCTTGGCGTATCCAAAATATTCCCATAATTTGGAGTTTTGGTCTTCAGGAGGATGGAGAACTGAAGAGGTGTGGTCTGGAACCATCTCCTCGGGGACAGCAGGCTGGAGCAGGAGATAACACAGGAGACAGTTACAGCCGAGTAATTAAAGGGAGTTCTTTAAGACGGAGCATGATGAGGTTCTTACTCTGATTTCATCATAGACGTCCTTATGATGATCTTTGAGGTGTTTGAACATGTTCGTGGTGTTCCCTCCTTTAGCTGCTACGTTCAAGTTGCAGACTTTGCATATGGGAAAGCCGTCGCAGACCACCGTCCCCTCTGCGTCCTTCAGGTAGCCGAAATGCTCCCAGACGGCGGATTTGACCCTGTGCGTCGGAGGGAAAAGGACCGGCGCCGCCAGTCCGTCCTCCCCTCTCAGGGATCTGGTGGCCACCTGTGACACAATTAAATAAAATCAACTAATCGTACTTGAGAAGATGGCTGGAAACATGCGAAAGGTTTTATCGACCTTGATCTCGAAGTAGACGGCGTTGTGTTTCTTCCACAGGTGCCTGTACAGGAATTTGGTGCTCTCCCCCGGACAGGAGACTTTAAGATGACAGATTTTACACGTCGGCTGGCCGTCCACCTGGACGACTCCGTCTGCATCTTTCCGGTATCCGAAGTGCTCCCACACGGGCTCGAGGACGTCTGCCGGTGGGCAAAGTTCCACCGGTCTGCCTGGATCTCCAGGCTCTCTCGGAGTCTGATCATCGTTATCGTCACCGCTCGGCTATAAAAGGAAAAACGTGATGGACCGAACATCACCAAACACCTACACCAAGGAACTCTGCAGGAACCGAGCCGTAAAAAATAAACCCAGGAGGTCCCTTCTTAGCGCTAGGTTCTTATGTTACTTCTTATGTTAAAAACTAGGTTATCACATTAATTATTTGAAAAAACTTGCTTCCTACAGGGAGTGCTACAGCTACCCTTAAGCTTAAACATATTTAAATGCAATGTTAAACGCTTGTTCATGTATTTTTAATCAAATGCGACAAACATTAATCTATAATTTTTCTGGTCAGAAACTTGTAGAAGCAACAATTAGTTTTTTGTGATTGATTATCTGACATGTCAATCAAACACCAGATTCTGTATCGAAACTACAACAAACACCTAATAATCGCCTAATAATTTTTTAAGCTCTAACACCAGAGCATCATACCCTCATTTCCGTGAACTCGGTGACGTGGTATCTCTGCAGGTGGACCATCATGTTGGTGGTACATCCCCTCGGCGTGCTGACCTTCCTCAGGCACAGTTTACAGACGGGGAACCCGTCCGGCACGACCATGCCCTTAGAGTTCCTCAGATATCCGAAATGTTTCCAGACGCCTGATTTAAGAGCCATTTTGGGAGGGTACAGCTCGTCCGGGTTAGCCTGGATGGGCGGGGCTCTGCTTCTCTCCTTGTAAGGCCTGTACCTGCGCCACCCGGTTCTCGACTTCAGCTCCTCGAATAAGGAGTCGTGGTAGAACTTCAGGTGGCGGAGCATGTTGGATAAAATGCCCTGCTTGGACACGATGGACTGTCTGCAGGCCTTACACTTGGGCCGTTCGTTCTCCTCGATCACGCCCTCTGCGTTTTTCGGGTACCCGAAGTAGTCCCAGACAGGGGACAGGGGGAGGATGCTGGGAGGGAACAGCTCGGGCAGGTCATTCGGTTCCTCTGAACGACTCGGAGGCAATATTTCATTCGCTAGCTGCAAAAAAACAAACAAACAAACGTCCATTTGTGATTAGATCACAACGATGCGACGCAAAGACAACACGACACGTCCGACTGCAGCGTTACCTTCACTTCTTCATACTCGGCCGGGTGGTGGCGCCGCAGGTGGTTCAGCATGTTCGACGTGGTTCCGTCTTTAGCTGCCACTCTGCGATGGCACATTTTGCACAGTGGGAATCCGTCCTCCTTCAAATCACCCTCGGTGTCTCTAATAAATCCAAAATATTTCCAAACAGGTGAGTTCCTTCGTTTGACAGGGGGATGGAGCTCTGTGGTGTCCGAGAGGTCTGGGCTCTGCTCCAGGCCCACAGGAGGCATCGCATGCTGCAACAGGAACCAGCGGAGGTACAGTTTAATTCAGTTTAAACCACTAGCAGCTAGTCTGAATAAAATAATCAACGACTGGAGGGGTGTGATGAAGCCGAGTCACGATTACTATCCAAACTCTAAGAGCTTGCATTAGGTGCATTGTATTATTTAACACCTTAATTAACCAATACCTCAGTTAAATACAACGTGGCAACCAATCAGAATCCAGAATGTCCTGGAATAGCGTATTTACATTTCTTACATCTTGTTTTTGTAAGGCAAAAGAATCAGTTGGGTTTTTGATTCTAGGTCAGGGGTCAGGGTTTACCTTCAGCTCTGCGTACACGGCCTGGTGATGGTGCTGCAGGTGGCTGTACATGTTGGACGTGTTTCCGTCTTTGGATGCGACGACTTGACGGCACAGCCTGCAGATGGGGAAGCCGTTCTCTTCCAGCAAGCCCTCGTTGTTTATGACGAAGCCGAAGAGCTTCCACACGGCGGACTTGCGAGGCGTCGTGGGCGGATACAGTTTAACCGGCTCGTTTCCTTCCGGTAACGGCATAATGAGACCGGCAGACTACAGGTAGAGACAGAGGAAGACCCACGTTGTGTAACAGAACATAAAGAGGCGTGGCCTGGTTGCCTATTGAGCGTGAAGTGAGCATGGCTAATCTCAAAGCCGTAACATTTATAACATTGAATTATTACATAAGAGGAGTTAAATAATGGCGCAGACTGATGCTGACGTCTTGTCTGATGTTTGCGGGGAGATCAGACGCCTACCTTATTGAGCGGAAACACGATCTGATGCTGGTTCTGAAGATGATGTCTCAAGTTGCTGGTGCTGCCCGAGGATCCGGCAGTCAGCTTCCAGCTGCAGATTTTACAGCTCGGCTTTTTGTCCTGGTCAGAACTGAAATACTGCCACACGGCCGATCGGACCTGCCTCTTCCGCCTCGGAGAGGCCGTGACCCTACGGTCCATGTAATCATCGTCGTCGTCATCATCGTCGTCGTCATCATCATCATAATCGTCGTCAGTCTCGTTTTCGCTCTGCTTCTCTGTGCCGGACGAGTCCGATTTCAGGTTCTGCTCATCCGACTCCACCTTCATGTCCGAATCGGAGGAATCCAGGTCGGGCCACAGGGCGTCTGCTCTCTGATACACAAGTACACACAGCACTGAGTGGAGCAGCTACAGGGGACTAGAGTTTATGTGAATAAGACTTGTGTGTGGTCGGGGACACGCCCACTGTGGAGTGATGCTGAAGTGTATATAGTGTGGCTTTGGGACGCGCCCAGAGTGTGGCTTTGGGACGCGCCCAGAGTGTATATAGTGTGGCTTTGGGACGCGCCCAGAGTGTATATAGTGTGGCTTTGGGACGCGCCCAGAGTGTATATAGTGTGGCTTTGGGACGCGCCCAGAGTGTATATAGTGTGGCTTTGGGACGCGTCCAGAGTGTATATAGTGTGGCTTTGGGACGCGTCCAGAGTGTATAGAGTGTGGCTTTGGGACGCGCCCAGAGTGTATAGTGTATATAGTGTGGCTTTGGGACACGCCCAGAGTGTATATAGTGTGGCTTTGGGACGCGTCCAGAGTGTATAGTGTATATAGTGTGGTTTTGGGACGCGTCCAGAGTGTATAGTGTATATAGTGTGGTTTTGGGACGCGTCCAGAGTGTATATAGTGTGGCTTTGGGATGCGCCCAGAGTGTATATAGTGTGGCTTTGGGACGCGCCCAGAGTGTATATAGTGTGGCTTTGGGACGCGTCCAGAGTGTATAGTGTATATAGTGTGGCTTTGGGACGCGCCCAGAGTGTATATAGTGTGGCTTTGGGACGCGCCCAGAGTGTGGCTTTGGGACGCGCCCAGAGTGTATATAGTGTGGCTTTGGGACGCGCCCAGAGTGTATAGAGTGTGGCTTTGGGACGCGCCCAGAGTGTATATAGTGTGGCTTTGGGACGCGTCCAGAGTGTATATAGTGTGGCTTTGGGACGCGTCCAGAGTGTATATAGTGTGGCTTTGGGACACGCCCAGAGTGTATATAGCGTGGCTTTGGGACACGCACAGAGTGTATATAGCGTGGCTTTGGGACGCGTCCAGAGTGTATATAGTGTGGCTTTGGGACGAGCCCAGAGTGTATATAGTGTGGCTTTGGGACGCGCCCAGAGTGTATATAGTGTGGCTTTGGGACGCGTCCAGAGTGTATATAGTGTGGCTTTGGGACGCGCCCAGAGTGTATATAGTGTGGCTTTGGGACGCGCCCCGAGTGTATATAGTGTGGCTTTGGGACGCGTCCAGAGTGTATATAGTGTGGCTTTGGGACGCGCCCAGAGTGTATATAGTGTGGCTTTGGGACGCGCCCAGAGTGTATATAGTGTGGCTTTGGGACGCGCCCAGAGTGTATAGAGTGTGGCTTTGGGACGCGTCCAGAGTGTATATAGTGTGGCTTTGGGACGCGCCCAGAGTGTATATAGTGTGGCTTTGGGACGCGCCCAGAGTGTATATAGTGTGGCTTTGGGACGCGCCCAGAGTGTATATAGTGTGGCTTTGGGACGCGTCCAGAGTGTATATAGTGTGGCTTTGGGACGCGCCCAGAGTGTATATAGTGTGGCTTTGGGACGCGTCCAGAGTGTATATAGTGTGGCTTTGGGACGCGTCCAGAGTGTATATAGTGTGGTTTTGGGACGCGCCCAGAGTGTATATAGTGTGGCTTTGGGACGCGCCCAGAGTGTATATAGTGTGGCTTTGGGACGCGCCCAGAGTGTATATAGTGTGGCTTGGGACGCGCCCAGAGTGTATATAGTGTGGCTTTGGGACGCGTCCAGAGTGTATAGAGTGTGGCTTTGGGACGCGCCCAGAGTGTATATAGTGTGGCTTTGGGACGCGTCCAGAGTGTATAGTGTATATAGTGTGGTTTTGGGACGCGTCCAGAGTGTATAGTGTATATAGTGTGGCTTTGGGACGCGTCCAGAGTGTATATAGTGTGGCTTTGGGATGCGTCCAGAGTGTATATAGTGTGGCTTTGGGATGCGTCCAGAGTGTATATAGTGTGGCTTTGGGATGCGTCCAGAGTGTATATAGTGTGGCTTTGGGACGCGTCCAGAGTGTATATAGTGTGGCTTTGGGATGCGTCCAGAGTGTATATAGTGTGGCTTTGGGACGCGTCCAGAGTGTATAGTGTATATAGTGTGGCTTTGGGACGCGCCCAGAGTGTATAGAGTGTGGCTTTGGGACGCGTCCAGAGTGTGGCTTTGGGACGCGCCCAGAGTGTATATAGTGTGGCTTTGGGACGCGTCCAGAGTGTATATAGTGTGGCTTGGGACGCGCCCAGAGTGTATATAGTGTGGCTTTGGGACGCGTCCAGAGTGTATATAGTGTGGCTTTGGGACGCGTCCAGAGTGTACAGTGGGAGCCACGCCAAATAGCCGCGACAGTGTGGCTGAAGTGTGAATGGCGTGTGAATGGCCTTTGCACGCCGTAATCCCCCCTCCCTTTTCTGGCTGAAAGGCGTGTCAAGATTTCACAGTAAACACGCCCATTCAAGCCCTATTTATTCATTTACCTGGTGCCACCACTAGATGGCGCTTCGTTCTCAAGAACACGTTAAAACAAGCCAGCTGCGCTGAGTTGCAATCACGTGATTTTAACAACCCGCCTCCACCCCCGCCGAACTGACGCTGCCAAACTACAGAGATGAAGATGGCGGCTTAACGGACTATTCGTGGTAAGTGATGTTTTATTTTATAAAATGTGTTTGGGGTAGTTTACAGTTTATTTCCCAGTTTAGTTTTTTTATTGGCCGTTTTAAATATCACTGGCAGCACCAGCAGCGGTCAGATGTGACTTTAGAGAACTTAATGATCTGTTTACCAAGTCTGGAGTTAATATTACAGCTTACTGTCAGTGTCACACACTCACAATGTCACTCCACTTTAACTCAAAAACATGCTCAAGCTTCGACAATACTATTAATGTCCCTATTACAAGAGCTGCACTACCCGATGAAGAGTGTTTGTGTTCTCTGTAAATACTGAGAGAATCTCACCGCGTGTTGTCTGGATAAATTCAGCGCTTATTTATTCTCTGGTTAAGAGTTAATCAGCAGGTTAGTTCTGTGACTGTAATATAATGTGATGCAGTTGATGAGGGACACAGACTGAGGGGAGCTGTACAGGAGCTAGTAACGCTCATAACCCAGTTTATATTTTATACACTTTGTCCAGGACTTTCCGCAGTAGCGCGAGCGCTTAGTTAAAGAGCTGAATAACAACACAGAAGTGTTTATCAGTTAAGGAGGAGGAGGAGGAGGGGGGAGGTGTGTGTGTGTGTGTGTGAGGGGCTTCAGTAAGTTATAGTTTGGCTTCAGGGATGAACTAATGCTCATATACGAGTGTTATATCGCTTAACTTATTTGTATGAGAAGCGCATTAAGTAAATTCCCGGTTAATTTAATGCAGACGATAATACAGACAGTCACTGGTTAACACTAACACTGTTCACTGGTTAACACTAACACTGTTCACTGGTTAACACTAACACTGTTCACTGGTTAACACTAACACTGTTCACTGGTTAACATTAGCACAGGCAGTTTATTTACATTACAGAATCCCCAAAGCAGTACTTTACACACTCTGTGGTAAATAGGTTTATTAATATATTTTATTTTTATTAGAACTATATGTTCTGTAAAGTTTATTTATCTTTGTTTTGACTAAATTCTCCTGTTGTCTTTAAGCAGAGCTCCGCTGTGGAGGATTTGGGGGGTCAGACGGCTGACGGCTGGACTTTTGGAGCTACAGGACTGGAGGAGCCTGAACAAGCTGTTGAGGGAGCTGTAGGAGGGATGACGTCACAGTCCGACAGCTTTAGAATGATGTTTGATCAGGTCTACTGTATATTCTGAACATAGAACTGCAAAATGTCTGATACAGTACTTTGGGGGAAACAAAGACTTAAACTGTTAAGTAATAACATTATTAATAACAAATATGTAATAGTTTTGATATTTGAAAATGTTTTATTTTAATGTAAAAGGACTATAGATAGAGACTTATAAGCAGCTGGTGTATCCGGGTTGTTTAATGAACTTTAAGCAAAAAGACAACATGTATTCATCTGTTTTATATAAATTACTGTTTTAACTTTGACTAGTTTTGGAAGAATAAATTGAATTGTTAAAGTCTTGTTTTGCATGTTTTAATTTTGGGGGATTGTTTGGGTATTTAAAAATTGTTTAGTTGAACCAACAACTTCAATTGGCAAAAAATGGGACACAACTTTGTTTTAAATAGTCAAAGAGTTGGGCTGAAAATAATAATAATAATTATTGATCATAGAAACAAATGAAACCAGTTAAACACTTGATTATATGTATTTGTGTTTGTGATTGTGACCCATAATAATTTTTTCTCAGTATAAATAAATGTTTTGGGTTTTAAGAACTCCAAAAGAGCAACAACAAACTTGGTATTCTCCATTGCGGTTTCTCACCTTCCACTCCTGAGTATGACATGGTGTTAATCGCTCTGTGTGTGTGTTTTTGGCGGGGGGATGGGTGTGTGTGTGTTTTCGGCTGTTCAGCAGTTCTAAACACAAGCACAGTTTTTGTCCTTAACTAAAATACTTCAATACGTTAATAATGAATTTATTTTGCTGAATAAGGTAATAAGCGATGTTTAAACCAAACCAGTAAGTTAAGTAAGTGTTCCATACATTAGATAGATAGTTTATTTCAGTTCAACACTGAAAAAAGGTGTAGGCTGAAGCCTTGCTTATTATGCCTACCCTTTGTACATCAACAAATGATGAGCGACACTTTACAGTAAATTGCACAAAATATTGTCAACAAATATTGTCACTTGTGCACATAAACAAAACATGTCAAAATTAATTATTCTTTCACTTGGGAAGAGAAGAGAAATTTGGAAAAGAAAATAATCATGTCTATATACAGTATATATATTACTTTGTCATATATTCACTAAACACCTTGTCTTTAAACATTTTTTTAAATCTATGAAGTGAATTACATAATTTTAATTCCATATCACATTTATTCCATAAATTAACCCCTTTAACGGAAATGCATTTATTCTTTAAATTTGTTCTGGCCCTTATTTTGCTAAACATGAACATTCCTCTTAGACAGTAGTACTGGCTGACTTTAATTTTGAACAGCCTCTGGATGCAGCTGGGAAGTAAATTATTATAGGCTTTATACATTATTTGTGCAGTATACAAATCAACTAGATCCACAAATTTCAAAACTTTAGATTTTATAAACAATTTATTTGTGTGTTCATAATAATCGGCCTTATTAACAATCCTTATTGCTTTTTTTTGTAACACAGATATTGGGTTTAAATAAGTTTTATAAGTATGCCCCCATACCTCCACACAATAAGTGATGTATGGAAATATGAGTGTACAATACAATATGCGTAATGTTTTATTATCCAATACATACTTTAATCTGTTAAGAATTCCAACTGATTTAGAGATTTTTGTCTTAATAAAATTAATATGTGGTTTCCAATTCAGTTTGTTGTCAATTATTACTCCCAAAAATTTAATTTTGGAGACTCTTTCTATTTCCTCATTATTAATTCTTATTTTCACATCATGATTAATTTTTTGATTACTAAAAATTATGAACTTAGTTTTAGTCAAATTCAATGAAAGCTTACTATCATCTAACCAACTTTTAAGCCTCAGCAATTCATTTTCCACTGTGTTCAGAAGCTGTTTCAAATTTTTACCTGATAAATATAAAGTAGTGTCATCAGCAAATAATAAAAATTTTAATACATTGGACACTTTATCAATATCATTAACATACAACACAAATAATTTAGGGCCCAATACTGAACCTTGTGGAACACCGCATGTAACTTCCAATAAGTCAGATTTGTCATTATTAATTTGTACATACTGATGTCTGCTTTCCAGGTAGCTTTTTATCCAGTCTAACGCTTTTCCTCTTATTCCATAATTTAACAATTTCTTCACTAATAAATCATAATCAATTGTATCAAATGCTTTCTTTAAGTCTAAAAATACTCCCAATGTATATTCCTTGTTTTCTACTGCAGTTGAGATATCTTCAACCATTTTCATTACTGCCATTGAAGTCGACCTCTTAGTCCTAAATCCGAATTGATATTCACTCAGTAAATTATGTTTTTCTATAAATTTGTCAAGCCTCTGCACAAATACTTTCTCTAAGATTTTTGAAAACTGCGGCAGAAGAGCAATTGGTCTGTAATTAGAGAAGGAATAATGATCTCCTCCTTTAAAGATCGGAATAACTTTTGCCATTTTCATTTTACTAGGAAAGATACCGGTTAAGAAAGACAGACTACAAATGTAAGCAAAAGGTTTTGCTATACTCACAATTATATTTTTTAATAATGACATGTCTAGATCATCACAATCGGTGGAATATTTACTCTTGCAATTATTAACTGTTAGAAGTATTTCTTTTTCATCTACAGCCTGAATAAACATTGTATACTTATTACATAAGTTTTTTACTTCATTCACTGATCCATGTTTAGTAATTTTTTCTGCTAATTTAGATCCAACATTTACAAAATACTTATTAAATTCATTGACAATATCTTCCCCTTTATTTATACTTTGATTATCATCATTTACAAAAAACGATTTGGGTAATCAAAACTGCATGTATTATTTTTAAGTATACCATTAAGTACCTTCCATGTTGCTTTTACATTGTTTTTATGGATATTCAATAACCTATTGTAATAGTCCTTCTTACTGAATCTTATTATATTTTGTAATTTATTTTTGTAAGTCTTATAATCAATTTCTGCTTGTTTTGATCTTGTTGTTAGAAATTTCGTGAATAGGACATTTTTCTTTTTACATGCCTTCTCTATTCCTTTAGAAATCCATGTTTTATATACATTCTTTTGCTTTATTATAATCCTCTTAGATGAACAATGTTTATTAATTTGCTCATTTAATATATTCAAGAACACTTCATACGCCTTACTGGGATTGCTATATGCATAAACTTCATCCCAATTTTGTATTACTAAATCTTCATTAAGAGCATCTATTGCCTCTTGTGTTCTATTGCGAATAATTTTATAACTATTAGTCCTTTTTTTGAGGGGGGGATTTTTCAATAAATCATAGAAAATCACAAAAACTGGAAGATGGTCTGTGATATCATTGATAAGCAACCCTCCTAGTCTTTTTCCTTTTAATTCATTAGTATATATATGATCTATTAATGTTGCTGTATCTTTTGTCAATCTACTAGGTTTTGTTATCATTGGAATCAAACCATAACTGTACAGTGCATCAATAAAATTAGCAATTCTCTTACTTCCATGTGGATTTAGTAAATCAATGTTAAGATCACCACATATGATGTTTACCTTATTTTTAATTGATTGGTCGAACATATTAAATAACTCTTTTGTAAATTTATCAATGCATGTGCCTGGAGCTCTGTACACACAACTGATCATTATATTTTTTGTACTTTTTGTTTCAATTTCAATTGTTACACACTCCAAAACATTTTCTATGGCAAATTAAAGTACTGTGTATAACCAAGTGCCCTAGCAAACAGTTACAGTACAGTTTACAGTACAAACAGAGTGTGTGCGCTGGGGGGATTGGAAGGTGAGTGAGAATACTCATTTACAAGACAAAAGACGGTCAGAGGCAGGGCCGTTCTAGACCAGACAACACGGGGTGGGGGGAGGGGGGCATCATGTTCAAGCACTGTTTTTACCTGGCCTTACTGTATAGTAACAGTATTGTATTTGCTGAATTGTGTTGAGGCACGCAAACCCCCTGACCACAATAAGGTGGCAATCCCTCAGGGGGAAACTAAAAAAAATAAATATATATATAAATAAATATATATATATATATATATATATATATATATATATATATATATATATATATATATAATTTTATAATATCCTTAATCCAGATTTTATCAATCAATGACATAACATTTATCTAAGCTGGATGGTCAAATTCTCAAAAACGTTTAACCTAAAGTAAGACTTAACACACTATAACTAAAATATGTACAAAACTGAAAGGTTGTCTTATGAATAATAAAAAATACAAACTAAATTAAAACAGATGGGCTGTTGAACAGATCATAATATGTTTTATGTTTTCTGATTATAAATGATATATGGGTTGATTTTAGAAAGGCTAAATCAAATAGCTAGTTTTGGTCATGTCAGTCCAGTAACTATACTATGTAAAAGTAATTATAATATGAATTAATTAAGGGCAGGACCTAACCTAATGTTAATAATTTACACCATGATAACATTAGTATTCATGTTTTTGTATATATTTCTAAATGTTCAAATGAACGTTTCAGAGTATATAATTTGTCGTGTCATCTGTGATTGAGACCCATGAGTTAAATTGAAATATTTTTTATAGGTAGTAAGCCAGGTTTTAGTAACCTTGGATAAATCAGCATGAAAGCCCTCTCTCGCGCACGCGCTCTCACGCTATCTCTCGCACTCACACACACACACAGACACACACAAATAATACATGAAATCGCGTAAAACCAAATGAAACTAGGGTAAAAATATGAGCAGTAAAATACAGTAGTATCCTGTAGGTGATTCCTGTCCTGTGATAACAGGCACTAACACTCTAAAACTGTTTACTTCTGTTAGTTTTGTTTTCAAGTGTGAATGTTTATGGGGATTAAATCTGTCTCTGCTGCTGCATCTATACACCGTTGTGATAAGTGATTTGTGCCCCATCAGATCTTTAATGTGGGACATTATGCTGGTTAAATGACTAAAGACACACTGATCCGTATGGACAGATATTTGTTCCAGATATTATGCGCCATTAATCAATTTGTTATGCCAATTTGACTTTCAGCGAAAACATAAAAAATATAACGAAAACAAACCCAAGCAGAAGTTACATTTTAAGCTTTACTTTCAAATTCAAATTTGATTTGTCACATACACAGCGCGATATGCAGTAAAAAGCTTTGGGTGCTTTAGGTGAGGCTCGAACTCGGCATTGCTTCACCTGGACCGCTTTATAAGTATCACGCGCTAACCGATTGCGCCACGGGAGCCACACGGAGGTTGGTCTTGTCAGAGTATCCTCTCTCTCGTGCGCGCACACACATACACACACACACACACACACACACACACATGAAATTGCGTAAAACCCAACGAAATATAAGCAGTAAAAAAAAAAATCTGTAAAAATACATTAGTATAACAGGCGCTAACCCTCTGGAACTTTTTTTTTTTACTATTGTTTCCAAGTGTTTAAGTGATTAATGCCCCATCAGATCTATTGACGGGGGAGCATTATGCATGATTCCATATGGGCAGATATTTATTCCAGGTTGCATGCGGCATTAATTGCATTTCTTATGCCACTTGTAGACTATCAGTGAAAAAATCAGCGAAAACATCATCAAAAATATAACGAAAACAAACCCAAGCAGACGTTACATTTTGAGCTTTACTTTGCAGCAAAATATTATCTATCAGTATATTAAATGGAACGGGGTAAAATACACCGTAATATAAAATACTGTACATAGCCCGCGTGTGTATTCCGTACCTACAATGATCGGTATAGACAAATTACAGCCGCTACCGTGTCTTTAAGGATCATTTCAGGATGTCTTAAAAAATATTTCACTAACTAATTTTATTAATTCATTATTAAATAATAAATAGCATAATCATCATGGGTTGTGTATTGAGTGATTTAACAAATCTGTTTTATTAATCGATCTGTTGTTGTTGTTTTTTCATCTATTTATGAAACTATGTTGACAATACAAGAACTGTCTGTATATTAAAGATACGGTATTGGGCTTCCTGGACACTGCAATTAACTGTGCCAGTCAATGCTCCATCTGGCGGAATTATACGGCATTGCAACCATCTTTTTAGAAAGCGCATGGGGGCGTTTATGGGGCGGGGCATCGTTAACTGCGTCATCGCGGGGGATCACATTCCGTGCACGGACCGTGCATTAACCCTTCATGGAACTGCCACGGAGCAGTCATGCTCCAGGCGGCTGTTTGACGTGGCTCCCACTGTATATAGTGTGGCTTTGGGACGCGTCCAGAGTGTATATAGTGTGGCTTTGGGACGCGCCCAGAGTCTATATAGTGTGGCTTTGGGACGCGCCCAGAGTGTATATAGTGTGGCTTTGGGACGTGCCCAGAGTGTATATAGTGTGGCTTTGGGACGCGTCCAGAGTGTATATAGTGTGGCTTTGGGACGCGCCCAGAGTGTATATAGTGTGGTTTTGGGACGCGCCCAGAGTGTATAGTGTGGCTTTGGGACGCGTCCAGAGTGTATATAGTGTGGCTTTGGGACGCGTCCAGAGTGTATATAGTGTGGCTTTGGGACGCGTCCAGAGTGTATAGTGTATATAGTGTGGCTTTGGGACGCGCCCAGAGTGTATATAGTGTGGTTTTGGGACGCGCCCAGAGTGTATATAGTGTGGCTTTGGGACGCGTCCAGAGTGTATATAGTGTGGTTTTGGGACGCGCCCAGAGTGTATAGTGTGGCTTTGGGACGCGTCCAGAGTGTATATAGTGTGGCTTTGGGACACGCCCAGAGTGTATATAGTGTGGTTTTGGGACGCGCCCAGAGTGTATATAGTGTGGTTTTGGGACGCGCCCAGAGTGTATAGAGTGTGGCTTTGGGACGCGTCCAGAGTGTATAGAGTGTGGCTTTGGGACGCGTCCAGAGTGTATAGTGTGGCTTTGGGACGCGTCCAGAGTGTATATAGTGTGGCTTTGGGACACGCCCACAGCGGAGCGACGCTGGTGTGTATGTGATGTGTAGGGTGTGATGTTTGGCACATTGGTCTCTATGGGACACGCCCACAGTAGTGTGACACTGGTATGCATGAAGTGGGGTGTGTATTGTGAGATGTAAATTGAGACACAGCCGTACCTTGGCCTCTCGGTAGGCGAGGACGTGGTTCTCCTGCAGGTGGCGCAGCATGTTGGACGTGTTCCCCCTCTTACACGCCACTTTCAGCTGGCACAGTTTACACGTGGGGAAACCGTAATCCAGCAACTCGCCCTCTGGGTTTATAAAATACTCGAAGTACCCCCAGACCCCGGAGCGTGCCGTCTTGTGAGAGGGGAAGTCCCAGAGCGTGGACTTGGCACATTTCTCCGGAGGGGCGTGGTCGGGCGGCTCGTCCGTGTCGTCGGTTTCCTCCGACGATCTCGTCTGGAACACAAAGCCGAGTGGAGATTTCGGGTTGATTTGAGAATAATAAAGCGGGTTGAGATGAGAAGGTGAAGCGACATCACCACCTGCTCCTGACTCCACACACACACACACCCGCGTGATCAGGTGACCGCGCTGACTAACCACAGGACCAGGTGCTCACACGCCTCCGAGACCAAGAAAATCAAAATCTGTGTTACCTTCCCGACACACACACACACACCCGGAGCTCCTCAACGCCGAATCTGCACGTTTCCGTCCGTTTAATCCTGCTAACGTCCCCGCAGACGCTCTCACACACACACACACACACCACGTTTTCTTCTGAACGATCTCCTTCACATGGTCTCTGAGTGTTTGTGTGTGTGTGCGCGCGAGTAGCTACCAGTTCAGCTCAATACGTTTATTTATTTGTTTATTCATTCATTCATATATATATATATATATATATATATATATATATATATATATATATATATATATATATTAGTACACCATGACATCCTGAAAAACAAAGCACTATTATCAAAATAAAATGCATTTTTATAATAAAATAAGTAAATAATAAACTACGTTTACAATCTTTAGAAAAAAATATATTAAACAAGAAATTCATTTAAATGAATATAAAAAAATTAAAGCTATTAGAGATGAAAAAAAAAAAGTTTTAGTGAAGTGTAACGTATATATTTTAAGTGTAAATAAAATAAACAGAAATAAACATGTATTAAATCTATCTAAATGTACAGAACTGAAATGATGGGGCTCAGTGTGGTGAGGGTTTTAATCTCTCTGTGTGTGTGTGTGTGTGTGTGTGTGTGTGTGTGTGTGTGTGTGTGTGTGTGTGTGTGTGTGTGTGTGTGCACGCACACTGGAGTCAGGTGTCTGTGTGAAACCCGATCGTTACCCGTGACGCGGCTGCAGGACCGGTCCTGCGTCTCGGCCGAGTGTTCTTGGGCCGCTTCCTGCGTGCTCTCTGGCGCCTCGGAGGAGGACCGGCATTACGCCCACCTGTGAGGAACACGAACACACACACACACACACACACACACACACACACACACACACACAGATCAATAAATAAATCAAATTAAAATTTTATTTGTGACATACACAGTAGGAAATGTGTGATGACCTAAAAATAAAAAAAGAGTTTTTAAATAAAGAATATAAAGTATGAAATGAGATTTTTTACAAATATAGAAATGTAAAAAATATATAAATATTAATAAAAATCTTAAGCTGTATAAATGTACATCATAAATAATAAAATAGAATTGAG
>CM060117.1:24895621-24910621 GCA_030522415.1 Channallabes apus | reverse complement strand
TAGTGCCCCACGAGCAGAGGTGTCAAGTAACCAAGTACAAATACTTTGTTACCTTACTTAAGTAGAAATTTTGGGTATCTATACTTTACTGGAGTAATTATTTTTCAGCCGACTTTTTTACTTCTACTCCTTACATTTTCACGCAATTATCTGTACTTTATACTCCTTACATTTTTAAAATAGCCTCGTTACTCCTATTTTATTTCAGCATGTCATTTAAAAAATAAAATCACGCCATCCGGATGGAGCGAATTTGATTGTGGTTGGATGACAAGTATAAACATACCATTCCGACACACTATTGGTTGGTATGCGATCCATCGCACCTGCACATGACGTTACGTCACACACTCCAGCAAGGACGTTTGAATAAATTAGCGTTTTCGGTTGATAAGGTTGTGATAAGTAGAAGAAGATGTCCGTGATAGAGACTCAAGATTCGAGCGAAATGTCACAACCAAGCACCAGTGAGGAAGGTAACAGGAATATATATACAGTGGTGTGAAAAACTATTTGCCCCCTTCCTGATTTCTTATTCTTTTGCATGTTTGTCACACTTAAATGTTTCTGCTCATCAAAAACCGTTAACTATTAGTCAAAGATAACATAATTGAACACAAAATGCAGTTTTTAAATGAAGGTTTACGTTATTAAGGGAGAAAAAAAACTCCAAATCTACATGGCCCTGTGTGAAAAAGTGATTGCCCCCCCTTGTTAAAAAATAACTTAACTGTGGTTTATCACACCTGAGTTCAATTTCTGTAGTCACCCCCAGGCCTGATTACTGCCACACCTGTTTCAATCAAGAAATCACTTAAATAGGAGCTACCTGACACAGAGAAGTAGACCAAAAGCACCTCAAAAGCTAGACATCATGCCAAGATCCAAAGAAATTCAGGAACAAATGAGAACAAAAGTAATTGAGATCAATCAGTCTGGTAAAGGTTATAAAGCCATTTCTAAAGCTTTGGGACTCCAGTGAACCACAGTGAGAGCCATTATCCACAAATGGCAAAAACATGGAACAGTGGTGAACCTTCCCAGGAGTGGCCAGCCGACCAAAATTACCCCAAGAGCGCAGAGACGACTCATCCGAGAGGCCACAAAAGACCCCAGGACAACATCTAAAGAACTGCAGGCCTCACTTGCCTCAATTAAGGTCAGTGTTCACTACTCCACCATAAGAAAGAGACTGGGCAAAAACGGCCTGCATGGCAGATTTCCAAGGCGCAAACCACTTTTAAGCAAAAAGAACATTAAGGCTCGTCTCAATTTTGCTAAAAAACATCTCAATGATTGCCAAGACTTTTGGGAAAATACCTTGTGGACCGACAAGACAAAAGTGTAACTTTTTGGAAGGTGCGTGTCCCGTTACATCTGGCGTAAAAGTAACACAGCATTTCAGAAAAAGAACATCATACCAACAGTAAAATATGGTGGTGGTAGTGTGATGGTCTGGGGTTGTTTTGCTGCTTCAGGACCTGGAAGGCTTGCTGTGATAGATGGAACCATGAATTCTACTGTCTACCAAAAAATCCTGAAGGAGAATGTCCGGCCATCTGTTCGTCAACTCAAGCTGAAGCGATCTTGGGTGCTGCAGCAGGACAATGACCCAAAACACACCAGCAAATCCACCTCTGAATGGCTGAAGAAAAACAAAATGAAGACTTTGGAGTGGCCTAGTCAAAGTCCTGACCTGAATCCTATTGAGATGTTGTGGAATGACCTTAAAAAGGCGGTTCATGCTAGAAAACCCTCAAATAAAGCTGAATTGCAACAATTCTGCAAAGATGAGTGGGTCAAAATTCCTCCAGAGCGCTGTAAAAGACTCGTTGCAAGTTATCGCAAACGCTTGATTGCAGTTATTGCTGCTAAGGGTGGCCCAACCAGTTATTAGGTTCAGGGGGCAATTACTTTTTCACACAGGGCCATGTAGGTTTGGATTTTTTTTCTCCCTAAATAATAAAACCCCTCATTTAAAAACTGCATTTTGTGTTTACTTGTGTTATCTTTGACTAATAGTTAAATGTGTTTGATGATCAGAAACATTTTGTGTGACAAACATGCAAAAGAATAAGAAATCAAGAGGGGGGCAAATAGTTTTTCACACCACTGTATATATATATATATATATATATATAAATATATAATTTTTTTTTTTTTTTTTTTTTTTTTAATTAATTACTTGGTTTAAAGTTTATTGTAGACAACCATACAAAGGTAATTGTTACTAAGCCTGCCCTGGGTTCACTAATTTTCTTTTATGTTGCCCTCACAGATTCCTGCAGCTAAGCTTGGATGTACATTTACATTCCAATAAAGGTTACTGATGACACGCCTCTGAAGTTTGACTTTTTGCACCATTAAAGTACTTATAGGCAACTAGTTATCATATCTTCTTCTCCAGGAAACATGTTAATGCTCAGTAGTACACATGTATGGTTCTTTAATGTATTTGCATTGTACTAAAATGCATTCTTTTTCAATTGCCCTATACAGTATCCCAAATCACTATGGCCGTTAAAAAATACAACAAAACAACAACAACAACACATTTATCTTTTTTTTTTTTTTTATGAGGTGTTAGTGATGTCTAACTGTCTGGCAGATGTCTTGCAGAGGGCGTTTGCTCCTCTGGAAGACGTCGCCGAGACGTCCGTGCCCGATGTTAGAACGATGCTTAGCCTACGTATTTAAGACGTAAATGAATTAAAACGACCCTGATCCGCTCTTTAGACGATGTTAATCAGATGTTCATACACCTGCCAAATGGCTGATTCATGTCGGATAGACGTCGTTTTATTACAACACCCCCCTCCCATTATTTTAATTAAATACCCTCGGCACGTCTATAATGCTCCCTAATGCATGTTACAATGACCAAATATGATAATAAATAAATAAACCACATTCTTAACTAATAATAAAACACAGATTCATTTATTTTTTATAAAAAAATACATTTAATAACAAGCAAACATTTGTTTAATTTATACAAAAACGAGATAACAGCAGGTCTCAATTTGAAAAGATGTACAAAACATAAATCACCACAACTATGTATTAATCATAGAAAAAAAAATTAAACACCAACAGAAACATTTTGTACTTTATAACTGTACGTTATGACTTTTAAATATGACCGTTAGATCCGGTTGGTCAGGAAACTCCTGAAGTCAGATACAGACACACTTTCAGTCATAAACTGCTGTGAAACAAATACAGAGATAGATATTCAATTAAAATTCATGATACTTAATTTAGCAAATGAACAGTATTTATACTTTGTTCCTCTCGCTTCACAACTCATGAGAACAGACCGAAACCAGAACCGAACCGCAGATTAAGCACGAGCATATAACCGTCTGTATTTTAAGTTTGATTAAAAATACAAGAAATAGCTTAAACTAAAATAACGTGACTAAACATCGCTAAACAGAGGGTGACATTTATGTATTTATTTATGACATTTCAGTATTTTGTTTCTATTTAGAAAGATGGTAATTATTTCATGCTGACCTTTTTCACACGACCGCCAAACGTTTGTCTTCTCAACACACTGTGTTCTCTTCTCGCGATGTTTGGTTTGATATTTCCGGTTTTCATAGTGACCATAAGATCTCTTTGGTTTATCTATTATTGAATCTAATACATGTTAAGTTGTTGAATTTCATGCAAATACAACATGATTTATTCATGTTTATCTTGGATGGATGAATATCTTGGAAACATGAAATTATTATGTACAAAACACATATTACATTTTAGTACTTCCTTTTTTTTGAGTGTATAAGAAAAAAAATGGGAAAAGGAACATGAACCTGCATTTACATCTACAGTACAAAGTAAAGTAGTGTTCGTCTTTAAACATGCTACACGTTCTAGTAAAATATCTGGATTAAAAAAATAAATAAATTCACTTATTTCCACTTAAATCATTCAAGTCATAGCTGATGCTGCAACTTCCTTTCCACATACCAGCATATTTCGGATGATAAAGATACGTCGTATAGACGTCGTATAGATGTAAAGACGATGTATCATTTAACAGCTCAAACAGGCAATCTACAGATGATCAAAATACGACTATAAAGAAACGAACGCGATGTTTACCAGATGATACGCTCTTTAGCAGACGTCTCCGCGACGTACCTGTGCTATCTGGGAAAAGTCCAGCTGTGGTCTGGATTTTCATGCCGCATTTATTCAACATCCTAGATGCCATAATTATGCGTATGAATAATACATTTCCTAAATAAATTTGATACTTGATACAACATGTTGCATGTACGTCCTGGAGTCGCTCAAAATTATTTGTGTCAGTGGAAAGTCAAGTGTTTATTTATTTATTTATTGTATTTTGTGTAAGATTTAGTGAAGAGGTCCCAAGAATGTTATCAAGGACAGTAGCAAGAAGAAAAGGGAGGAATCATAAATTCATGGTTAAGTGGGGTTTAATGTCTATTTATTTCATATTTTACTTTATTTACAAGTCTTTTCTAAATGCTTTGATTGATTTTGATATGCAAAAAATATGATTATAGTGTTGGAAATTGGGAATATTGGTAATATTTTTTGTTTGTGTAGGATGTATTTTTTAATCATAATACCAACTTGAAAATAGCTTTTATTCTTTTAAATCGTTCTCTGAAGACTTTTATTTTGTATGCAGAGCACTCAGGTCTGACTGGATTCTCTGAGTTGCTAAGCTAAAGCAGGAACGTTTGTTCATTTTGAACCAGTTTGACAGCAAAATGCTCGGTTCAGAGATCCCCAGGTGAGATGAATAATTATTTTTATTTTTTCTGACAGCACACATGTTTTTTATTTAATCGCGTTTAGCTTTAAAAGCCGCAGCTTCTCCTTTATTTTATTTTATTCAATGATGTGAGTGCGGCTCCAGAAGGCGGAAGCGTCGCGTTTGCGCAGAATCACGCGTTATTGAAACAACAACAAAACATCCTTGAATGGAGTCGGCGCGCGTGCCCAGGGTGCGTTGATGAGCGGGTAGTGTGCGTCACTCTGCGCAGCCCTAAAAAAAAATCTATCTGTATCAGCTTAATGTCAGTATAAAGCAGTGGCTGTGTCCCAATCCGCACACTGTCTGTGCTAGAATAGTAGGCTAGGTAGTGCTCCTACCTAGTGTGAATTAGAGTGACCTGTTTAGTGATTTGTATCAGTGGTAAATCTATATAAATAAATAAAGGTTTGGTCTGTACATCACTCTTTTAATTATATCTTTATGAAACCAGTCTCAGAAATATTTATCCCTGTTTGTCTTTATGATTTTGTCGCAGCATCACACAACCGGCAGTCCTTAGATCTTCTGCCTGTAGTTTAATCTGCACCATCAGTTTAAATATAAATGTGGAGTAAAAGTGATGTTATGAACAGTTATGTGCTGGATTTAATAATCTACTGTATAATAATCTACTAATGCGCTACTGTCTCAATGTAAACAAACACCTGCACCAATAGATATTAATTAGAAAAGATAAAGTGAATATTTTGACTGGGATTAGTTGATATTTTCACTTTGTCTGAAATAACAGCGCTGAAGTGGTATAAGTGAATTTTAACACGCTGGAGTCGTTTTAAGACAAAACTTCATCTTTATCTGATCTACTTTTTCCATTTCTCATCTGTGATTCTCTCTCCGATTACCGAACAGGGAGTGTATTTGTCTGAGCACCAAAGAAGGACAACTTAGTGTAAACAAGGCGTCAGATACTCAACCTTACAGAATGTCATTTCTGTCTATTAATAAGTTAGACAGAGAGTTCTGCTGTACAGAAAGACACATGTACACGTACGTGGACATCAACCTCAAATAATAATAATAATAATAATAAAATCACTGATTACATTAAAGATCAGAAGATTATTATTAGATTTAACTTTTTAACTCTTTCTACAAACTCTTTAACTGTCAGTGATGTTTGTGATTTAACATCATATTCCAAAATTTACTTTCTGAGAAATTTCTGTCTTAAACTCCGTTTAGTGCACTACAGCCTCCAGCAGAAATGATGCTCTCACCACACTTTATAGAGATTAAAATATTTTTTTCCCCCTCACATCAAGTACTGGAAAAACTTACGGAAAAACAAAATCACACTTAGCACTTTGTCGCTGCTCCTCGTCCTCCAGATCCGGAGGCTTGACAAGGAACATTTTGTTTTAATTTCCACCATTTCCAAATTTCCGTGCTGGCCATGATGTGCTTTTCCCGAGGAAAAACCTCTCGCACTCTTTGCTCTGTCTCAAAATAACATGACAATGACTTCATTATCACTGAAGGAATGAGAAAAGGGCCCATTTTATACTGCGCTACCTTTATACAGTCGCTTCACTCTGTGACGGATTTGCTTCATGAAGGAATTTCTTGAATTCCTTAATTTGAGACGTGTTTTCCTTTTAATTAGCCCAAGTCCAAATGGCTCATTAAAGTCTGTGTGCACTCCTTTTTTTAAATTTATTTATTTTTACCTTTAGGCTCATTTGAATTTTTAGATTTGCTTTAGAGATACAAATTACATTTCATTAAAAAAAAAACCTCTGTGTACTGCTGGTTCTATCTTTTTAAAAATCTATTATTGAGTTTTTTTATTTTTTATTTTAGTACATTTCATGAACAGTATATTTTATTATTTGTATATTTGTTTCACTCGTTATTCAAGTGTCCTAGCTGTAATAATCCTGTGTAGTGCACTATATATCCAGTAGAGAGCGCTGTTTCAGTGTCCTGTATAAAATACAAAGTACAGGATGTGTGTTGTACACTGAATGTACAAACAAAGGAGCTAATGCTTTGCTTAATATGTGTGTGTAGCGGTTACAGAAGGATCGAGGCGGTGTTCACTAGCGCCCCTCGTGGTCTGGAGGGCTTTAAGGCTCACGCTGTTTTTCAGGAGATCGCTAAAAAACTTGCAGAGGTATGTGTGTGAGGGGAAAACACACACACACACACACACACACACACACACACAAGCTCTTTGTTGTATTTATTGTTTATAAACATGTATTTGCAGGAAGGAGATCAATACGTGAAGAAGATCGGAGGTGTCTTCGCTTTCAAAGTGAAGGATGGGCCGGGCGGCAATGACGCCACGTGGATCGTAAACGTGCGCGACGGAAAGGGCTGCGTCCACAACGACACCTGTGAGTCTGATCGGACAGATCGGGGCGCTCGTTCTGATACGTTATCGTCTCCATGATGACGAGTCTCGGAACAACGTGACGACGTTTTGTACCTACTCTGTCTTCTCTTTCCTTGTTGCAGCGAAGAAGGTGGACTGCACACTCTTGATGACGGACACGGACTTGCTGGAGGTCATGACGGGGAAGATGAACCCTCAGACTGTGAGAACGCATTTCTATGAAAAATAAATGAATAAAAACACTGCATTCTATCTTGGTGTTAAACTCCGTCGTATCGCTCTGTGTGATTTTTTTTTTCCAGGCGTTCTTCCAGGGAAAGCTGAAGATCACAGGGAACATGGGAATGGCCATGAAGCTCCAGAACCTGCAGCTACAACCGGGCAAAGCCAAGCTGTGAGGCTCCGCCCACACGGACAAGCGCCCCTCCGAGACGGGACAGAGAGCCTCGTCTCGTCTCCTCTCTTCTTCCTGCGCATTAGCTTCCAGACCTGAGTTTAGAGCTGAACCTCAAGGACGTAGCTAATCTCCAAACACTCGCTAAACTCCACACGCGACACCGGATCATCGTCTCCCAGTCCTCCTTCTTCCCTCCTTTATTCCTCCTCTAACACACTCAGGAACACGCAGCATTAAACTCGCAATTTGGCTGAAAACATAATACTCATGTTATTGCAAAACAGTGCCACTTTTGGTGGGCGGAGTTTAAAGGGGCTCGAAAGGAGTCTCTGATTGGTCGTTTGCACCGTCAGTTTCCAATAAAATGTCAGTTAAATAAATAAATCAGTCAGTTTAAAATAAACAGTTTCTCCACCCGCTATGTGAGACTAGCGAAAGAACGTGAGATGTTCGAAAGTGCTGATGATTTATTCTGTTGATTTAAAGTGAGCAGGAATCCGGAGTCATGCTGCGTTCATGTCACCTCGTGAAGATCCGAGAACGTCCTCTTATTCACACAGATGAGATTCTGTGACTTGTTGATGTCCTGCGTAGGTAGGCGAACCCCCGTGGACGTCTTTGCTGATCGTCCCAAGAGGACTGCTAGCTTTTGTTACACTGGAAATTTCAGCATGTAATTGTAATAGCGCCACCTACAGCACTGGAGCACACAAGCCTGTGAAGATCCTCGTTCCTACTTACTGAAGCTTTTAGTGCTCACGTATTTCTGTTTCATTGCTGAAATTTGCATAAGTTCAGAATTCCGAATGTCGGAAAGCAGGGCTGAAATCCCTGCAGTATCCCAGTTGTCCACATGGTTGCCTCGCTTCTAATTTCCCAGAATTCCAACTCACCATATGACATGAATGCTGCATTCAGAAGGAGGACTGAGACGTAACGATCCCGAACTAATAATAATAATAATAATAATAGTAAGTGTAGGGGTTCATTCTGACTCGGTAACACAGACTTTCCTGAATTTCCGAAGATAATCCCGCCCCCTGATCCAAGGATATTTTCATCCCGAAGCACGTCCTTCTCTAGAGTGTCTTCAGCTCAGCAAGGGGCGGAGCTTAAAGTTCCATATGATCATACCACAATGCGCGAACTCACCTCAGAGAATGTTACTAGCATGAGCTCATGAATAATTAATGAGCAACAGTTACTCCATCCAATTTAAACATTTTATGACATTTTATGCTCGTTTAATCTCAACACTAGTTTAACTGAGTGATGGATATCGTATGAACGTAGTCAGCAAGCTCATGTTAGCCATATTATGCGAGCTAGATTCAGCTAGGTGGTTTTACTCGCTAGCTAGCCGATGTTAAGTCCGGTGATATGCATTTATATTCATCGATAAACAGGAATTTTTTTTTTTTTTTAGAAATGTTAACTTATCTTGCTAGTGATCATGGTGTCATGATGTGATTAGCAGTGTTTTAGTTTACAGTACTTCTGTGTGATACTGTTACAGATGTTACTACGTCGTTAAGTTTAGCTAGTTTAGCTAATGTTGCTAACTGACAGGTGATATAAACCAGAAATGTGTGTTGAACTGAAAAAAAAAAAGAAACACTAGGGTTAATAGTGGGTGTGGTCATGTGATCAAATTTAACTTCAAGCTCCTCCTCTTGTTGATCCACAGAGATCTAAAACTCAAGTGATCTGGACTGTGTGTGTGTGCGTGTGTGTGTGTTTGTGGGGGGAAGGGGGGTGTTTTCTCGATTTAATAAAACTAATGAAATGTAGAAGTCTAAATAAATTTTATTTTGAACTTTGAACCTGTGTTTTTATATTTTCACTTTAAACAGACAAACAAAAGTTGTTATAAGTAAACTTATTTTGATAATGAAATATTATAATAAGGCGGCACGGTGGTGTAGTGGTTAGCACTGTCGCCTTGCACCACCAGGGTCCGGGTTCGATTCCCGGGGCAGGCTCGATTCCCGTCTCTGTGTGCATGGAGTTTGCATGTTCTCCCCGTGCTTGGTGGGTTTCCTCCGGGTACTCCGGTTTCCTCCCACAGTCCAAAGACATGTAGGTTAGGTTAATTGATATTCCAAATTGCCCGTAGTGTGTGAATGAGTGTGTGTATGTGTGTGTGCCCTGCGATGGATTGGCACCCTGTCCAGGGTGTACCCCGCCTTGTGCCCTAAGTTTCCTGGGATAGGCTCCAGGTCCCCGCGACCCTGTATATAAGGATAAAGCAGTACAGAAAATGAATGAATGAATATTATAATAAATACTAGACTAAATTTAATTCTTGTTTAATTATTGATAATTCATGATTATTGATAAACTCTCAATAAGTTTAGTAATAAATTAATCACCTGACACAGATCAAGTCTTCCCTTGATCTACAAACTTAAATAATTCTTTTGATTGTGTAAAGCTGCTTTGCGACAATGACAATTGCTAAAAGCGCTATACAAATAAAATTGAATTGAATTGAAGTCTTAAGCCTCTTTTCCACTGCATAGTATGGCGCGACATGGTTCAGTACAGCTCACTTCAGAGTGGGCGGAATTATTCACGTGTCGTTATAGTTGCGGCGCCGCTACTGCCGTGACATCATCGTAAATGCGGCACAAACAAACACACAACAATGGAGCATATCGACGGATTGGTGTTCTTCATTCACGGCATGTGGATGTTTTTAACAGCAAGACGAAGGAGTACAAAAAGGTGCGTCCGATCCTTTGCTGGCTGTTCTAAATATAGCGGTTCTGTTGTGTCTCGTATCGCAAGTAATGACGATTTTCTCCGGCCAAACTCCACTGGTCACTGATTGGCCGGAGAAAATTTTGGTTTTGGTAACGGTTCGGCGCGCTTGGAACCTCGGCTGAGGTGGTACTAAAAAAAGGACAAGGTACCAGGTACTGTTCCCAGTGGAAAACCCCCCAAAAGTGAGCTGAACTGAACCGTGTCGTGCCGTACTATGCAGTGGAAAAGCGCCATTAGCTGCACCTGTGGCGAGCAGGAAGGGGCGGAGTCTGGGATAGAGGCATAGCGATTGAGGATTTGGAGCTCTGCAGTGGAATGTTGCTCAGCTGATGTGGAGCAGATGCCGTCATACCGTCACGGAGTCATCAGGATCCTCTTAAACCTCCAGCATGACTCATTCAGAGACCGAGCTGGACTTCTGCCCCACGTCACCGCGTCCAGAAAGTGCAGCTGCAAGGCTTTTCTCCACTATGGGGGCTGTGGTTTGGGACACGCCCACAGTGGACTGTTGTTTGTTCTCTATATCATACATAGGGTGTGTGGTTTGGTACACACCCACGATGAAGTGTGTCGATGTGCATTAATATACAGTAGTAGATAGGAAATTTGGTTTAGGACACGCCCACAGTGGAATGATGATGTACTGTAATAGTGAATAGGGTGTGATTTACGACACACCCACAATGAAGTGCACAATATAGTAGATAGAAAAGGTGTGCTTTTCTATCCCACAGTGGAGCAATGATGGTGTTGTATACACTATATAGTGAATGAGCCTGTGGTTTGGAAAACACCCACAGTGCAGTTATAATGCCGTTTATGTGCACTATATAGTGAATATGGTTTGTGGTTTGGGAGCTGTCTGTCTCCTCACCGGGAGCAGCCGAAAGACCAACAACAGCATGAGTGACTATGAGTAAATATGTGGTAGTGTATGAAACTTGTGGTTTGGGACACGTCGACACGTGGCCTACATGGTAACGGGGTTTTGTGCTACAGAATGTTTTTTCCAGCGTAGTGCGTACAGTAGGTCATAAACCTTTCTTTCCACTGAAGTCATGTGTAATTGTGTAATTTCAGACTCAGTGATGCTCGTTAGTGAAATTGGACGTGAAATAAAGTGTTAAAAGCATAGCTGAGGAGAGTTACGATGACAAATCGCTCATGTCAGACGTTAATTCGTGATTTTTTTTTTCATCTTTCTTTCTTCTTCTTGCAAACAGCCTCATTTTATCCGTCATTAAACACTCAGATTCAGTCGGTCTCACATTAATTCTCTCGCATGCTAAAAATCACCTCCATAACAAATCACATCGCTTCAGCTGTAAATGTAAAAGCGTCGAGTTTATTGTGTTAACAAGAGGAGTGAATGTTAACGACAAAAAATGTTTGGCGTGTAGGTGCTCCATCAGCTCTGATTAAACTCCTGGAAATTCAGTTAGCGATCGATGCTAGATGTAATTACAGTGTAATATTAGTTGAACGGAGCGTTTTGTTAGCTAATATTTATCACGTCTGAGGTAAATGTTGACCTTCCTGTTAATGTCGACTCATTTTTATGACTACTTTTTCTTCACATTATCTGTATACAAGTGGTTCTATTGAGTCGAACGCATGTAAAATGTCTTGGTAAAGGCCGGAGTACTGTTGCTAGGCAACGCCACTAGCTAACGATCGAGGCTAATTATTTCAACAAGCAGATCTTGTGTACAGACAATATGAACATATGTTTAATTAAGAAAATGTGAGTGTTTTCTTAATTATTATCCATCACATCTGAGGTAAATGTTGACCTTACTGACAATGTTGTGTACTTATGTCATGTGTAATATTATGGTAAACATCATGGTAAACACTGTAAACTGTAATATCCAGGCAAATACAAGATAAACCTGAAGTTCATGTGGTAGATTATTGTTGCTTGGCGACCAGAAAATCTGCAGGCAAAGCAAATGCTAGCTAATGGCTAAACGCTTCATATTGATGCTGTAGCAGGTGTTTTTTTTTTTTTTTTCAGAAATTGATTATACATTTATGACTAAATGTTCAACATTTTTTCATGGCCAACCCAATTAAGCGTACAGTACATATAGATTCTAATTAAGACATAATTTTCCACAATTTCTCCCACACAAGCTCCAAGCCTGCAAATGTTTAAGAGGCCAGTGTGGTACCGGTACCACCTTCTTGATGGGAGGAGGGTAAATAGTTCATGATTATTGTGAGAGATGTCTTTAATAATGGCTTTTGTCATCATCAAGCAGTGGTTTTTTAACATGTTCTTGATGGTGTATAGCTGAGTTCATTGGGAGGTTTTTACCAACATCTAAATAGCTTTACAGTTTGTGAAGTTGGTGATGGTCTCAATGGTACGGCGGTAAAAGTTCACAAGAATCTTGGAGCACAGGTGGGGCTTTTTCAGTCTCATCAGAAAATAAAGGTCATGTTGTGCTTTTTCTTTAACTAAAAAGGTGTAGTTCAGCAACCAGGTGAGATTCTCTGAGATTTGATTTCTAAGGAACTTAAAGCTCAGTACAGGATCGACAGCAGCTCCGTTGCTGTAGCATGAGTGTGATTGTCCTCGTACCATCATCCCTGTAAGCTGTTTCATCATAACCTCTGGTGTGGATCCAGGGTGAGAGAGAGGCATTCTTCCTGAATCACTTTGCTATGGTGGAGTGAGTGTGACAGGGCAAAAGTCATTGGGTGCAACTTTTTTTAGGTACTGACAGGATGGTAGCTGACTTAAAGCAGATGGGAACAGCTGCCTTAGCCAAGGACAGGTTAAAGATGTATTTGAAGACCTCCACTTGTTGCGCTGCACAGGTTGTCTAGGAGATACAGTAGCTAAGGGATGCTATGAGGGCCAGATGCTTTTTGCGAATTCACCCACTCACATTTCAAAGCTGGAGAGTTTGAGTGGCTGCTCACCTGGCAGTAGGTCAGTCTTGGGCATGGGCTCCACCTTCCCCAGGGAGTGAGGCAGACATGGTTGGAGGTGTTATGCTGGGTAATTTGAGGCTTATGGTTGGTTAATTGTGCTATATTACTCCTTTCTGGTGCCAGGATGCTTTCCTGCCATTTGTGGAAGAACATGCTGTAGAAGAGTACAGCCATCGTTCCATCTCACCTGCCTCTGCTGGATATTTTTCATGTGTGGAAAAGAAAAAGCGGACTGTGTCCTTGCGTCAACTATCACAGTCAAATATTGTTACCCTCTCCTCTTCACTAGAACAATTTAGTGAAGCCTTGACCAGATTAGACCTCCACAGTGCCTACAATCTCATATGTATTAGAAAAGGCAATGAGTAGAAAACTGCCTTTAGCACCACTGCAGTGGAATGTTGCTCAGCTGATGTGGAGCAGATGCCGTCATACCGTCACAGAGTCATCAGGATCCTCTTAAACCTCCAGCATGACTCATTCAGAGACCGAGCTGGACTTCTGCCCCACGTCACCGCGTCCAGTTTGAGTGGCAATGAGTAGAAAACTGCCTTTAGCACCACTTCAGGTCACTTAGATTACTGCATCATTTCTTTAGGGCTTTCTGGCTTCCCCTCTGGCTTTGAATATTATATCAATTGCATCCCCAGGGACAACTTTTGCAAAAGTTTGTAGACCATTCATAGATGATATATAGATTTTTTTCATGTCTTTTGAAACTGATTTGAGCCATATTGAATAATTTCATGTCCAAGCTATCAGATAATTAAGTCTACATCAAGCTAGAATTTTTTTTTATTTAACATGCAGTCTGTCTCTGTCCTTGGCTACATCACTGGGCCACAGGGGGTCGCCATGGACCATGCAACCAAGTCTTCAGCAATGACTGGCTTGCCAGTTTCAAATAATGTGAAAGATGTGCAATATTTCCTGAGGTTTTCCACTTTTGCATAAACTGATCCATCCAAGACATTAATAATGGAAGCGGACAGATCAGAATAAGGTGTAGGTGGTGGAAGTGGAATTCTTCTTGAAGAAGCTCAGTGGCAGTCTCTGGTTGGAGGGAGCGGCACACTCATTTACAATCTTTATTGATCACAAGAAGCCAGCGTACCCGAAAACCGCCAAACAATCAAACCAAGCATACTGGGCCATGTGTTCTGCTTGGTTCCACCATTTTCTTTTCCACAGAACTGATTCAAAAAATATCAAGGCCAATTCCTTGTCTCACCTTCTGGTGGCCAAACATGCTTGCACACATTCACAAGTATATTTCCTCATGTACCAGAGGACACAGCTGAAGATGGAAGCACCCAGTTTACCTCTCACTTTCCACTGGAATGTCAACATCATCAGAGGTAGAAGAACTGTGGTGGATCAGATGTGGGAAAAAGCAGACAGGTGGACTTTAATAGATTTTTATTAAATTTATCCTTATACTTACTCATCATCTGTACCGCTTTATCCTGTATACAGGGTCGTGGGGGCCGGGAGCCCATCTCAGGATTCTTAGGGCACAAGGAGGGATTTCACCGTAGACAGGATGCCAATCCATCGCAGAGCACATAGACACACTCTCACATGCTCATTCACATATTACGAGCAATTTACCTAATCTGCATGTCTTTGGACTGTGGGAGGAAACCGGAGTATGCGGATGAGACCCACCAAGCACATGGAGAACATGCACACAGGTGTGAATCGAACCTGAACCCTGGAGGTGCAAGGCGACAG
>CM060117.1:24645621-24890621 GCA_030522415.1 Channallabes apus | reverse complement strand
TAATGTTTTTTTTCCCTTCTCAACGCATTATGCATTTACTCACCAATAATGGCTACCTTTTTAATTTGGTCAAGTCTCCAAGTCGAAGGTGCCCAGCAGCAGATTCCGTACCATGGCAGTAGCAGTGTGGCAAGGCGGGCTGCTCTCCACGCTTCTGCCTGGCAAAACACCCCAGAGCCCTTTATAACTTCAATCTGAAAAATTATTTCACATCACAATATTAATTTATTGGCAACTTTTAGAAACTTTTCATGTTTCATACTGATTCTCATGTTTAGCTTCCCAATAGTTAATAGGATTTTATGTATAAATGCAGATTAATGATAATCTGGACATTCTGGACATTTGTTTACATGCAGGGTAAAACTGCAACAGGAACAGTACAAAATAAAAACTGAAAAAAGACGGACATTCAGAGTAAAACAGTGCAAGATAAAAAAAAACTGTACAAAACATACATGCAGGGTAAGCATTGGTGGGAGCAATGTCCAAGCAGTGTAGAGAAATATTTCTGTACGACTTCATTGTTTTGTGCTGTGTAGTATAGTATTGTAATAGCTGATCAGAGTGATCAACTCCCCATGTGCTGGTTGTACGCAGTCACAGGAAATGTCTTTGTAGTCCATGTACCTTGTAATTTCACCCTCATCTTCACCGCGTCTACTGTATAAGCAGAATGGATGGTACAACATGTAGATACTTCTCGTGTGTCCATCCACTTCACAAATACAAGAGGTCCATCTGAACGGAGCTTGCGTGTCCTGATGTGAGGGGCTGGTGAAGGCAAGGGTGATGCAGACACATTCCTAAAAACAAATAAATAACAAAATGTTAGCCTATACTGTTCAGAGTAAATGGATGTGCAATTAATATGGATGCACAATATATAAAGAGATGACCAAAAAATGTATCCACACTTCAACATGAAAAATATACACCTCTCTTCTGTAGGTCACATGACAGCATCAATGATGGTGATAGATAATACTACACACTGCTGCCATAATTCAATTTGAGTTTTAAAAAAGGCCATAGATAACAATTGTGAAAGTGTGTATACATTTTTGTGCCCCTCTGTATTTTTGATGGGCAATAGGCTGGACAAATATCTGTTGATGGACAACAGACCATGTAGTGGATCTCAAACATTTACACTGAGACATTAGCAAACACCATCCACTGGACATTACACACATATTGAACACATTCTAAACAATTACATCTTATCAGGCATTTGTAAATACACGCTAAACAAAAGGGATTATATACATTTACACCAAAGAAATATTCATAAGCATCACTTAGCTACATAAGGCAGTATTTTAGCCACCTGGAACTAGCTTGTTTGTGCTAAATAACATTACTGATAGCAGTGTTATAAGCTAACCAAAACAGAGCCAAATACATATTAGCAACTATAATCTAAAGCTATCCAAAACAAGGTGAAATACATTAGAACATTTATAAACATCTGTAAACTCCATAAGGCATTAGCTTAGCCACCGGGAAATATCATGTTTGTGCTACATGAGGCAGCATGTTAGCATGATTTACCTAAACTATATAAATGGCATTGAAAGCCAATGTGTCACACAAGCTGACAAGAGCTAGCTGTAGTGAGGAAAATATTTACTAATATTAGTTTAATATTATCAGAATACGAGTTATATAAGACTTAATAACTTACCCAGTGTAGCATGGGTCTATTCTCTGTTCAAAATGCTCCCGTTCGGCGTCGGAGTCACACAGTCTTCTTCTGAGGTAAATGTAAACTCCTCCCACTTTCCAGGAGTTTCCTCGGATGTGTAAGCGCGTGCCATCTTCCAAAACGTGCAGAAAACTCACTGAATCTGAGTGTTTTCAAACCTGTCTCTCTGTGTGTGTGTGTGTGTTGATCAGGCCGGTGTCCGGGGGCGTGGCCTAGTATGTAAATTACCCGGACTGATTTCCGTGTGATTGGCGTGTGGGCGTGTCCTGCCTCGGGTCATTAGCAGATAAGTGCGACAGAAATTCTGTGCCTCTCCTTGGTTTCATACGGATTATATAAACTGAGAATATTTGTTTTCAATGTGACTTGCATCATTTAAAAGTAGACACTTTAAGATATATAGATATATTCCTCATTTCACTGGTGGCTCAGTGGTCCGGGTTCGATTCCAGCCAGTGCCCACACCCCAGCCACTGGATGCAGTGTCGGTCCCAAGTCCGGATAAAATGGGAGGGTTGCATCAGGAAGGGCATCCGGCGTAAAACCTGTGCCAAGTTGTAGTGCGGACTGGATATTCCGCTGTGGCGACCCCTTGCCGGGAGCAGCCGAAAGACCAACAACATTTCTCATTTCAGTTAATTTTAGTGACGTGTTTCAAAAAGATTTTCACGGAGACTGAGGTTTCATATATGTGCATATATCCTCATATACTGTATGTGGGCAATTAGGATACCAATTTCATGTGTTCGCACATAAGTTTTTTGCATTTTTTTTAAAGTTAGTTCTTAGTTATTGCCTTGATAATAGACAATATGAACTAGGCATCATGTATGACAGTTGCCAAAGTGAGATATGAGCTAAAATGACCAGATCCTGCGAAAGGAGACATATCTTGTATGTACATATAGGGCTTATATGTGGATATAAAGAAGCAATACAGGAGACCTATATGGCCTATATATGCACCTCAATGTTGCCTATATGTGGCATATATACGCATATATGCAGCATATATATTATCATATATATGCATATATACTGCATATAGGTTTCATATATGCGCATATATCCTCATATAGGTGTGGATATATGCACATATATACTGCATATAGGTTTCATATATGCGCATATATCCTCATATAGGTTCTTTCCATGTGGGTACAAGTCCTGGCTGAATTAGTACATTCTACAAAGCATTGTGTGTCTTTCATTTTTGGCAGAACGAACGCTTTCACTGCAAGTTTATTCATATGATATTCATTTTGTGGTGAGATTGGGTTTGTTTGTGTGTGTGTGTGTGTGTGTGTGTGTGTGTGTGTGTGTGTGTGTGTGTGTGTGTGTGAGAGAGAGAGAGAAAGAAAGCTGGGTTTAAAGTGAAAAATAACAGACCAAATCTACCATAACATTTTCACTCGCTGGTTTGTTTCTACATGCTGCACTCAATAAAAAAAGGTGTTTTATAAGGACTAAAACACAGCACTGGGTCAGCACCAACACACTCAAGTCAATTATATGCTTCAGTTATTATTAAACAACTTTATACCTTTTTCGCTTGTCTGATGCAAGCTAGCTCCTGTGTGTTGTACCTGTGAGCTCATGTGAACGAGCCGTCGCTATAGAAACGATAATGCATTATAGCGAGCACATCGATATAAATAAACCTGTGACCTGCAGGGACACTACAGTCAGAGCTGCGGTTATAGAGAACTAATCAACATCCATCAAACCAAGGACCAATAAAAATCCAGTGTGTGTGTGTGCGTGTTCCAGGTCTTGGAGATGACGGGTTTGAAGCTCTGGAGCAGCTCAATTATTTGTACTTGGCGAATAACAAGGTGAGATCAGATCAACAGTATTGTGTATCTGTGTTAATAAATGCTCTCTATAATAAAAACACAACGCATCTTGGCATATTTTATAATCAGAGGGAAGGAAGTTAACTGAGTATGTTTACTTTGTTACTGTACTTCAGCAGATATCTGTACTTTACATGAGTAAATTTATTAGAGGATACTTTTTATTTTTATTCCACTACACCCTTCAACAAATATCTGTACTTTTACTTAACTACAGTGGAACCTTGGATTGTAAGTACCCCGGTCTGAAAGCGTTTTGCAAGATAAGCCAAATTTTAAAATGAAATTTAACTTAATATTTGAATGAGGTCTTGATATAAAAGTAGTACACATGATCACAAGTGAGCCAATGATTGTTCTCTCTCTCGTACTGAGGGATTGTGGGTAATCATCTCAGAGTCTTTCTCTGTCAGAAAGCAGTGTTTCTGTTAGTGTGTGTGTGTGTGTGAAAGTCATTATACACAGTAGCCTCCTCCCTCCTACACACACACACACACACACACACACACACTGATATACACACACACTGTTGGGATTCTTTTCAAATGTAAAGTTCGATCAGATAAATTTGTTTTATTTTTTCACCTTTATATTTTGTATGAATTATTTTTATATGAATATTTTTCGTTTGTGGAACGAATTCTTCTGAGTTTCCATTATTTCTTATTGGGGAAATTCACTTTGATATACGAGCACGCTTCTGGAATGAATTATGCTTGCAACCTGAGGTTCCACTGTACATTTTGTGCTACCTAACCACAGTGGCGTTTAGTATTTGCAGTCACTTGCTGACTCTTATACATAATTTCTTGACTTGCAGTTCTTGCGGAACACAAACAGGTGATTTTTCATTCTGAAAAAGGCTACTGTGAGTTAGTGTGAGCCTTGAGCTGCTGATACTTAAAGATTAAATATTTAAAAATGTTTAACAAACAAGAACACATTGAAATACCACCATTAACAAAATTTGTCCAAATGAAATAGTGTTCTTGAGTTAAAAATGTATGCAGTAAAGTTTATTTAAGTTTTTTTTAAACAATGCTCTCTAGCGCATGCATCACTGGTTGAAATGGATTGAGCTAATGTTAGCATGGTGGTTTGTTTTTAAGCCTTTGATCTTGGTTATTATTAGCCACTTCTTAACACCTAAAGTCAGTGTCTAAACAAAACTAGCACACGGTTTTTCCCTGTTGACCCAAGTAAGGAAAAAAAAATACTGTAAACATTTTTGATGGAACTCATTCCTGAGCTGCGATTGTAGCCGAAAGATTAAAAAGAAAACTAAGGTCAAGTCCCAGTTTTGGCCTCCTCTCAGCGTCTGTTTAAAGCTCTGATCACATTCCCGCAATTGTTTGTAAAGTCACAGATGGGAAATAAAGCTCAGTGTTTCTGTTGGTCAGGAGACAACAATTCCCCGTCCATGTCCTCTTCGCCAGCAGAAGATTTTTGCTTGTAAGATGTCCCATGCTAAGCATCTGGCTGTTGCCCGGACAGCAACAAGAGATTAATACGCTGACACTGCAGTGGTTCTGATTCAGTGTGTTCCAGCGAGGCATCTTAATCCGCATGGTATTTGTGTCAGAGCAGAATTGAACAACTGGGGAGCTTTTTACGGGCGGGCGGGGGGGGGGGGATCTGAATGTTAGTAATAGAAAAAATTTAGTTTTATCAAAAACATTTGAAAAAGAAAGTGTTCTGATGTGATAAAGCTATGTTTAATGTTTTATTCATCTTACACCTCAAAAATATTCCACATGTTGTGCATGTCGTTTTTTTAATTCTTCCCAAAGATGAAAGACAAGATCAAAGCTTGTCATGTTGAAAGTCTTGCTTTACCAAAACTGCTGACACTAGAGACTCCTTATTTAAATCTTAAATAATGCTTCAATTCTTTCTCTCAATAACAATTTTGTTTTCTCTTCTTCTTGCTGTCTTGTTTGAAGGTGATAGTAATTTGTTTCTATAATATAAGTTTGTTTCATAGCTCACAGAAGCACCCAGATATCTTCCGCCTACTCTGATTAGTGCCGACTTTGCTGCAAACCAGCTTACGACGATCTACTCCTACACGTTTGGCCAAAAACCTGGACTGAAGTATGTGAAACTCTTTATGATTCCCATATAACACTTGTGGAGTAAAAACACCTGAACACATTTGCTGCCGTGCCTTATTTCAGGTCGGTGTACCTTCACAACAACAAGCTGAACGACGCAGGTCTACCAGAGGGGATGTTCAACGGCTCGAACAGCTTGGAGGTGTTAATCTTGTCCAGCAACTTCCTGCGCTATGTCCCTAAAGGCCTGCCGACTGCACTCTTCCGTCTTCATTTGAAGGTAACGCTGGTGAACCAGTCATTGTGTGTGAACAACTCAATGGAGGTCTACCACCACAGTTAAAACTTTTACCTCAACAGGTTAAGGTATTTAGGTGTTAACCATGTAGCTGATTGCTGATTTACTTTAGTTTTGCTACTAGTACCCTCACCTAAAGGATGTATCAAAACTGAAGCTGCTGTACCTAAGCTTTTCTTTCAAATTGCCAAATCTCTTCTAAAATATCTGATACTTGAAGAATCTCTACACAGCTCTCACTATAATCATAACAGCTACCATCGAGCATAGTAATGTTTGTACTTCCTCTGAGGCACCTGCAGCCCAGCACTTGTCTGTCCAGCCAGATTTCGTCACAGCATCCAAAGTTTAACCTGCACCGAGTGGCGCAGTGGTAAAGTTCTCGCGCTATCATCCGGAGATCGCAAGTTCGATTCCCGGGTGATGCTGTAACCTCTCGCAGCCGGAAGTCTAGAGAGACCTGATTGGCCGAGCTCTCTCAGAGGGGTGGGACGAGAGGTACTTAGTGCTCCCACATTAATCAAGGCTCTACAGCCAATCAGAGGCGTGTGTGAGCTCACGCAAGCAGAAGGAGCGGATAGCGCTGTCCTCCGAGTGTGTTACTCCGCCCCCGACGGTGCGTGAGCGAGCTGTTTGAAAAAGATGCGGTCGGTTGGTGTCACGTGGTTTGGAGTAAACACATTATAGTCTTGTGTGTGTAGCCTTAATGTGGGAGCCCCCTAGTGACGGGGAGGAATTGGATACAACTAAATTAGGGAGAAAATCGGGGAGGAAGCTAAACTGAATATTTTTACTGGGATTAGTTAATATTTTCACTTTGGCTGAAATAACAGCGCTGAAGTGGTGTAAGTGAATTTTAACGCGCTGGAGTTGTTTTAATCCAATCTACTTTTTCCATTTCTCATCTGTCATTCTCTCTCCGATTACCGAACAGGGTAATTATTATTATTTGTCTGATGATGAAAGAATCAGCTTATTTTTAGCTTTAACCTTTTAGCCATTTATACACAACATTTGCCTATCAATATTAGGTATGTAAGCTCATAGATAATAAAATTCAGCCTGGTTTCAGTGAATCAGTCCGGTGATGATGATTGAGAATGTCTGTCCTTTAAAGCTGTCCTGATGGTGAATAATCCCAAATTCGGGAAAAACCCTCAATAAAATAGAGTTCACAATCCAATACAGCTCTGAGACAAAATGGGATCTGTTCAAGTGCCAGTAAACATCATGTAGTATTATCCTCACCCGCCGTCTTCACAGGGCTGCCTTTAAACAAGGTCAGGGCAATCTGGGCTTTCAGTTTGGGTATTTCACTTGCCTCCACCCTGGACTGCTGTCGATATGTTTGCTTTAACGACCCATGTGTTATCTCATATTAGGGTTTGAAGGTTCAGTTTTTTGGGGGTAAACCATGCTGTGTTGGGCTTTTGTTTCTGTTTCTTGAGGAGGTTACTTCCGCATACTCTGCCTCTACTGTACACGGTAAACATTGATTGGCTCTGTTGAGTGATGCACATAGCCATGCCCACGTCGAGGTACATAACTGCTTATAGCATTGTTTTACTAAACACTTTGATTTCACTCATGGTGCTGGTTAAACTTCAGGCAGATATCTAAGCAATGCAAAAAATTCTGTCCAATGCTCAGTTTAAGTTTTACAGTACGCATTGTTTGACGCATGCACAGTACGCTGCCAAAACTTGCCCTTTATAAACTGGTACAAAACTGCTCATAACATCACTTCTACTCAACATTTTGAATAAATTTTTTGATGGTGTAACTTTAAGCAAATACCTAAGGACTGGCAAAGTTTCATTAAATTCTGTCCAACCGGGTTTGTGTGATGCTGTGACAAAATCTGGCTGGACAGACATACAGATATTTGAGACTAGTTTTGGGTCCTCCAATGTATGAAATGTGAAGATATCATTGAAAAAGCGACCAATGTTCTGACCAATGTACAAAACCATTCTTTTATTTATATAGACTCTGTTCCCACTGTGATTTCAACCAGGACAGTGTGATACAAATACGCCAAGTTCACACATGTTATGAGGATACATGACTATTTTTCTGACCAATCAGATTTGACAAATGTCAACAGTATTGAGAAACCCCTCATGTCTTCATTTATTCATCTTCTATTACTGCTTACCCGGTACTGGGTCACTGGATCACTAGGGCCTGGAAACCTATCCTAGGGGACTTTGGACAGGGAACAGGATACACCCTGGACAGGGTGACAATCCATTGCAGGGTGCACACACACCGAGCAATTTTGAGAATGCCAACTAACCTTATCTGCATGTCTTTGGTTCTACCAACCATGGGTAGAACATGCAAACTCCACGTACACAGACCCGAGGCAGGAATCGAACCCTCGACCCTGGAGGTGCGAGGCTATAGCGCTAACCACAATGCCACCATGCTGGACTGAAAATGGGTGGGGGGGGGGGGGTATAGAGTCCTTCAGGAAGCTTGAAGAGCTATTCCTCAGGACTACATTAAAATACAAGTCTTGTATCAAGAAATATAAGAAAGTATATTAAAAAACATAAATATGAATAAATGAGAGGCTCTAGACTTTTTCACAGTACTACAGTACGTATATGTTTGGATTTGAGGTGGTAACATGTTGCTATTCTGCTATAATCCTACAGATGCAGTGCTCTAAACTATTCACAGCATCCTGTGTAATAGAAGAGCTTTATTGTCTAAGTGTGTGTTAAACTGTAACATAATCTGGAGAAGAAATTAATTTGGGATATTTATAAAATCATGATACTAAAAGAATCGCAATACACGTTTGCACCTGGGTATCATGACCACGTTGTATCAGATGCTCCGTAGTGAACAGCACTATCATGTAATATTATTAAACATCAAGTTGATGCTTTCAAACTGTTATACGGGTGAGATTCTTGCTTATTATTAATCCTGGATGCGATCACGGCCAGTACAGACTATCAAGTCTTGTCTTTCTCCTATGACTCTCTTTATTTAGAATAACAAACTGGAGAAGATTCCTTCTGGTGCGTTCGAGAACCTGCCTTATCTAAGAGAACTCTACTTGCAGAACAACCTCCTGAGCAACAGCGGCATGGACAACACCACTTTCAGGTCTTATTCAGTATGAAATGGAAGATAATAACTTCTCTTTCTTCAAAAGACTCCTACCGCTAGTGAACCCTCTTCAGCTTCCCATCATGCTTTATCATGAACAATGTTCCTCATGTTCTGTTTATACCTCTTCAGATCTCTCACTCTCTCTCGCTTTTCCCATCCAGGCTTTTTCCCACTTCATGCTTCCATTTACATGGTTTTATTTGAGGAAGCTTCTCTTGTATTCTCGTTTTCTCCCTGTTCTCATATATTATTGCTTTATTTAATATGCTGCATGAACAAGAACTCATAAAGAATCCCTCAACACTATTTAAATTCAAAATAGTCTAGCTTTTACAGACTGAAACAGCAGCATGAGTTTTCTTAGCAATATTTATGATTTTTTTGGCGCACTAGTAAAGATACTGTTAGAAATTCATCTGATGTCCTTCTTCATTTGTCTTTTTCACTGAAGGAAGCACATCAGACATTTTTAAAGAAACTCGGTTGTGACGAACATGTAATCATAGTTGAATTGCTGCCTGTTTCCCCCCCTAGTTATTTTAAAACTTGTAAACATATCATTGTGCGCGCAATTTGGTTTTATTCCACTTTTCAAAAGTGGTCCTTGAACATTTTCTTGAACTCTTTTTTCTTTTTGCGTTGCTTTTGCTTTGCATGTATTGTCTTTTTGTCTTAAATAAGCATTTCAGATAACAGACACGTTTCCAGACTTTTCATAGTGTACTCCAGAGTTTCGAAGTTCCTTTTGTGTTTCCTCTTGTGGTATCACTTGCGATATCGCCAGACCACCAAAGGGAAATTCCTTGTACATGATTCTCTCTTTCAGTCATCTGAGCAAACTGGAGTACCTGGACCTGTCCAATAACAATCTGACTGCAGTACCCCTAGGTCTCCCTCGAACTCTGATGCTGCTGCATCTGGAGAAGAACTACATCACGTCTGTCAGGATCGATTCCCTCAGTGCTGTGAAGGATCTTCAGTACCTGCTGCTTCACCACAACCGGCTTCGTGCTCGCCACATCCACCGTGACGCCTTCCGTGGTCTCAAGCGCCTCCACACGCTCCACCTGCACCACAACCTGCTGGAGCGAGTCCCTCTGGGCCTGCCGCGCCGCGCCCACACTCTCGTGCTGATGCGAAATTTCATCATCGAGATCGGACGTGATGATCTCAGCACTCTTTACACTCTCAAGGAGCTCAACTTGAGCTACAACCGCTTGACGAGCGAACGCCTCAATCGCCATGCCTTCAGGAAACTCCGAGTGCTGGAAGTCTTGGATCTGTCAGGGAACAAGCTGAGCGCGTTGCCACTCGGGCTTCCGAAGAGCCTCCACATTCTTCGGGCGAAAGATAATCAGATTGCCGAGCTGCTAGTCGGGGCGCTGTTGGGCATGAGCAAGCTAACAGAGCTGCATCTGGCTAATAACCAAATCAAACTGAGCTCTATCTACCAGGGGGCGTGGCAGACGCTCAGCTCTCTCACGGTGAGAATCGTCTTTAAAGTTCATTGTAAAACAACTAGTAGTTGCGAAAGTTTTTTGTCTCACAAAGTATCTGAAGTTACCCAAAGTTATCCTTACATCAAGATGAAAGTAATTTTTCACTGAAAATTGTTTAAGATCGGCCACTAGGCTGAGTTGCCATGGTTTCATTGCTAACACTAAGCTAGTTCGACTTGTCGTCTTTGTAAATGTGACTTTTCTTACTGCAGTTATAATCAGATATTCCCTTTCCTCTCTTGAATTTATTAAGACAAAAAGAAGCAGCTCATCATATTAATGAAAAACTATAGGGTTTAAACTCCTTGTTCCTGTTTTTCCTGCGGTCTGTTACAAAGCACTCCCTCCATAAATATTAATCATCCCTATACAGAACTTTTCACTATATCAACAATATTGTAATCTGGTTTTGTAGTGTGTGTTGCACTCGTCCCTGTAAATAAGCTGCAATAAAACAAACTTTCGCGGTTTTACTACTGTTATAACTCCTGCTTTAAAATTTTAACCTGATTTGTTATTGTGTGTGTGTGTGCGTTTGTGTGTCAGACGCTTGATTTGTCAAGCAATCTGCTATCTCATGTCCCAGCTGATCTTCCTGAGTCTCTGGAGTTCCTACATCTACAGAACAACAGGATCAGCAGCATCTCTGCTACAGACTTTATCAGTACCCCGAACATCAAGAGCATCTTTCTAAGGTCAGAATCTCTCTATTTCCCTCTCTTTTGGGAAACCTGTTGGAAATTCAATTAAATTCAGTTTTATTTATATAGTGCTTTTAACAATGGTCATTGTCTCAAGGCAGCTTCAAAATTTATTTATGGAAAATGTATGGTGTATGTGTGAGAAAAATGTTTCTAGATAATAATAAGACAGGAAGAAACCTTGAGAGGAACCAAACTCAATCAGGGAACCCATCCTCATCTGGGTGATAACAGATAGAAATGATATAACATCATGTGTGTTGTGCAGCTGAAAGTTCAATATAACAGAAGTTCTTTAAATGAACATGAAGACCAGTTCAGCATAGGGACGAGTCAGTAGGTGCAGAGGGCAGATGAGGTCTGGATCACTGGAAGCACAGGAGCAGCATGTGTAGCTCCAAACCATCGTCGAACTCCGCGATCACTGTATCGCACTTGGAATTGCTCGCCGGCCCCGGTATATACTGTACATCGGGGCTCCCGTCGCGGACAGTGTACAAAGACTGCTTCCATCTCAGCTACTGGAGTTACCATACCTGTACCATACCATACCATACCGGCATACAAAAGCACATCGGGAAAATAGGACCATCATCTGGGTTCGTCATCTGGGATCTGTTTCAGCGGGTGCTCTATTAGGCACCTCCACTTCTTCAACGATTGCTCACCCACAAGTCAAAATGGCTCTAGTGAATGCTAGATCACTGGCAAATATTGAAACTTGGGTAAAAAATGGCGACATGTCATGTTTTGGTGAGCTGTGCCCCTCTGACTGTTCCTTCTACAGCACTCCCAGACCAAGTAGACATGGTGGTGGCGTAGCCACTGTTTTTAGAAATTCATTCAAATGTAGACTTCTGCCTGTTGATGCCTTTCTCAGTTTTGAGGTGCAACTGATCTAAATGGACCTTTGCTTTGTGTGTTAGTTTACAGACCACCTAAAGCCTGTTCGACATTTATTCAGGAGTTTTCGGAGTTTCTGTCTACTCAAGTGTCTCGTTGTGACAGAATATTGGTGTTAGGGGACTTTAACATTCATGTTTGTTGTCCTTCTAAACCTATGGTTAAACACTTTATGAGCCTTATGGATTCACTCAATTTTGTACAGTCTGTCTTAAGTCCTACACATAATGGAGGCCATACACTGGATCTAGTCTTGACTCGTGGTTTCTCTGTACATATCTCAGAAATATCTGATGCTGGCATCTCTGATCATTATCCTGCTATTTCATATGTTCAGCCAATTCTTTCCCAGTCTGTACATTACTCTCGTGTTTTTCATGCTAATACTACTGTTGAATTCTGTGAGTCTTATTCCAAGTTTATTTCAAATCCAAATGCCTCTCTGTCATCTTGTATGGATACTGAATTATTGGTTGAAACGTTCAACTCTGCCTGTTATAACGCTTTAAATATAGTCGCTCCACTTAAGCGTAAAAAAACTTAAGCTTAGTCCTCAACCCTGGTTAAATGCATTCACTTGCACTCTCAGAAAAGAGTGTAGGAGGTAAAGTGGAAAAAAGATGGACTTCAGGTTTCCTACCAAATTTATAAAAACTCCTTAATCTCCTATCAAGATTCTGTTAAGGAGGCAAAATCCAAAGAATTTTCCAACTTGATTGCACAAAATGCCAATAGGCCTAAAGTTCTTTTTAAAACCATAAATTCTGTCATTAATCCTGCTGTTTGTTCAGTTCCTGATGTCAATACTGAGACTTGCAAGCAATTTTCAGACTTTGTTGTTCAGAAAATAGAAGACATTCGATCACAGTTCTTTTCTGACTTAGATCTCACTAATCTGGCACACTCAACCAGTAGTTTTATAAACTTTCAGCCAGTGTCTTCATCTCAATTGCTCAAAATAATCTCTCAGATGAAACTCACATCTTGTCAATCTGATGTATTGCCAGGTTGTTAGTTTAGAGAGGTTTTAGGCACAATTACTCCCACTCCTTTAGCTATTGTAAACAGCTCTTTAATAAATGGGGCATTTCCTGAAAGTTTTAAACATGCTATTATTCAACCCTTATTGAAAGGCCCTCATCTTGACCCCGCAGTACATAACAACTACCGTCCTATTTCTAAACTTTCGCTCATTTCAAAGGTTTTGGAAAAAGTTGTGCTATCACAGTTCACTTCATACCTGGATGCACATAATATTCTAGATCCGTTTCAATCTGGTTTTAGAGCACTGCATAGTACTGAGTCTGCATTGCTGAAGGTCACAGATGACATTCTGTTGTGCATTGATTCAGGATCTTCTGCTATCTTAATACTTCTGGACTTAAGTGCTGCATTTGATACGGTTGATCATAATATTCTTCTGAATCGACTTGAGTGTGTTGTCGGGGTGCAGGGTTTAGCCTTAGAGTGGTTTGCATCATACCTAAAGGGGAGAACTTTTTCTGTAAATATTGGATCTTTTACTTCTCCCGTTGCACCTATCCAGTGTGGTGTTCCACAGGGATCCATTCTTGGGCCTCTTTTGTTCTCCACTTATATGCTTCCTTTGGGTTAAATTCTATTACCATTTTTACGCTGATGACCTCCAATTATATTTTCCACTCAAATCAGGAAATGTCTTTACATCTGATCATCTTTTGTCATGTCTTAGTGAAGTCAAAACCTGGATGGCAAAAAACTCTTTGCAATTTAATGAAAATAAAACCGAGGTGTTGTTATTGGGCCCTGCTGTTATTAATAACTCTATCAAAACACAGTTAGGGTCTCTAAGTAACAACCTACATGACTACGTAAAGAATCTTGGCGTCCATCTTGATCCTTTTCTCCACTTTGACAAGCATATAAATACCGTTGTAAAGAGTAGCTTTTTTCATCTCAGATCATTGACTAAGGTGAAACACGTTTTATCCAGTAAAGATCTTGAAATTGTAATTCATGCATTAATTTCTTCTCGTCTGGATTACTGTAACTCTCTGTACGTTGGACTTCCCCAATCTACACTCCCTCGGTCACAGATGGTTCAAAATGCGGCAGCCAGATTCTTAACAGGTGCTAAGAAAAGGGATCACATCACCCCAGTTCTTGCTTCATTGCACTGGCTTCCTGTAAAATTTAGAGTTGATTTTAAGATTCTTCTTTTTGCATATAAGGCACTGCAAAATTCTGCTCCAGACTATATCTGCAATCTTATTACAACCTATGCAGCTTCTAGGTCTTTAAGATCTAATGATCAATTACTATTATCCGTCCCTCGTTCACGTTGTAAAACGAAGGGTGATCGAGCTTTTTCAGTAGTTGCCCCAAAACTCTGGAACAGTTTACCATTGCACATCAGAGCTTCTACATCATTGGACGTTTTTAAATCAAGCTTAAAGACTTATTTTTACTCATTAGCATTCAGGTGGTGATGTGCATGTATTTTGCATAACTAATTTGTGTTAAATTGTTGTGTTATGAATTTACTTTTTAATTCCTTTTATATTTGTTTTATCTTTTGCTGTTTATTTTTATTGTAAAGCACTTTGGATCAACTACGATTGTGTTAAACCTATGCTCTATAAATAAATTTGACTTGACTTGACATGAAGCAGAATCCAGCTGGAGCTGGTCCTTCTCTGGATGCCTCAGGAACCTCGCAGGGTCGGCCTTTGTCTACTGAAGCTGACACAATCTCCCGATGCCTCGGGATGGGTAGAGAAATACAGAACAGATGGGGAGAATTAGCGTAGTTGCCATTCAGGATAGGTGTACTGGAGTATGAGGTTATGGGATGAGTTACATCAGAGTGTAACATCAGGTTCTCAAAGTGTGGGGCGCGCCCCACTAGTGGGGAATACAGACATGACAGGTGGGGCGCAATGAACGGGAGGAAATTAGTGGAAAATAATAGGAAAGTACCTATTCTAATTCATGCTTTTCTTTATTGACAATGAAGAGCGTACGCTCAAAACAATCACACACAAATAAATGGATCATTAATACAAGTAAATTGAATTGAAACCTGCGCGACCCACTGGGCAGCGCTGCGCGACGCTGACAGAAATAGACCGCGCCGACCATCAAATTATATTTTACCCCGCTGGGATGCGCACGTACAGACCAGGCATGGCAAGGCGGAAACAATATTAAACAGTCCTGACATTTTAAATAAATTGAGTCGCGCAGGTTTGTGATTCGAGCGGTGCTGCGCGATCCACCGGGCTGCGCGAATAAACCAGATCATCACTGCGCTATCCAGATAGTCGCGCTGCGCTGTATTTGTGCAGATATTTGGTTCAATCAGGCGCCGCGGTTTCGTCCCACTTTTGACGTGTTTGGCTTCAAATACACTTCGACAATGGAAGAAGACGATGCAGCAGCAGTGAGTTTGCTTACATGTGACGAAACCAACAACGAGGAGATTGTAAAGAAAAAAGCTGCATCGTCTGTGGTGTGGAATTGGTTTGGATATAAGAAAAGTGATACGAATGAGATGAACGTGATTTGGAAGGTACGCAAGTGCACTGTTTTAACAAGTGGTGGAAACACGTCAAACCTTTTCTATCATCTGAAATCCAAACATCCAAACGAATATGGCCAAAGTAAAAAATGCAGCAAACCTCAGCAATTCACAGTTTAAATAAAATTACATTATATAAAACAGTTTCTTTGTGTTTGAGTTTTTATTTATGCATTTTCAGATACAAATTGCTATATTGTGATATATATCGTTATCGAGGTAGAAATTTGCTTCTACTGTGATAGAAGATTTTGGTTATATCGCCCACCCCTGATGAAGCCTATCTTGAGCTTGGATTCATGGTGGTGATGGTGGGGGCAGAGGAGAGACCCGTGTGTGTTTTGTGTCTTAAACCGCTGGCAGCAGACCGCATGAGACCCAACAAATTAGGAAGACACTTAGAGACAACACACTCCAGTCACGTTAATAAGCCACTCGACTTCTTTCAAAGAAAGCTGGCAGAATACAGACAGCAGGAGAATCGCATGGTAACATCTGAATCAGTGGACAGCAAAGCAAATGGCTTCATTCAAAGTTACATACAGAATTGGCCAGTGCAAAAAAACTACAAACGATTGCTGAGCAGCTAATAAACATGGGGTCAATTATGCAAAGATAAGTGACAACGTAAGCCTTTTATAACAATTGCACGTGTATTTTATCTGTTTTTAACTTGGTGTTGTTTGATCTTATTGGTTTAGAAATTGATATTTCAATAAACAGTAAACTTGGCCGATTTCGTTATTATTTTGTTGACTTGTGGGGCTTGAAAATTCGCTCACCCCCTTAAGTGGGGAATGACAGAAAATGTTTGAGAACCACTGAGTTACATGTATGCCAGAGATGCGTCTTGAGTCTACTTTTGAACTGGGAAACCGTGTCTGCTCCCCGAACACTGTCTGGAAGGCTATTCCAAAGCTTTGGAGCTAAATATGAAAATGCCCCGCCCCCTTTTGTAGATTTTGAAATTCTGGGAACTACCAGAAGTCCGGAGCTTTGTGATCTTAAGGCGCGTGGTGGATTGTAGCGTATCAGAAGACTGGTTAGGTATGTGGGAGCTAAACCATTTAAGGCCTTGTATGTAAGTAATACTATTATGTAATTTATTCTAAACTGAACAGGTAGCAAGTGCAGGGGTGATAATATTGGGGTTATATGATCATATTTTATGATATAGTAATGCATTACAATAGTCCGGTCTGGAGGTCATGAATGCATGAACGAGCTTCAGATACGGATAAGATGTTCCTAAGTTTAGCAATATTTCTAAGATGGAAAAAGGCTGTTTTTGTGATATTTGAAATGTGATTTTCAAAGGACAAGTTACTGTGTAATATTACGCCCAGGTCTTTTACTGTTGAGCTGGTAGTAACAGTACATCCTTCTAAACGCAGGCTGAATTGTGAAAGCTGTTGTGTGCTGGTTTTTGGGCCGATAAGTAATATCTCCGTCTTATCTGAATTTCGTAAAAGAAAGTTATTGGTCATCCAATCTTTTATATCCTGGATCTAGGTTTTGTTGAGACATATAACTGGATTCTTAATAACTGCCAACTTGAAAGGTTTAGGAACGTGACCTAGATATAATGAAGAATTAATAATGTTTAGAAGTGGCTCTCCAACCGTATGCATCACTTCTTTTAAAAAAACTGGCTGAGATTGGGTCTAACAAGCATGTTGTTGATTTAGCCGATTTAATAAGTTTATACAGCTCTTCCTGTCCTATACCTGTAAATCACTGAAAATCTAAATGTGAAGCTTTAGACTGGGCGGCGAGGCCGGTTCTACGGGGGGGCAAGAGGGGGCAGCGCCCCCTCAAATAAATGTCTTGCCCCCTCGAATAAAAATTTTTAAATGTTGAAAAAGCACATGTTAATATACTCACAAAATGAATATATTACAAGTTGATAAAATGATCTGCGGTAGGCGCACACACACACACACTTCCCCAGCTTCTTCTTCAGTCTTTCCACTCCGTGACTGCTGAAAGACTGAAGAAGAAGCTGCAGCGTTTTTTCAGTTACAACAAGCACAGCGATGAGTCCACGTCCGTTGAATTAGCCAGACTGAAGACAAATTACCGTTGTCTGACAGACACCTACAGTACGTAAAGCCCCGCCCCACACTGTAGTTCATGGATGAATGGAAATAGGAGACTGTTGTTGTAGAGTGGATTGGAGAGAAGAGAGCTGTTCATTTACTTAAAAAATAAATAAATAAATAAATAATAAATAATAAGGGTTGCGTTGGGAAGGGCATCTGGCGTAAAACCTGTGCCAAGTTGTTGTGCGGACTGAATATTCCGCTGTGGCGACCCCTTGCCGGGAGCAGCCGAAAGACCAACACAACATATATATATATATAAACATATTATCATCTGTTCTATAGCCCATCTGTTTTAACTTAGCTTTTTTATTATTCATAAGACAACCTTTCAGTTTTGTAAATATTCTAGTTATAGTGTGTTAAGTCTTACTTTAGGTTAAACATTTTTGAGACTTTGACCATCCAGCTAAGATAAATGTTATGTCGTTGATTGATAAAATCTGGATTAAGGATTTTGTTTTATGTATTTAATAAAAAAAAAATTCAGTTTCCCCCCTGAGGGATTGCTACCTTATTGTGGTCAGGGGGTTTGCGTGCCTCAGTGACCTTAAGAGCTATACCAGCAGGAGCTTAGTCATCAAAGTGAAATCCACTTCTCCTGGCTTTGGACGAGCTAACAACACAATTCAGCAAGGACAATACTGTTACTATAAGCACAGGGGAAAAAACTGTGCTCGAACATGATGCCCCCTTTACATTTCTGACTTCCCCCCCATATGGTCTGGTCTAGAACCGGCCCTGCTGGACTGGATCATGAGATGCTGTTAGAGGATGAACTTTTATTATTTTCTTCCTGATACTATCGATTTTTTCACTGCAGAAGTCTATAAAGTCTTCACTTCTAAACTGTTATTGGATACTCTCTGCAGGCATGATAGGTTTTGTTAGACCAGCCACTGTAGTAAGTAAGAACCTGAGGTTGTTTTGGTTTCTTGCTATCAGTTGGCTCAGATGCTCGGCCCTAGCAGGTTTTAGAGCCTGTCTATTGCTTCACATACTATTTTTATATGCAATAAGGTCCTCACAATGATAGCACAGTGTCTGAGGTCCCCACAATGATGAGGCAGTATTCACACAATGATGGCCCAGTAATTCAGGTTCTCAAAATGATTGTACAATGTGTAAGGTCCTTACATTAATGGCAGAGTGTCAGGTCCTCACAATGATTGCACAGTGATTAAGGTCATAATGATCATAATTATTATAACTGAATAATACTAGGCAAAAACCTAGGAAATTTGACAGTTTACTATAACTGTGGGACTACATCCTGTGCAGCCATTGTGAGATCCTTAATCACTGTACAGTCATTGTGAGGATTTTACATATTTTGCCATCATTGCACGGACCTCACGCACTGGGCCATCTTTGTGGGGACCTCAATCACGGTGGAATCATTGTGAGGACCTCACACAATCAGCCATCATTGTGAGCACCTTACACACTGTGTAATCATTGTGAGAACTTCAAGTACTGTGCAATCACTGTGAGAACCTTAATTGCTGGGCCATTATTGTGAGGACCTTACACCCTGTGCAATCATTGTCAGAATGTCAATCATGGTGCAATCACTGTGAGGGCCTCACACATTGTGTCATCATTGTAGGGACCTTAATCACTGTGCAATCATGTGAGGACCTCACACGCTCGGCCATCAGTATAAGGATCTTACACACTACACTGTACAATCATTGTGAGAACCTGAATTACTGGGCCATCATTGTGAGGACTTTATACACTGTCTCATCATTGTGGGTCCTCAGACACTGTGCTATCATTGCGAGGACCTTATATCTTCTTTGTCTTTCGGCTGAGGACCTTATATACTGTGCAATTATCGTGAGAACTTAAATTACTGTGCAATTATCGTGAGAACCTCAATTACTGTTGCTATTATTTTGAGGACCTCACACACTGGGGCATCACTGTGATATTATTGTGAAGACCTTATCGTGAAAACCTCAATCACTATGCAATCATCCTCACACACTGGGCCAACATTGTGAGGACCTTACACACTGCATCATCATTGTGGGGACCTCAGACACTCTGCTATCATTAGGGAGACCTCAGACACTGTGCTATTATTGTGAGGACCTCAATCACTGTGCAATCATTGTGAGGACCTCACACACCGCATCATCATTGTGAGAACCTCACTCACTGGGCCTACATTAGGGGGACCTCAGATATTGTGAGGACACTATGAATCCCTTGTATTGAATACTGCGGGGACTTTGTCACTTTCATTGAAGAACAGTGTATACACTTAAACACCTGTTTAAACACTGTGTGTGTTGATATAACCATAGACATTTTGTGTGTAAACACATTTTTTTGATCTCTTATACACACACACACACACACACACACACACACAATCATTTGTGTTTTGGCACATGTTTTGGCACATGTGTGTGTGTGTGTGTGTGTGTGTGTAAGAGAGAGTGAGAGATAGAGAGATACTTGCTATTATTTTCCCCTCCTTTTAAAATATAATGGGACAAACTTCGACCTTGCATGTTATATTCTTCTAAAAGAAAAGAAAAGGACAAAGAATTCATCACACTGCTTATTAAATATTACTCGCTACATCTTTTTTTAATCAAACATTGCAAAACTATCTGACAAGCTAAGAGGAAATGATGTGAGCCATGTGGTGTTTTTTAATCAATATCATAAAGATAAGATCGTAAATAATTATTAATCAAAACAGAATCAGATATCAAGCATTAATCATAGCAGTTATCTTTATGTAAATTCAATTCAATTAAATTTTATTTGTATAACGCTTTTAACAATGGTAAAAGTGGTTTTCTGACTCTGAATGCTATATATATATATATATAAAATACCCCCCCCCCATGTGTTTTTATGTTCATGTGGGACTACTGACAAACAGCTGTGTATGTACACACACACACACACACACCACTGCAGTGCATTAGTTTTATCAGTTTCTATCTCTTCGTATTTTTTTTTCTCTTCGGATAAAAGAGCAAGAGAGAGAGAGACTCTGTGTGTGTGTGTGTGTGTGTGTGTGTGTGTGTGGGAGGGGGGGGTGTTTATTACTGTGTTTGCTGCCATAAGGAAGCTGCTTCTTCAGTGACTCAGAAATATATAATAATAACTTTGTGTGTGTGTGTGTGTGTTAAGTTTAATCGACACAGCTGTTTAGTTTTAATAGGATGTTAAAGGTGTGTGTAAAGACAAAACCAACAGTTGCACTTCAGTTTCCATCATCCCTCTCTCTCTCTCTCTCTCCCTCACACTATCTCTATGTCTGTCTGTCTCTCTGTCTCCTCTCTTCCTTTTTTCCTCCGTCTCTGTCACTATTCTTCTCTTCACCTTTTTCTTATTTCTGTCTCCCTCCCACTGTCTATTTCTTAATCTCCCTCACATTCCATCTTTTATCTCATCTTATTTGACCCCTTTTATCCTCTCTGTCTCTATCTTCATCTGTCATAATCTCTCTCTCTCTTTCTCTCTCTCTCTCACAGGTTTAACCGTCTCTCCGCTCTCTCCGTGGCCGAGGACTCCTTCTCTCACCTGTCCAAGCTGCAGGTGTTGGACATCGGACACGGAAACGCCCCACCCCGGCGTGTCCTTGCCGACCTGATAGAGGCAGACTACACGGAAACCGAGGACGAGGAGGTGCAACCAGGAAAAAAACGATAAACTGAAGTGAACCTTGTATAGAGAATAATCTAAGGAGAGGTATACAGTGTCGAGTGTAGAGGATGGAGGTCATGTGACTCTGATTATTATTGATGATGTTAGAGTCTGGATGATGGAAGTCATGTGACTGATTACCGCCGATGATATGAGATTGTAGATGATGCAAATCTGAGTGGCGTGATTTTTTATAAATTTGTACATTTTTTTTCCTCTTAAGGCTAAATTTGCTAAATCATTTACAGCGTGTGCAGAAAGTCCATTAACCTCAGCCTCATTTATCTCAGAAACCACTTTAACTTCCTCTCTGAAACGTCATTCGCCTCAAAGCACTATGGTAAAATGATAGAAATGCTCTAAAGGAATTAGCCGTGACGGATCCTTGTTATTTTAGCTCCTGGATCTTCGCCTTGTTCTAATTGAAACCATAAGCAGGAGAAGCGGAGAACGAACCCCTCACACTCGGATATCTGCACTCTTTTTTCTATATACAAACAAAAAACTTTAATAATACTCACAAAAAAAACAACAACTCCTTCTTGGCTCACTAATGCTCTGCTCTATAATTCCACATTCACTTACAGCTTACTGTTATTCACATGGACATTACTCACATTCGCAGACAAGATGTCATCCAGCTAATGAAACTAGCATCATATTTATCATATCTTGGATGCTGAGGAACAAGCGGCTTAAATTTACTGCTAAGGAATGTAGTGTGGCGTGTCTCTTTAACTCCTGAAGTTAACAACTGGAGTTGTCCTGAACATTTTCTTAATAGATAGATAGATTAGGAAATCCCAGAAATGTCCAAAAATATCAAATAATCTACTGTGTTTAAAACAACAGCAATTAAAAAAAATAAGTAATTTATATTCACTCTTCACGCATCAGAATTGAAATGTTTATTATAGCCACGCTAATTTCTTTTTACACTAACTCAATCCTTGATTTTTGTGCTTTAATGAATCCAGGAAAAACCTATCAGGTCTATAAACTAGCTGCTACGTAACAGTAGCATGTTAGCGTATGCTAATGTTAGCACTAACTCCACGATCAAATATTTTCTCCCCCTCCCCCAACCCCTCCCCCCAACCCCACAGGAATTTCATGCCTTTTCTTTCTTTTTATTTTGCTTATCAATTTTATTTAATTTTATCTTTCACACCCGACACACAGCACATGCTTTCTATTTTATAGTTTTTTTGCGAAAGGGAAAGCATGTTCAGGGCGTGATTAGGTCAAGTTTAACAGCAGACCCACACTGAGGGATGTTTTCGTACCACCTTCTGACTGTTTCCACTCGCACCGGCCAGAACCAGGCCTTTGCATTTGAAACTGAAAAGCAGTAAAACAGCGAGAGTGAGAGGTCGTAGCATTTGGAACCGTTCCAAGAAAGGAAAAAAAAAAGGGGGGGTTTTGAATAAGGCGCTTTACAGAAATCAGCAGCAGGTCTCCAGATTTCCTGTGCCTTCATGTCCATGGAGACTTGACTCAAAACATTTGGCTGGAGAGTCCTGATCTGAGGCACAGATGGAGAGAACACATGAAGTCTTTTTTTTTTTTTACTTCTTTTTCTGTATGTTACTCTTTACAGTGGCTGAATGCACTATTGAGTAACATCCTTTGGGTCAAGATCATCGTAAAGTGCCTTTGAGCCTTTAATTTGCGAAAATAAAAATAAAAAATCCATGTAACTGCATATTAACTTTATTAAGGAGACCTTAGGCTGTTAGAAATGCATTGTGGTCACGCTCCAGAACTTTAATATAAATAATGTACAGATGTGCATGCAGACAATGTACGAGTAAATCACAAAATATGTCCTCTCCGTCACTGACAAATTTCACCATTTGCATGGCATATTGATTATATAATGTAAATCTTAAGATAGATTGTTTTGTCCCCTTATCCATAATATATTATAGTTATTTGGAAAATTGTGATAATAATAAGGTCAATCCAAAATATGGCAAAAACTATTCGCACATGTCCACCCTGTCATGGCAGAACTAATGATTATCACAGGATGGACAGTTTTTGCTGAAGTTACCCTTAAATGAGCACACGGTGGACCTTCAGTTAGCAGGGATTCACTGCTGAAGGTGACTGTGTGCTGTTTATCACATGTATTTTGAATTTCTGTTTTTTATTTCATATTTATTAATATTTCACTATGACAGGGTGGACATGTTAAGCTCAATAACATCAAACTACCAACAAAACCTAATAAAAATGAGAAAATATAAGTGTAAATAATTAATGTACTTACAGCAGTCGTTTGTTTCAACCTCCGGTTTAGTAAGAAAAAAATGATCTTGGTGATGTCACTGATGACAACATCCAGTTTGTCAAAGGGGCAGTTCCCCAAAATGTCACGGTGAACATTGATTCCAAGGACATTTTCCAAATGTTTATTATCGTTAATATTTTTCAAAAAGATTAAAATTATTAAAGACATCAGGACAACAACAACACACACCCAGTCAAAGAAAATGGTATAAAATAACGGAAACACATTTCCTAATGTTACCTAATTTTGAGGAGGCCCCGCCTTTTGTGTGTTCTGACACCTTTCAATGGGACCCAGCATTAACCTTTCCTCAATTTGAGTTACGATAGGTCTTGTCTTCTGATGGATTGGACTAAACGGGCCAACATTCGCTACATCAGTGAGCCTTGGCCACCCATGACGCTGTTGCTGGTTCACCAGTTTTCCTTCCTTGGATCACTTTCTGAATGTCCTGGCCACTGCAACCTGGGAAAAAAAAGAGCTGCAGTTTTGGAGTTGCTTTGACCCATCACATCCCTCATTGTCCCCCATCATAGTAGCTACAGTTATAATGGAAATTGGACGTGTGTGGGAAATATTAGGAAGCAAGTGAACAATTTGTCCCAGAAGTTGATGTGTTTGAAGCGGAAAAAAAGGAAAGCGTAAGGATTTGAGTGACTTTGACAAATTGTGATGGCTAGAGGATTAATTTTTTGGTACGTCCTGGCTGCAGGGGTGATCCTAGGAAGGAAAACTAGTGAACTGGTGAAAGGGTCATGGCTGGCCAAGGCTCACTGATGCAAATGATAGAAGAGCTAATGTATATGTAATTGTTGAAAAGGTTATTGCTGGTTTTGATAGAAAGTTAACAGAATACACCGTGCATCACTGTTTTAGTTGAAGGAGGGGGACCTAATCAATTTTAGGCAGCTGGTCATAGTGATGGGGCTGATTGATGTATAATTGTACTAATACTGTACATGTCTAAATGTTTGGTCATTTCTAATGAAACCCTCAGAATTTCTTTACTGCAGTAGGTTGGTAGCATGATAACTACATGATTCTGATGAGGACACTAAAGGCACTTTTTTAGGGATTTTAACCACTGTATGAGAATCTCCTGAATAGGTTCCCAACTGATAACACAGTCTTAGTACTAAAAACTCAGTAGGTTGCAGCAATTTATATGAATGATTTAAAATGCTTTCTGCGAATGGGATGGCTAAGATGAGACAAAGAGTTCCAGACCACAATATTGAGCCTCTTTATGGTGCTAACTCTGTAGCTGCTTCCTACAATTTAGCATAAATTAATGATAACAGATGGGATGAAACATTTGTCATGTAACAGGTTTCTGATGTACTAGATATGCAGATAATAATATTATATATGGCGGCGCGGTGGTGTAGGGGTTAGCACTGTCGGCTTGCACCTCCAGGGTCCGGGTTCGATTCCCCGGCCAGGCTCGATTCCCGTCTCTTTGTGCATGGAGTTTGCATGTTCTCCCCGTGCTTGGTGGGTTTCCTCCGGGTACTCCGGTTTCCTCCCACAGTCCAAAGATATGCAGGTTAGGCTAATTGGCGTTCCTAAATTGCCCGTAGTGTGTGATTGGGTGTGTGAGTGTGTGTATGTGTGTGTGCCCTGCGATGGATTGGCACCCTGTCCAGGGTGTACCCCGCCTAGTGCCCGAAGTCTCCTGGGATAGGCTCCAGGTCCCCCGCGACCCTGAACACAGGATTAAGCTGTATAGAAAATGAATGAATGAATGAATGAATATTATATATAATAAGCGTATAATTAGGTTAACACAGCTAAAAACAAAATAATTTTCATTGCTAACGATATGTTAAGATATCATGAGTCAAATAATAATAATAATAATGATAATGATAATGATAATAATAATAGTTCAGCTAATGCAGACTTTCCCACTCCCGGAACTTCTGGGAGACTCCCGCAAGTCCACAAATCACACACACACAGACACACACACACACACACACACATTTATTTTTAACTGTGAACTAGCCAATGAGTTATAAAGCATGCACACAAACTGATTCATCTCTTTTTGTGCTTAATAAATAATAAATTTACCGCTTTTCTGAGTGGGAGGGTCTTCAAACTCAATGTCTCTCTCCATGAGTACAGCAGAGTCCTGCAGTGTGATGGCATGGTCATAAAAAAGCCAAAATATAAAAAGCACTTCACCCAAAATACAGTAAGGTGTACTCCTGCCTATAGTAATGGCTGTTTTTTGGGCTGCACTGTTTACCTTCACCCGTAGTGGAGTTAATGTTTGTAAAACGCCTGTTAAGGTTGAGATTAACAGCCTCATTAATTTATCAGCATTTGCTAGCTTACATTATTCGAACTAGCTGGATAGCTTCAGTCAGCGGGAATCTGCTCATGTCTGTCGCAGCGGTGGCGTCGGTGGGGTCGTGGTGTCCAGGTGATCTCCCTGAATGAGTTTCTGCGGGTGGGATGTCTGGCTAGACGTCTGACATTTTATACAGCAAATCCAAATCTCCTTTTCAAAAATGTATCTCAAAGTATTTTCTGTAATGCAACATCATATTTAAGGTGCTTTGTACACAGCAAATAAATTATTTTTGAAACAAAACAGATGGTTGTATATATTCTTTATACAGTTTGTTCTCCAGATGTTAAATATGTTACTGACATTTACTTTAAAGACCCAGATTGATACTGGATTATTAGTACAGGACGTTAAAGCTGAACCTAAGATTTCATTTGATTTACTATTTAATGTAAATATACATGAATGTACAATGATTTTCAGTAAATGTTTCATTCATTTCAGCAGATTTTCATTTCTTCTTAACTTCACGTGACTGAACATGATTGAGGATGATTAAGAAGGATTAAGAACCTGTGATCTTGATCCTTCCCTCTGTTGCCTCTGACTTGCTCATAGGGACAAATAAAGGGACTATAGTGTCTGATAAAGTTATCATTTTTTTAATAAATAATATTTTGAACATGGTTTAAAGCTTAGAATTTTTGTTAATGCAGGGTTTTTTTTGGACAATATCCATTATTAAAAGCACTATACAAATTAAATTTAATTGAATGGAATTTAATTAATCCTGCTCAAAAATATCTACAGTATGATGCCCAGTAAGCCTCAGCCTTAACCGTTTGAGTCAGCACTGCCCTGAAGACATAAAAGTTAAGGATTCCCAGCATGAACTTCCAGTCTCCTAACACAGTATGACTTCAGATCAATCCCTGGCATCCGTTATCACCCAGACGAGGATGGGTTCCCTGTTGAGTCTGGTTCCTCTCTAGGTTTCTTTCTATTGCCATCTCAGGGAGTTTTTCCTTGCCACTGTCGCCCTGATCAGGGACTACATCATCATTTTGATTCATACACATAATTCACATTTCATACAAATTTCCATAATTTTCTGATTTGATTGTGTGAAGCTGCTTTAGAAATAATGACAATTGTTAAAAGCACTATTTAAATAAAATGTAATTAAATTGAAGATATTCATAAAGGTGAGTTATTGTGCCCTCTGGTGGCCTGGCAGGGCTAACTAGTCATTATTGGACTCTAAAAACTGCTGGGTTAAAAAACAACCCAACTTTAAGACAGCCACTGGGTCACTACTGGACAGAACACGCGCTGGGTTGGTTTGAACCAAGTGCTGAGTTTAACCATTTAACCCAGATTTCTGAGTTGTTCATTTGACCCAACCAATGGGTGGGTGGACAGGGTGCCAATCCATCGGAGGGCACAAACACATACACAAGCTCACACACCCATTCACACAATATGGGCTTTTTTTCTTTTGGGAACACCAATTAACCTAACCTGCATGTCTTTGGACTGCAGGAGGAAACAGGAGAACCCGGAGGAAACCCACTAAGCACAGGGAGAACTCCATGCACACAGAGACGGGAATCGAGCCTGGCCGGGAATCGAACCTGGACCCTAGAGGTGCAAGGCGACAGTGCTAAATAGAATAAGAATAAGAAAATGCAAATAACTCAATTTTGACCAAAATGTCAGACAGAACCTTAGAATCCCAAGGTGACAATTTGTTAAATTTAAAATGAATGGACCATAAACACTCTGTAAAACAATAAAAACAAGAGGCCCCTGTAAATCTGATTTCAATTGCATTTGTTTTGCATTTAATACAATGTTTAAACACTTTTTATATAGAAGTTTTCAATACAAATCTTATAATAGCAACATGACATCAAACATTCCCCATCTTAATATTTAACTATTAGTTATTTGACTACTATTTAATTTCCTTCAAAATTACATCAAGTCATAATTTTTTTTTTTTAATATTATTGATTAAATATGGACTGAAAAAAAAAACTGTTGTCCTCAAAAATGTAACAGATGAGGACTCATGTCCATCAATCTGCTCTACAATATGCTGGAGAAACACTGCTTTGTGTAGTTAACATCAAAGACAAGAAAAATCTTTCAAACAAACATCAACAGCCTCCACCAAAGAGTCCGGAACGCAGAGTGCAGGATGCGTCACACAGCCGCGATATATTATACTATAACTGTATTAGAATAAAGAATACCAGTTAGAAATACACTAAATTAAATACCTCCGCTGTTTGATCCACTACGGAGACATCACAGCCAGTGGTAATGTAGTTTTCAGAAGTTCTTTCTGAGATGAGGCTGCGTTGGGCGGCTACATGAGCGCAGAACGTCCCGGGATTGTGGAGCAATTGTTTAAATACATGCTATTTATAATAACCGATGGAGCTGTACACATGCACATGTGACACAGTAACAGTAATATTTCGAACATTTTGCAGGCTGCCGTTTGGAGAAACCAGACAATAAAGAATAAACTAATTGATGGGTCAAAATAACCCAACCAGCTGTTCATTTGTAAATGACCCACTACATCTCATTTGACCAATATACAGTAGAGCAAACCAACAACATGTTTATAGTACCCACAATAACTCCCCAGCCTACTAATAAAACACGGGATATATGAAGTATAAAGAATTTCATTGTGCAGTAATGTATAAATGACAAATAAAGGCTGAACTTAAAACCTTTTAGTTAAATATTAAATAAATATTCTATACATAAATTCAGTTAATATATAAAATATTGCAGAAATTCCATGTGAAAGGCCCGGGTTCGATTCCCAGCCAAGGCTCGAACCCCCAGCCGCTGGGTGCCGTGCCGGTCCCAAGCCCGGATAAAATGGGAGGGTTGCCTCGGGAAGGGCATCACGTTTTTGTGCGGGCTGGATATTCCGCTGTGGCGACCCCGATGCAGCCGAAAGACCAACAACTACGTGCACAAATAATTCCAAATTTACAGCTGCTCTAGTGGATCATGAACAAAAATACTTATTTGGTTTTGCATTTTATTATGTAAAATTATTTATTTTTGTACACACAATTTAAATTCTCATAGTGTGCATATTTCGATAAATATATCGTTATTCTGAATGTTATTCTGACAGTTTGCTAAAAAGATTTATAGATGTGCTATTTTTATGTCATACTACAACAATTTACAGCTTGATTTTTATTCTAAAAAGGGAAAGAAAGTATTATTTGGGCAGTTTCCCTTTACACTTTAGTCATGAACGTTGAAAGTGTTTAATAAATATAACGATGAATAAAAAATTATTCCACTGCATCAAAAAAAAATTTTTATACTTTATATACTAAAATTAAAAAAATTATTAAAAAGGGACTAAAACGTTGAATAAAACAAACAAACAAACAAAAAAGACCAGAACACTTATACAAACCTAATTTTTTTAAAGAAATTTCATGAATAAAGCACAACTCTACTAAAGTGGGTCATAAGCAGAAAGGGTTGGATGACAGCAATGGAAAGATTGCGAGCCTTTTCCTCTTTGCTCGCTGCTCGATAATGCTGGAAAATTACTGCACATCACCAAATTGCACCTTCTTTTGTCCTACTTTATAAAACCACACACACACAAAAAAAAGTACTGATGTGAAAAGCCTGAGGACATCTGGAGTGTTTTCTACCTGAGAGCGCTGAGGTCGTTCAGGGAGCAGCAATTTGAGTCTGATTTACTGAGATGATATAAAAAGGTTATAGAGGATGCGGAAGCTGATCTTATACAAAATCAATCAGAGCCGTTTTTCAGTAAGAGAGATTTAGAAATCATCAACACGTCCTCTCTCAAAGACAGTCACCATCAACAACTTGGATGTTTCGTATTTACAGTTAAAATGTCTGAGATCCATCAGTTCTGGTTCTTGGCCTAAGAAATCTAATTAGCTGACGAACTGAGACAAGACAGACTGACACGACAACATACATTAACAACATAAATTTAAAAAAATACTAACTCGCTAACTTACAGGCCTATAATTAGCCGTCTAATGGTTTATTTTAATCAATCGGTACGCACTCAGGAACCGTGTCTGAGTCTGCGATCTCGGTTGAAAAGGGATAAAATCTAAATCTGATGTGCCAGTTGTACCTGAGAGCGGAAGTAGATCAGTGCTGTCGGTCTCCTCCAATATCCCGTAGCAATCGTTGTTGGGCGTGGTACAAATCAATCATGTCTAGTGAGAAAGCACCGCTTTTCTGTCCGTCTCTCTCACAGAGCAGTCGTATTATTTTGCAGCTCATCCCACATGAAAGAACCTACTGTATATGAGGATATATGCGCATATATGAAACCTATATCCAGTATATATGCGCATATATCCGCACCTATATGAGGATATATGAAACCTATATGCAGTATATATGCATATATATATGATAATATATATGCTGCATATATGCGTATATATGCCACATATAGGCAACATTGAGGTGCATATATGTGCATATACAGGCCATATAGGTCTCCTGTATTGCTTCTTTATATCCACATATAAGCCCTATATGTACATACAAGATATGTCTCCTATGGCAGGATCTGGTCATTTTAGCTCATATCTCACTTTGGCAACTGTCATACATGATGCCTAGCTCATATTTTCTATTATCAAGGCAATAACTAAGAACTAACTTTAAAAAAATGCAAAGAACTTATGTGCAAACACATTAAATTGGTATCCTAATTGGCCACATACAGTATATGAGGATATATGCACATATATGAAACCTCAGTCTCCGTGAAAATCTTTTTGAAATACGTCACTAAAATTAACTGAAATGAGAAATGAGAAATATATCTATATATCTTAAAGTGTCTACTTTTAAATGATGCAAGTCACATTGAAAACAAATATTCTCAGTTTATATAATCCGTATGAAACCAAGGAGAGGCACAGAATTTCTGTCGCACTTATCTGCTAATAACTCGAGGCTGGACACGCCCACACGCCAATCACACGGAAAGCAGTCCGGGTAATTTACATACTAGGCCACGCCCCCGGACACCGGCCTGATCAACACACACACACACACAGAGACAGGTTTGAAAACACTCAGATTCAGTGAGTTTTCTGCATGTTTTGGAAGATGGCACGCGCTTACACATCCGAGGAAACTCTTCAGAATGTCCTGGAAAGTGGGAGGAGTTTACATTTACCTCAGAAGAAGACTGTGTGACTCCGACGACGAACAGGAGCATTTTGAAGAGAGAATAGACCCATGCTACACTGGGTAAGTTATTAAGTCTTATATAACTCTTATTCTGATAATATTAAACTAATATTAGTAAATATTTTCCTCACTACAGCTAGCTCTTGTCAGCTTGTGTGACACATTGGCTTTCAATGCCATTTATATAGTTTAGGTAAATCATGCTAACATGCTGCCTCATGTAGCACAAACATGATATTTCCCGGTGGCTAAGCTAATGCCTTATGGAGTTTACAGATGTTTATATTCACCTTGTTTTGGATAGCTTTAGATTATGGTTGCTAATATGTATTTGGCTCTGTTTTGGTTAGCTTATAACACTGCTATCGGTAATGTTATTTAGCACAAACAAGCTAGTTCCAGGTGGCTAAAATACTGCCTTATGTAGCTAAGTGATGCTTATGAATATTTCTTTGGTGTAAATGTATATAATCCCTTTTGTTTAGCGTGTATTTACAAATGCCTGATAAGATGTAATTGTTTAGAATGTGTTCAATATGTGTGTAATGTCCAATGGATGGTGTTTGCTAATGTCTCAGTTGTAAATGTTTGAGATCCACTACATGGTCTGTTGTCCATCAACAGATATTTGCCCAGCCTATTGTCCATCAAAAATACAGAGGGGCACAAAAATGTATACACACTTTCACAATTGTTATCTATGGCCTTTTTTAAAACTCAAATTGAATTATGGCAGCAGTGTGTAGTATTACTGTACAGTATCTATCACCATCATTGATGCCGTCATGTGACCTACAGAAGAGAGGTGTATATTTTTCATGTTGAAGTGTGGATAAATTTTTTGGTCATCTCTTTATATATTATGCATCCATATTAATTGCACATCCATTTACTCTGAACAGTATAGGCTAACATTTTTTTATTTATTTGTTTTTAGGAATGTGTCTGCATCACCCTTGCCTTCACCAGCCCCTCACATCAGGACACGCAAGCTCCGTTCAGATGGACCTCTTGTATTTGTGAAGTGGATGGACACACGAGAAGTATCTACATGTTGTACCATCCATTCTGCTTATACAGTAGACGCGGTGAAGATGAGGGTGAAATTACAAGGTACATGGACTACAAAGACATTTCCTGTGACTGCGTACAACCAGCACATGGGGAGTTGATCACTCTGATCAGCTATTACAATACTATACTACACAGCACAAAACAATGAAGTCGTACAGAAATATTTCTCTACACTGCTTGGACATTGCTCCAACCAATGCTTACCCTGCATGTATGTTTTGTACAGGTTTTTTTTTTTTTATCTTGCACTGTTTTACTCTGAATGTCCGTCTTTTTTCAGTTTTTATTTTGTACTGTTCCTGTTGCAGTTTTACCCTGCATGTATCTTTATCATTAATCTGCATTTATACATAAAATCCTATTAACTATTGGGAAGCTAAACATGAGAATCAGTATGAAACATGAAAAGTTTCTAAAAGTTGCCAATAAATTAATATTGTGATGTGAAATAATTTTTCAGATTGAAGTTATAAAGGGCTCTGGGGTGTTTTGCCAGGCAGAAGTGTGGAGAGCCGCCCGCCTTGCCACCTCTGCTACTGCCATGATACGGAATCTGCTGCTGGGCACCTTCGACTTGGAGACTGGACCAAATTAAAAAGGTAGCCATTATTGGTGAGTAAATGCATAATGCGTTGAGAAGGGAAAAAAACATTATAAGTTCACCACTTTAACCATAGCCTACTTGTATCAATGTTTATTAGCCATCAATGGAGACTGCATAAGGTAGGGCACCCATTATTGTTACTGTATCTGCTTGGTACCTATAATACTAATTCATCGCTTGCTCACTTCTTAATCCTACCTTTCCTCTTCTAAAGCCACATTTCTGGGGTATTGCGCTGTAGGGTGTGTAGTCCTCTATTTTGTAGAACATATAGTGTTGCAGATAACCTCGTGGCACTAATTGTTGTCGTCTGAAGTTTTAATAAATAATCATTTATTATTATTATTATACTGTCTTATTATTTTTGTCTTCTCTAGATGCTACATTGAAGAAGTGGTCGGCAGCCACCCGAAGGCAGATAGGCACATCTATCAATTCAAAGCTCACGGAGCTGGGAAGATCCACAAAATATATTTTTTTCTTCCTGTTCAGTTTTTTGTCATGTTTTTGTTCTTTTACTAGTTGATTGTTCTTAAGAAAATAAAAAATTAATTTCTACATTTTGGGCTTTTATTTATGTTGTCTAGCAGCTATGGATTTTTTTACTAATCTAGGTAAACATATAGGTGCATACATGCACACATATATACATGCAGATATGTACCTATATAGGTGCATATATGTACATATAATATACGATAACGGCCAATTTTATATGTCACATATACTGTATTACTATATAGGTTCATATATGTACATATAATATAGGAAAACGGCCAATTTTATATATGTCACATATATTAAAAACCTATATCAAAACCTATATTAAAACATATATGTTTATATAGGTTCTTTCCGTGTGGGATGCACCACCTTGTGTGTATTTGTCCTCTATCAGCTCCCTGTGATGAGGCTGTCATGGCTGCAGTCGGAAAACAAGGCCGTGTCTCTGAAAGGCTTCGATCTCACGATCTGTCCATGATCATCACAATCGCTCGCGTCGTCCCAGGCGTTTGTCCGAGCCCGGAAACTGGAGTAGTTTCTCAAACAGCGGTCGTTTAGACGAATCGATGACAACCAAGGATCGATTTTACAAACCGATCGAAAACTATAAGACGGGAAAAACAATAAAGTGGCAGCTCTATAGACCACAAGTAAGGAGACGGATGTTGAGGCACGTTCAGTCCTGGAAAGCCATTTTAGAGATTTTCTTGTCTTAGTGACAATAAACTGCGGAAAAGAAAGCGGGGATGAGAACACGGCCTAGGGATGTAAACCAAAATAAATTGTCCTGTAAAGATTTACTTTAATGAGTTAAAGAAATCAAAAACATTTTCCAGTAGGGAATCTGAGAGAACATTAATATCACTGGTTTCTCACTGATTTCTCTTTCATCTCAGGCTGCAAAATCAGATATTTTATATTATGTAGCATAAAATTAGCTAACACACAAAATGTCTTAAAATCTATTTTATTTTTTGGGATAATTTTTTTTTCAAACTCGTCCGTCCAGATGACGACATAAATAAACATTTTTAGTTTTTTCATAATCTTCAGGAATTTTCACGTTTATTTAGCATGTGTATCTGTGATGCTTATCACCGCTCCAGTTTGTATTTTAACGGTAACCTTTTTCACATCAGTCAATTTTTTCGAAAACATATGCATAAAACATGTTAATTATTCCGCCATTCGGTTTCATGCAATCATGAAGAGTCGCACCTGTGTGCAGGATCACGTTAGATTTAAAAGGGTTTTTGGTGTGTGAATATATGTACATGTGTAAAAGACATGAGAGAGACAGAGAGAGAGAGAGAGACAGAGAGAGAGAGAGAGAGACAGACACAGAGAGACAGAGAGAGAGTGAGAGAGAGAGAGACAGAGGGATAGAGAGACAGAGAGAGAGACAGAGAGGGACAGAGAGAGAGACAGACACAGAGAGAGAGAGAGAGAGACAGAGAGAGAGAGAGAGACAGACACAGAGAGAGAGTGAGAGAGAGAGAGACAGATAAAGAGAGAGACGGAGAGAGAGAAAGAGACAGAGAGAGAGAAAGAGAGCGACGGATAGAGAGACAGAGAGAGTTTTTGTTTTTCCTTCTGAGAGACAGAGAGAGAGAGAGAGAGACAGACACAGAGAGAGAGAGAGACAGACACAGAGAGAGACAGAGAGAGAGAGACAGAGAGAGAGTGAGAGAGAGAAAGAGACAGAGAGAGAGAGGCAGAGAGACAGCGAGAGAGAGACAGCGAGAGAGAGACAGAGAGAGAGACATAGAGAGTAAGAGAGAGACAGAGAGAGAGAGAAAGAGAGAGACTGATAGAGAGAGAGAGAGGCAGAGAGAGAGACAGAGAGAGAGAGAAAGAGAGAGACGGATAGAGAGACAGTGAGACAGCGAGAGAGACAGAGAGACAGACAGAGACAGACAGAGAGACAGCGAGAGAGAGAGACAGACAGAGAGAGAGAGAGACAGAGAGAGACGGATAGAGAGACAGAGAGAGACAGACAGAGAGATTTTGCCTACACGGTGATAAACAGCTGAAGAACAAGAGGAGAAAAATACATGTAGGAAAATCACACTGAGTTTAAATTAACATAGAAAAACATGGATAAATAAATTAAATAATAATAATAAATAATTATATACAACACACAAAAATAAAGAAAAAAGTAAGACAATACATATGAAATAAAGCTTAAATATCATGTTACTTTTCGGTTCTCAAAGGTTTACAGCGCTGTCTGAGGTTCTCGCTGCAGTTGGATCCAGTAAGCAAAAGTGTTCATAGTATGACGTCTGATCACATGACTGCAGGTTGCTGATTTATTTCCATCCAAATGCACTAACAGCTGGTGCACAAACCAGAGCGAGCTTATTTAGAGTTACTAGCGCCTCTTATTATGCTGGTGAACCAGGAAGAACAGGACTGTTGATTTTGGGGCTTGACCTGATCTGACCTTCCACCATTGCTAAAGCCAGTTCGATCCAAGTTAGCAAGTGATTAGCACAAGACGTTCTCAAACACCCATAAATCACAAGTTCCTCTACAGTAAAACATAATTTCTGCTCTCCACTTTCTGACTCTTGTTAAGTTACTGGAACAGTTACAGGCTTTGAACAACTTCAGGCTGAAGGTTTTGATTTCATCTGCTTTTTTCCCCCTCGCAGGATAACAAATGTTGATATCTGACCTAACGCGTTAGATTACTCGTTACATCAAAAAAGTCATGTTACATGTTACACCCAACACCGTTAGCTAGTATGCAGAAACATATAATAATAATAATAATAATAATAATAATAATTCAAGTCAATAGGAATGTCATATTTTCCCCAAATCAAACCAGATTTTGCGTAAAATATGCAAGAATTCTAAAGTTGGCTTTCATTAAAACTAAGAAGACTATTAATCTATAAACACTGGTCCATCCAAAGATAAACCTGAACCAAATTACAGCAAAAAACCTAATCCAGTAATATATGTGTGTGTGTGTGTGTGTGTGTGTGTGTACTTTGTGTCCAGGTGGCCCAACATGACTGCTATACGTTGGTCTCGAGGCCGTTCATGTCGATGGAGCAGTGCTCCTTGTCCTTGTGTTTAAGGTGTCGTGGGGGCACTGGGGGAATTTTCCTCTCAGGAGGCGGAGGTCGCACTCCTTCCTCTAGCTGCATGAGACGGGCAACGTCCGGGGAAATGAGCTCAAGTTTGCCCCCTGCTGGAAGTGGCTGGAAACTGCCGTTATTCTGCTGGCAGTTTATCAGCTGCTGGATGTGGACAGGCTTTGTCTCGCATTTTAGAGGAACCTGAAGAATAAAGTAGAATAAAGTTCACTTTGGGAAACAACAAACTTGCTCAACAGAGGATAAAAGTTAGCAAAAGGTGCAATATGGGAGAACATGCTCTGTCACTCCTGTCAGTCATGTTATAGACCCCCCCCCCCCCCCCCCCAAGGCTCTTTACTCCATCCTTATCTTGAAATGCAGGCATGGTGGAGGTCAGTTTAAAATGGCAGTGTTTGCAGGAAATTTAGTTTTATTTACTTTTATTCCCCAAGATGGAGAATCTTCCAGACTGCAAAGGGGATGGAGAGAACAATAATAATGTGAACACAGTACAAATCATGCTTGTGAAAGTTCCTTGAATGAGCTACTGTTTATTTCTCCTAGACATGAAATTAAATAAGTAATGCTATAAAACAGAATAAATATATATATATTTTAAATGCTTACCTTGACAAGTACATGGAATAATGTTTCAAAACTAGCTAGTTATGCTGACTAATGAATTCGATCACTAGCCTTGCAATTAGAGCAAGAAAGCTAAGCTAGTTCTTCTGGGCTGAAAGAAGACGCACAGGACTTCCAACATCATGAAACTTTTACAAATGATGTTCAACATGTTGTATTTTTTTTTGTTAACAACTGTTTATTGCATTTTTCTTTTTTAGATCAAGCAAAAACGGCTCGGGTTACTTTGCTGTAACCCTGTTCCCTGAAAAGGCGGGAACGAGATGCTGCGTGAAAACGCTATGGGAACATCTTGACATGTTGCCGGTTGTGAAGCATGTGTGTATCAAACACGCCAAATTTTGGCTTATATAACCTCGGTCGGGTGACATCATCTGATGAGACACACCTGCAGGTTATAAATAGGAGTGAACCGGAAACATTCCTCAGATTGATTTGTCTGAACGGACGTCCAGTCACGTAGGCAGTGCGGCATTGGGACGCAGCATCTCGTTCCAGCCTTTTCAGGGAACAGGTTAGAGCAAAGTAACCCGAGACGTTCCCTTTCAAAGGCTACACTCGATGCTGCGTGAAAACGCTATGGGAGCAACGCCAGCAACATCTGTCAGCAGAGGCGCACTTTCCGGTTTCATCGAAGTGGAGACCACGCCATTGAAACACGGAGGGTGATGTAAGAACTGAATCCTGTAATTTCTCTCTACAGTGCTTAGTACCCAAGGAGATTTACTTGGCAGTAGCTTCCACGCTGCCAGTTTCTCAGAAAGTTTTGGCGGCTTGGTTAAATGGGGAGGGATGTTAGATGTTCGGCATCCTGAAACATGGCAGGAAAAAAACTAAGAACTAACACTTTATTGGAGACTGGTGTTGCCCGAAACACCAGCGGTGGCAGCAAGAACACTGACCTCCTGGGGGTGTCAGGGAGAACACTTCACTCTTGAAAGGAATTCTGTGCGCCTCTCCCCATTGGGGGGCCACATCCATGGTCCTGGGCACATGAACCTCAGGGCTTCTTTGTGAAGAAGACAATATACCAGTCTGACCTCTTCTGAGCACCCCAATCTTTACAAGGGGTGGCTGGCTCAAAAGCACACTCCTTGTGTTTCACTCCTCGCAAGAGTCAGACCCGGTCGAGATTGGGTGGCCGACAGTCCCAACTCTTGAGCACGGCGGGGAAGGAATTTTCCAAAGGCTTGTTCATATAACTTCGCCTCATGAACCTAGTGGCAACTGAGTTAACGATATTGCCAAACAGGCCGGAAGGCGAGATAGGGGCATCCAGGAGGGATGCACGATCCTTATCCTTGATGCGCCTGAGATTCAGCCACAAGTGCCTCCCCGCGCAAACCATCGCAGCCATAAAACGGCCGATAGCACGAGCCGTCTGCTTTGTTGCACGAAGAGACATGTCTGTGGCCCGGCGTAATTCCAATACGCCCTATCTTGAAGAGCCCTGCCAGTGCTCAAGTCTCTCAGCAGGTCAGCCAGGTAGGCCTGCAAAACCGCCATGGTGTGCAAAGGAGCACCAACCTGACCTGCTGTCTGAAAAGCTTTTCTCTCCAGGGAAGATGAAAGTCTACACAGATTGAAAGGAAGTATTAGCTTTTCAGGAAGGATGATGTCCCAGGAGAGAGATGTCAAGATGATTCCCATAGCGTTTTCACGCAGCATCGAGTGTAGCCTTTGAAAGGGAACAACAATACAAAAAAAAAACACACAAACTAAAAGAAACAGCTTTTTAGTTAAAGATCCCACCCAACCCAACCCCCGGTGGACTCCAAAAATAGAAGACATGCTCTATAATAAGAGATGAAATACGAAAAAGGAATAAACAATCAGTTACAAAAGAAGAAAAAAAAGAAAAAACAACATCATTGTATTTGTTGACTTTAAAGCTGACTTAGCTAGCTGAACAGTCTTTTAAAGATGCAGTGATCAGGGTAGAGATCACTGTAGATTCCGGGAGGGATGGAGCTCGGTGTGTATGCCGCAAACGGGACTCGGGGTCGTGTATTTCATATTCATGATGTTGTATTTAAATTTTAGTGGCTAGATGCAGATTCATGAAAAACATCACTCATGCGGCAGCTGAACTCACTGCATAACATCATTTATACTTGTGTTTCTGTTGCTTCTAACTCCCTTTAACATCTCAAGCGGAAATCCTCCTGTGTTTACATTATTTCAGTTGAAGATGAAATGACGGAAAACAGACTGCCAAAGTAGCACGCATCAACCTTGTCGCTTCTACTTTAGTCTCCTTTCTTTTTTTCTAAAAATTGGGAAAATGAAGTGTACTTAATCCGCCCATAGGCAGCGCGCCCACATACTTTGGCAGACGAATGATAATGGGTTCGTTCTGCACACATGGTGTCCATTAAAACCCGATTCTGCACAGACTGAACCTTTACCCTCGATCACAAAGTCTGGAAAGCAACTGTTTAACAGAAACCCTTTAACACAAATGTCACGCTTTACCTTAAAGGTGGTCGATCTGTCCAGACGTGTGAACGCGCGCGTGTGTGTTTATGTGCGCGTGTGTGTGCATGTGCCTCTGAAGTCTGCTTGTTTAGTTTTCCAATGGAGCGTTCAGGCTTTAAATTAGTCTAACTGATCCAGGATGAAATGTTTCCTGGCTGATTGTTTGAGTGAAGGGAAAAGTTATGCAACTTTTCGTATTTAATTATTATTATTTCTTTAATCTAATGCATTGCATTTGAGTTGATAAACTGGTGTTTCACGTGTTTACCACCAAAGTCTGCTGTTCTTTAAAATCCCTCGTAAATAAAGCTGACTTTATGTAACACCAGATGATGAAAACCTCAGCACCTTATGGTGATGTTCAGTGAAGGTTCTGCTTTATGAATCGTGTGAAGGTCCTGCATCCCTCCAGTGTGTAAATCCTAAACGGATGCTTGTCTCGATCTCCCAGACACCGGATTTAACTACTGGCTTCATGTCTGCTTTATTCTCTAAACATTTAGACAGCCTTACGCTCTGTGGCTCTGACACACACACACACACACACACACACACACACACACACACACACACACACACACACACACACACACATACATACATACACACACACAGGTTTTCTCTCAGGAACCTCCAGCATTTTACACTCAATACAACAAACTCTCTGACCACGAGAGAATGAAGATGACATGACATCTATCACTCTGGTGGATGTCATGACAACCGGAAGTGACATAGCCATGACACTGACATGACATTAAATCAAATGACATCATATTTGCAGTATGACAGCTAACATGATTGTTTTTACATGCCTTTTCTTTTGGACACATTTTTGACATGATATCTGACACTTTCATTTCAGCTTTTTATGGCATGACATTTTACATGTCACATTTGACATGACATGTTTACAACATGAAACTTGACCAGTCACGCTTATGACATGACATGTAACATAAAAGATTCATGACAATATGAATATGGTGTGGCCCTTTTTTGAAATGTTATCTCATACAACACACTTCATGACAACATCTGCCATGACACTTACAACCACTGACATGACACACTTATGATGTTTGACATGGCACAAATGTCATCTGATACAAAACATTTATGACATCTGAAATGACACTTATGACATCTGACAAGACACACTTATGACACTTTGGGACAAATGTCAACTGATATTATACATGAATGACATCTGAAATGACACCTATGACTGCTGACATGACGCTGACAGCATCTGACGTGAAACACTTATGGCATCTGACATGATACGGCATATGATATGACATCTGGCATGAAATGTCCATGGCATAACATGATCTGTGAGTCGCATGACTTCTGGAGCTAAAACTAAAACAAGAAGACTCACTCCATCCCCCTCTTGCATGAAGTCCTTCCTACAGATGTGCGCCATGATTCCTGTAGCGAGCGCATCTCCCATCACGTTCACCATAGTGCGAAAACGGTCTCTGTTACACGGGGCAAAGGGCAGAGGTTAGAGGTCAGATGCTGAACATGACCACAAGAACATATCAAAGCTGAGCTGAACTGAACATTCCAGGGTTTCATTGTATGTGTATGTGTATGTGTGTGTGTATGTGTGTGTGTGTGTGTGTGTGTGTGTGTGTGTGTGTGTGTGTGTGTGCATGTGTGTGTACTTTCATAAAGTTTGCCAGAGATTAAATGTGGAACAAAATGCATTACTAGGTGGTTGTCCTGCATCCTCAATAAACAAGCATCAGTTAGTCCAAAATGCAGCTGCCAGGGTTCTCACTAGATCCAGAAAATATGATCATATAACCCCAATATTATCATCCCTGCACTGGCTACCTGTTCAGTTTAGAATAAATTACAAAATAGTATTACTTACATACAAGGCCTTAAATGGTTTAGCTCCCACATACCTAACCAGTCTTCTTATACGCTACAATCCACCACGCGCCTTAAGATCACAAAGCTCCGGACTTCTGGTAGTTCCCAGAATTTCAAAATCTACAAAAGGGGGTAGGGCTTTTTCATATTTAGCTCCAAAGCTTTGGAATAGTCTTCCAGACAGTGTTCAGGGAGCAGACACGGTTTCTCAGTTCAAAAGTAGACTCAAGACGCATCTTTTTAATCTGGCATACACATAACTCATCCCAGTACTCATACTCCAGTACACCTATACCGAATGGCAACTACGCTAATTCTCCCCATCTGTTCTGTATTTCTCTACCCATCCTGAGGCATCGGGAGATTTTGCCAGCTTCAGTAGACAAAGGCCGACCCTGCGAGGTTCCTGAGGCATCCAGAGAAGGACCAGCTCCAGCTGGATTCAGCTTTATGATGGTTGGAGCTACACATGCTGCTCCTGTGCTTCCAGTGATCCAGACCTCATCTGCCCTCTGCACCTACTGACTCGTCCCTATGCTGAACTGGTCTTCATGTCAATTTAAATAATTTCTGTCATATTGAATTTTCACCTGCACAACACACAAGATGTTATATCATTTCTATCTGTTATCGCCCAGATGAGGATGGGTTCCCTGTTGAGTCTGGTTCCTCTCAAGGTTTCTTCCTAATGCCATCTCAGGGAGTTTTTCCTTGCCACCGTCGCCGTCACCCTTGGCTTGCTCATCAGAGACATTTCATTATTGTCTAGACACATTTTTCTCACACGTACACACTTCCATAAATTTTATTTTCAAATTTTCTTTTCATTTTTGTGAAGCTGCTTTGAGACAATGACCATCGTTAAAAGCGCTATATAAATGTGTAAATGTATTAAATTGAAAAACAAAACACTGTCAGGGAGTGGAAAAAGAGAGTGACTTTCCTACAACATGAAATTTAACTAAGAACAGATGGAAAAGTACTAGTGATAGTTAAACAATAATAAAAAAACACTTCAAATAATAATAAAAACACTTTAAATAATAATAAAAAACACATGGGGATGAAGAGAAGCGTTATTTTCATGGCGGGTGAACCAGATAAACGGTAAAAAGGTGGGACTCACAGGGCCCAGTCCACAGCAATGATGAGTGTGATGTCATCGGTTGGCAAGCCGACGGAGGTGAGCACTATCACCATGGTAACCAGTCCAGCCTGCGGGATGCCCGCCGCACCGATACTCGCCGCTGTAGCTGTGATGCTGCGAAACCAACATGAACAATGTTAAAGTCACATTGTTGTTCACGCTACAGTTTAACACACAGACGAGCAGATGCGTCTATCCTGAGCCGAACCCCGCGCACGGTGGAACTGCATTTCAGAACCCTGAGATGATATTTTTGTCAGATCGCACCCCCCCCCCTATATCCGGGTACTAACAGGACACGGACACACACAAACACACACACATACACACACACACAAACCCTACAACCCATACATGTATATTGAGTGCATGACTTGAGATTAGGCTTTGCATTCACTTGTGTAATTTATACTAGATTTACAGTATAATCTAGTCCAAGTTTTTATGAAGTTTCGGGGCCAGTGATTCGGTCGCCAGATAAAGTGAAAGCAGAAAAGATGAAAAAAGTCAGAGGTTGTCAACAGATTGAGAGAGAGATTTTTGTGCCTTTTTTCATAGTTTTGCATAGTTTGCTCTATTTAAATGTTTCAAAGATGTTACAGGAACGATGCAGGGATGCTACAGGAATGTTAGTTACATGAATGTTACTACTGTATTATGTTAGTCATAGGAACATTAATGTTACAGGTAGGCTACAGAAATGGTACAAGCATGTTACTTGAATCTTCTTCTTCTTTTTCTTTAGGCTGTAACCTTTCAGCGGTCGCCACAGGGAATCATCTGCCTCCATTTAACCCTGTCTTCTGCATCCTCTTCTCTCCCACCAACTAAATTCATGTCCTCTCTCACTGTATCCATAAATCTCCTCTTTGGTCTTCCTCTAGACCTCCTGACCTCGCAGTTCTCATTCACACACATGTATTCTGTCTTGCTGCAGCTAACCTTCATTCCTCTGCTTTCCAGAGCATACCTCCACCTCTCCAAATTTTCTTCCACCTGTTCCCTGCTCTCGCTACAAAGCACAATGTCATCTGCAAACATCATAGTCCATGGAGACTCCTGTCTAACCTCATCTGTCATCCTGTCCATCACCAGAGCAAACAAAAAGGGGCTTAGAGCCGATCCTTGATGCAGACCCACCTCCACCTTGAACTCTTCTGTCACACCTGCAGCACATCTCACCACTGTCTTACAGCTCTCATACATGTCCTGCACCACTCCAACATACTTCTCTGCCACTCCAGACTTCCTCATACAACACCACAGCTCCTCTCTCGGCACCCGGTCGTACGCTTTCTCTAAATCTACAAAGACACAATGCAACTCTTTATTACCTTCTCTGTATGTCTCCACCAGCATCCTCAAAGCAAATACTGCATCTGATGTACTCTTTCTAGGCATGAAACCATATTGCTGCTCACAAATGCTCACCTCTGCCCTTAACCTAGCTTCCACTACTCTTTCCCACAGCTTCATTGTATGACTCATTAGTTTTATACCTCTGTAATTGCCACAGCTCTGCACATCTCCCTTGTTCTTAAAAATCGGCACCAATACACTTCTCCTCCATTCCTCTGGAGTCCTCTCACTCTCCAAGATCTTGTTAAACAAACTAGTCAGAAACTCTACTGCCACCTCTCCTAAGCACTTCCACACCTCCACAGGTATGTCATCAGGACCAACAGCCTTTCCACTCTTCATCCTCTTCAACGCCCTTCTCACCTCACTTTTACTAATATTTGCTACTTCCTGCTCCACAACAGTCACCTCTTCTACTCCTTGTTCTCTTTCGTTTTCCTCATTCATCAACTCCTCAAAGTACTCCTTCCATCTTCCCATCACCCTCCTGGCATCTGTCAGTACATTTCCATTTCTATCTTTAATCACTCTAACCTGCTGCACATCCTTCCTATCTCTATCTCTCTGCCTCGCCAACCTGTACAGATCCACCTCACCCTCCTTACTGTCCAGCCTAACATACAAGTCCTCATATGCTCATTGTTTGGCCTTTGCCACTTCTACCTTCACCTTACGCTGCATCTCCCTGTACTCCTGTCTATTCTCTTCAGTCCTCACAGAGTCCCACTTCTTCTTAGCTAGCCTCTTTCCCTGTATACACCCCTGGACTTCCTCATTCCACCATCAAGTCTCCTTGTCCACTTTTCCCTTACCTGATGATACACCAAGTACCCTCCTACCTGTCTCCCTGATCACATTGGCTGTAGTTGTCCAGTCAACTGAACCACCTCCTGACCACCCAGAGCCTGTCTCAACTCCTCCCTGAAGACTACACAACATCCTTCCTTTCTCAGCTTCCACCACTTTGTCTGCCTTTGTCCTCTTCACCTTCCTCACCACCAGGGTTATTTTACACACCACCATTCTGTGTTGTCTGGCTACACTCTCCCCTACCAACCATTTGCAGTCACTGATCTCTTTCAGATTACAAAAGCATGTTACTTGAATATGGCAGGGATATTACAGGGATGTTAGAGACTTTACAGGGACGCTATAGGGACGATACAGGGACGCTACAGGGACATTACAGGAACATTACAGGAGTGCTACAAGGACATTAAGAGAATGCTACAAGGATGTTACAGAGATGATTATCATTAACTTTTTGTTTTCCTTCTTCAGTACTTTTCATCAATGGTGTCACTTTGTTTGACTGCACAGTTAAATGCATGTATATATTATTAATCTGTTTATCTGTTTTTATTTTGTGACTTGATTCTGAGCTTCGACAGTATGAGTGTATGCACAAGCCGTCAATACACATGATATTGTGTGTGTTTTGTAGGACTCTCTCGTAATCAAGTGTGTTATGCCCTGAATGTTGCCGTGAATATAAATAGTGATGCAGCGTTTTGTGTTTCATTAAACTCAATGCAGATTATATTTCTCTGTTCTAATAGAGAACACAGAGCCTGAGCCATGCGGGGTGAGGTGTGTGGTGCGCACAAAACCATTGCCTTATTTTCAATGCCCCCCCCCACAAGGTTTTCTGAAAAGTTGGCAGATTTGTACTCATATAGTTTACGAATAAAAAATAGAGGGAACATTTTCATCAGAATTTATTATGAAATTAACAGGATTGATCAAACCTTGGACATTTTAGATTAAAACGTTTCTATTGTGCATTGGACTTTAACTTGCAATATATCTTTCAATTGTGGTTAATCATAACTGTTTTCCTTAAAATTAAAAAAGATTCCCATCTTGCAACTGTGTTAAATAACACTTCATTCTCACACAGACAGTATAAACCTTGTTAAACTTGCACATTTAATAGTAGTTAAAAAATTTACATTTTAAATTAAAATGATTCTAAACCTTATTTAACCTTGTTAATAACCTAAGTTATTCAGGAATCCAAAAACACTTTTTAACCTGTCCAGGCAATTTCAATTAAACTCACAGGGAATAAACTTAAAAAAAACCTTCTTTCTATTCGCCTCTGTAACCTTGAGAAAAACCTTGTGGAGCTTTGAAAAAAACCGCACAGCTATGTTTCAGTTTCAGATAAACTTTGGGGTCATTTAATCAAAAAATGAGTGTCGCAATCATGCGCACGAGACGAGGAAGTTTTTAATGCCTAGAATAAAACACCAGGGTCTTCTGTTCCAGGGCAAACAGGAGTGAGAAAAAAGAAATTATGGAATTATTTATAACTAATAAAATTAAGTATAAAATATAGTGTCCAAATGTAATAAAATTATTTAATTCCTTTTGATTCTATTTTATTCTAACAGCAGTTATTATCTAAGCGATGCAGCTTTACCTGATGGTGATGATCTGGCCAAAGTCCAGCTCGTAGTTGTTGACCTGAGCGATAAAGATGGCCGCCACCGCCTCATACAGCGCCGTGCCGTCCATGTTTATGGTGGCGCCAACTGGCAACACGAAGCGAATGATGCGCCGGTCGATGTGGTTGTTCTCCAGCAGGCACTTAAAAGTGATGGGCAGCGTAGCAGAGCTGGAACACACACACACACACACACACACTGAGTGGATCAGGGTCAGCTATCACAGTTAAGTGGCTGTTCAAGCTACATAAATAATGTAATAATAATAAAAAGTAATAATAATAATAATAAAAAGTAATAATAAATAATAATGTTTCTTGAATAAATGTTTTGTTGCTGTTATTTCAGTTCATTGATGTGATTAAAATAAGTAAAAATGTGTTACAGTTAATGGTACAACAGTTAGTTCTGTGGCATTCCATGAGTGCTGATAACAGACAGTAACAGCACTGTGATGTGTCCCTCTATGTATGAGTGGGCGTGTCCCAGGTGTTGTCCAGTGGTTAATGACACTAACTGTGTGTCTCAGCATGGGTGAGAGTAGGTCTGTACGGTCCGCAGTACTGAGGAGAGAGCAGCTGTCTGACAAAACCCACATTCACAACCAGTTACAGAAGCACTTTCAGTAAGAACACACATCTGATAATGTTATGTAACGTCTTAAACAACACGCCGTCTCTGCACAGTCGTTCTGAATCGCCTCTGAACCGTCCATGTCGTTCTGTTCACGGCTAACGCTTAGCTATCGCGCTAACTAACAATAAAATTTTGTTTAAATTTATTTATTTAAAATAAAATGTATTTATTAATATAGTATTTATAATATAGTTATGAATTAAATTATAAATAGGTAATACAAGTATTGATATTTATTATTATTTATATATTATTTATAATATGGTTAAATATGGATTAGTAACAAATATTTATTTCTTAAATATACTACTAAAATAAATATGAAAATAAAAACAAGATGATAAAATATAGTTTATTAACTGGCTACTGCATAATAAAAATTATAATGTACTTGGTGACTAACTTGATTAAATAAAAAACATCAATAATGTATTTGCTATAAAAAAACATCTTATTGATGAATAAAATATATTCTTTCTTTCTGATCTATGAAAGTAAAATACTAACTACAGCAAATTAAATACCAATAATTATTTTCACTTAAACGCTGGGTGAAATTGCATGGCATGAGAAATGTTCACTACAACAGAGCTATGTTTAACACTAGAAGCACCGCGCCAGTGTCACCTACTTTTAACGCGGTTCACCGGTCATTTGACCGCCTATTGTTTTGAATGGGAAGCTGTCGCCGACACACAATGATCGCTAGATGGCGCTTTCACACAAAGCAAACAGTTTAGCTCCAAGATGATAATGTTGATATATTATTTTTTCAAATTCAACTGAGAAAAGCTACTACAGAGTCTCTAAGGGGAGTCACTAAGTCTCTACTTATAAGATAAATAATTTTATAACATTTTGAGAAAATTCATTCGTTCGTTCATTCTATTTGAAGCTTCTGAACTGTCGGATGTTTTTTTTAGTGTGACAGTGCTTTAGATGGAGCAGATCTATGCTAAAACAATGTAATGACCCCTCCTGAGGATATAAAGCTTTATTATTGGGTTTGAATAAATCAGATCTACCACAGCAGATAATAAACTATGCTATGTCAAACCGAAGCAAACACCACGATTATGCCTTGTTTCGTTCAGTACAATAACAGTACAATAAGATAACAATTTGGTCTGTGCAGTTAGTGCCCTTGTAGAGAATAAATAAATAAATGACACCTTCCAATCCCCCTGCCATAGTCTATTGTTAGTTTTAATGATTTGGCTGAAACTAATTAACACTAACCTAAACCGTTAGGAGGGGGCTTGTGATCACAACTAGGCTTGCGATTAGCTTGTTCTATGCACAGTATACTAAGCTGTTTATAAAGTAGACACTGTTTTTTTTCATTTTGTAGTCTTTCTCGTGTTTACCTTGTACTGTAAAATGTATATAATTTTTTTTATGAATTACTGTAAATAAACTACATGTGCAATTTATTTACCAGAAAGGACCGGTTTGCGCGCATGCACACACACACACACACTCTTTCTTTCTCTCTCTCTCGCCTTTATTGTGTGTCAGTGTTTGAGTGTGTGTTATGTGTGTGTGTGTTTTTCTTTCTCTTGCGCTGCAGAGTGAGTGTACACACATACACACACACACACACTTTCTCTCTCTCGCCTTTAATGTGTGTGTGTGTGTGTGTGTGTGTGTGTGTATGTGTGTGTGTGTGTGTGTGTGTGTGAAGCAGAGCGGGGGTGCTTCACTCACACACAACTATCAAAATTGTCAAATCACACACTCCGCAGTGCAAGGAAGAGAAAAACACACACACAGCGACTGTGCGCATGAACAGAAACACTTATCTGTCGGGTTTTATTTTTACTTTTTTTTTAAAGGTAAAGTGCAGGTTAATTTGTTTTATTTTTACTTTATATTTTGTCTTAATTATTTTTATGCATTTATTTTTTGGGGGCTTTGGAATTAATTATTTGAATTTCCATTATTTCTTATGGGAAAATGTGCTTTGATTTATAGTGTTTTGGAATACGAGCTGCTTCCAGAACGAATTATGCTTGTAATCCGAGGTTCCACTGTAATTTAATTACTATATGTATATTCTACTTTTATAATATAATCCTCCCCAGATGGAAAGAATAAAAATTGTTTTGACAGTTGTATGTGTAAATTCATGCATTTTGTGTTGACGTCTCCAAGTTGATCTAATTCAGTGGATCTAATAAAACCTTTAATAAAAATCTGACATATTTCGCAGTCATTTTGTATGGTTAGTCATTTTCTCTAACAGCAGATCTGCAAACCACATGTTTATATTAATGCGCTCATTTTAATGTTATCGTTACTATGGTAACGTCAGGGTCAGGGACACAAATACTTCGCATGAATGGAATTATAAGATGTGTAATTATTGAAGGAGAAATGTATTCCTGTACCATTGTATGAAAAAGTCTTTTGGTATTACTAACCTGAACACACAGAGAGAGAGAGAGAGAGAGAGAGAGGTGGGGGGGGGGGTATGGGAGCGAGTGTATATAGCTGTAGATTAGTGTATATTAACTTGTGTGGGGTGTGGTGGGGTGGTGGTACCTGGACGAGGTGGCCAGAGAGATGAGCAGAGCCTGGAGGATTCCCCGGATGTAAACGATTGGGCTTTTCTTGGTGATGAAGAAGTACATGCTGGGCAGAATGAAGAGCCCATGCAGGATCAGACCCATCACCACGGTGATGGCATAAAATCCTAGTTTCTTGCCCATATCAGAAGGATCACTCATCTCCAGGATTTTTCCAGCCACGAGGAACACGATCCCAAACGGAAAGTACCTTACATAGAAACAGGAAGTTTAGGAAGGTTGTACTAAAAATGGAGGGCTGTAAGGAGATCTACTTAACCCTCACCAGATAACAATGGCAACGATTTTGAGTACGGCCTCGTTAAGACTTTGACAGAAGTTTACAAGCGCACTGCCGTTAGGACCCATCCTGCCCAGCATAATGCCTGCACACAAAATACACAAGTGTTAGATACAGCACTCAGACATGGATCTGATGGATCTGAGTCACACTTTTGACACTGAACTGCTGAGCTTGTAATCTACAACCAAGTGTAGCAGATGGAACCAAGGAACTAAGGAACCAGCCTTTGTTCCTCTGGTTAAGTAACCTTGACAATCCAGTAGACCTTGAAAAAAAACTTTTCTGACAACAAAGCATATCTTTATTATGCTCTTAATCTATTTAAGCTGGTGTTATATCCAGGACTGTGTGAGTGTTGCGAGGTGTTTAGCATGTTGGTGATTTAAGTGTTTATTTATGCATGTTGTGTGTGTATTTTCTTGCCCATAGTAGCAGAGAAGATGACAATGCCCAGCACATTCATGCCCTCGCTCGTTCCAGGTTCGGTGCGCATCACAACATCAGGAGGAGGTGTCAGGTCCAGCCGGAAGTTGCGAACATCACTGCCATTGTCACTGTTGCCAGTGTCATCTTGGAGATTGTATATGAGCGGACGGTGTGTCACACTCACGCTCTCTGTTGCCTTCAGTGCCTTCATCACGGGTTTGCTGTTAGTGCGATACTGAGGCACACAAGAAAGTCAATCCAAAATTCACACTTCATTTTCATCAATTATCTATCCAAACACTGTCCAAAAGCTGAATAGCGTCTCGCTCTATTCAATAAGCTGAAAAAAAATCTAACCCTCTAAAAAAAACTAAAAGTCTCAGCTCTGTATTTGTTTTTTGATTGAATTTGGTTAATTAATTCAGGTTTTCAGAAGATCTATGTATTACTTCTGTTTTGTTTGTGCACAGTAGTGGTTAGTTTTAGCTTCTAAGCTCATAAGCCTAGTTACTGTCTGAGCCATGGGTGTTTTTATTGCTATGGATGTCGTTTACTGTGTGCTAAGTAGAAAGCACCTGACAGTAAGGAAGCCCTAAGAAACCTTGTTATTTGTAATTCTATTTATTTAGCCAAGCATTTTTATAAACAGATTAGCCTTAGGTAAAGGAGCAGATCTGGGGGACTCATGGACGTAGAGCATTACGGTGAACTGGTATGTTTAGATGCTATCTTCCTCACTCTCACTGATCATTCAGGTTTGTTGACGGTGAGGTGACTGGTCGCTTTACATCCCAGTTCCCCCTCATGTCTGTGTTTCCTTCTGGCTCCTCCTTTTAGTTATGATGCCATAGTTAGTCCCGCCGGAGTCCCTGCTTGCACTCTGCACTAAATACTGTATACATTCACATTATACATTATATGACTGTGACCAGACCTAACTGTTATCTCTCCTTCTCTTCTCCTCTCTCTCCCTCTCTGTCTCTCTGTCGAGCTGCACATGTCGCTCCTGAGCTGCCAGTGAATCAGACCCCCCCTGCCCTCTAGACCTGTCCGATTCATCCTGGTGTCCCGCTTCTGGTTGGAGATGGTTTTGCATGGATGCTCCGTATGGCCTGTTTGGAATGCGTGTGGTGACTTGGGACGGTTTACCATGAAGATGGTCTTATCCTCGGCTGATGCAGACTCTCTGTTCTCTGAGGACTCGTGACTGCAGTCGTTCCATAGTGAGGACTGGAATTTCTGATCCTCCAATAACAAACTGGACTTTGTTGTTGTTGGTCTTTCGGCTGCTCCCAACAATGGGTCGCCACAGCGGAATATCCAGTCCGCACTACAACTTGGCACAGGTTTTACGCCGGATGCCCTTCCTGACGTAACCCTCCCATTTTATCCGGGTTTGGGACCGGCACTGCATCCAGTGGCTGGGGTTTTGGGCATTGGCTGGGAATCGAACTCGGGCCTTCTGCATGACAGGTAAAACACCTACCACTGAGCCCCCTAGGGGTCTGAGGTCTTTCTGAAGACCTGCAGTGATGCAGCGCTCTTCTTACCTTTACTGTATATACACTACCGTTCAAAAGTTTTAGATCACTTTCTAACTCCATGATGGTTCCTGATTTTTATTTCTTTCTACATTGTAAAGTTTTGCTGAAGGCGTCCAAAAAATGCATTAATCTCCTTTGAACAGTTGATATTGAGATGTTTCTGCTACTTCTGTTCTGTAAATACTTCATAACGCCTCTAATTTGAGGTGCTGTTAATTTTTCAGGCTGATAACTCTAAATGAACTTCTCGTCTACAGCAGAGGTAGGTTTTGGTCTCGCCCTCCTGGGATGGCCTTCATGAGAGACAGTTTCATTATGGTGCTGGACGGATTTTGCAAATGCACTTGACAATACTGTTCTTGCAAGAACTATTACAGAAAGGCTGACCTCTGTGTCTTAAAATAGCTAACTGTTAACTAACTAACTAACTGTTGTTTTTCTTGTTGTTATGTAATTACCTAATTCCATATGTGTTATTTTATAGTTTTGAAATCCCCAGTATTGTTGTAGAATGTAGAAAATAAATCACTAAACAAAAACAAAGAAATTTGCAAGTGACCTAAAACTTTTGAACAGTATTGTAAATGTTAAATTTTTACCAATATAGTAGCTAAATCATTTCCCCTTATTTATGTAGAGCACAAACTGGGTGTAAGGGTTAACCCCTAGAGGGCACCAAACGCCCATTTAGTTTGTTTATGTTTGTAGTTTGTCTTTTGTTCTGTTTAAGGAAAGACTTCCCAGTTCCCAGGCTGCACCTCGGTCAGGTGACGTAGACGTCCACCTGAACCGAGGAAGGTAATTTAGTTTTGTATCAATAGCCTGTTTTAGTTGAGTTAGGTTGTGTTGCATTAGTTGTCGTTTAGGTTTTGTGTTGGTGTTGTTTATTTAAGTTTATTAAAGAGTTCTAGGTGCTCAGAGAGAGCTTATGTTTTGTTTTATGTTTTACTTAAATAAACGCTATTATTGAACCGCCAGTTCGCCTCCTGTAATTATGCCATGCACACGCCGACACACAACTAAGGTCCGTGACAGAATGCAACACCAAATAAGTGGCTTAGCGGAGGGCTTCCCCCTGGACGAATTTGGGGGGGGGGGGGGGGGGGGGACCAGTGACCATCTCCAACGAGCTGGCGGACTGGCTGGAGCACAGCGAGACCGAGATGTGGCAGAGCTGGGAGGACTACTTGCTCGAAGAGCTGGAGGACTTGCTGGAGAGCAGCGAGGAGCGGAGAGAGAGAGAAGCATGGCAGTGCTGGGAAGGGGGTAGGCTCACCGAGCCGGTGGACTCACTGGAGGACAGCGCGACGGAAGGAGAGAGAATGGCGAGACAGAGCTGGGAAGGCTGCAGGCTCGCCATCCGGCGCACACCGTTGTCAGGTGTAGCAACCGGGGGAGAGACGGGAAAGGACTACAGGCAGTGGGCGGAGCACAACGCAGAGCGGGACCTGCGGGAGCAGGTGATGCAGCTCCAGCAGCTGCTCGTCCAGGTTCAGGAGAGCCAAGCTATAGTCCCGGAAGTTCTTCCTCTCTCGGACCTGGACGACGCACTCCCCAGCCCGCCACTCCCTGGGCTCAGCGTGGAGGATTATGTTCCGCTGCTGAACGGCGACGAGGACGTGTTTCCTCCACCTCCCCCGCCTCTACTCGAAGTAGAGGATTATGCACCGCCGCTGAACAGCGAGAATGACGCGTTCCCTCTTCCACCGCCTCCGCCTGTGCTTGTCATGGAGGAATACGAGCAGTGGCTGTGCAGCCACCAAGCATCACTCCCGCACTGCAGACATCAAAGAGCCTGGAGAGCATCGTCCTGCCGCCACCTCCCGGCTTCGAGGACGACGTGCCGGTGCCAAGCTCCGCTCCAGCACCGCCGCCGCCGAACCTCACATTGCCGCCGCCGCCGAGCTTCTGGCTCTGCCGCCGCCGTCGAGCTATGTTCCAGCTCCGCCGCTGCCGTCGAGCCACGCGCCCGCTCCTCAGCCAGGCGCCGAGATCGTCGCGCCCACCGCCTCCGCCTGTGCTCGTCATGGAGGAATACGAGCAGTGGTTATGCAGCCAGGATGAAGTGTCTCTCCCTCCACCTCCCAGCGTCGAGGATATCGTGCAGGCGCAGCCGTCTCCAAGCTCTGAGTCAGTTCTGCAGCCACCAAGCATCACTTCCACGCTGCAGACATCAAAGAACCTGGAGAGCATCGTCCTGCCGATGCCTCCCAGCTTCGAGGACGACGTACCGGCACCAAGCTCCGCTCCATCACCGCTGCCGCCGAACCTCGCATCGACGCTCCAGCTCCGCCGTCGAGCTACGTTCCAGCTCCGCCGCCGCCGTCGAGCTACGTTCCAGCTTCGCCGCCGCCGCCGAGCCACGCGCCCGCTCCTCAGCCAGTGAACAGTGGGGTGGGAGTCCTGGGCCACCGTGAATGCTCCGGAGCAGCATTTTTAAAGGGGGGGTACTGTAAGGGTTAACCCCTAGAGGGTGCCAAACGCCCATTTAGTTTGTTGTTTAGTTGTTTGTCTTTTGTTCTGTTTAAGGAAAGACTTCAGTTCCCAGGCTGCACATCGGTCAGGTGACGTAGACGTCCACCTGAACCGAGGAAGGTAATTTAGTTTTGTATAAATAGCCTGTTTTAGTTGAGTTAGGTTGTGTTGCATTAGTTGTTGTTTAGGTTTTGTGTTGGTGTTGTTTATTTAAGTTTATAAGTATATTAAAGAGTTCTAGGTGCTCTAACGTCCGTGACACTGGGCTATCATAATGTTATGGGTCTAAATACGTCAGATTCAACTGCAACATTTAAACTTATGTCAAATTGCACACACACACACACACACACACACACACACACACACACACACACACACACACACACACACACACACAAAAAAAATTTCTCATGTTGGGAGGTGCAGCTTGGAAGGGTATATTAGGTCATTAAGCACCATGGAGCTGCTGGATTTGAAGCTCAGGCACAAAGTGACATGCATATGACTTTTCTATTTTCATTTGTTCAGTTTCTGATCGGTTTAGGTATTGGTTTAGGAAAACTATAATCAAAGTTCTCCTTTTTAATATCTAATATACATTATTGAATGTTAAGAGTTCCTCTGATTTGAAGAAAAAGGAATCAGCATGACTTCACATTTTGAAGTCTGATGGCCATCATGCCATCTCTTGAAGTTTCTAACCCAGAAGTGGAGGCTAGGATGAGTGCTCAAGATCATTTCTAGCTTTCCTCAGAAGTGTTTTTTTGGAATAAGTCTATACCTACTCCAGCGAAAGTCAAGACCTCCTTAAATGGCGAAAGTCAAGACCTCCTTAAATGGGTTGATAGTTTGACGTACTGTAGATTGGAATGGAATTAAAACATGATTAAAGCCTAGTCCACAGGGTCTGTACAAAAAGCTCACGTGAACACAAATAAAAACTCTTAAGGTTTAAACACAGAAAATGTTGGCTTTAATATTTAACTGTCAGTTAATAGAAACAGTAAAATGATCTTACCTGCTGAAATGTAGCTTGAACCAAATTGGCAGGAAACATGTTCCTGTTTGGGGAAAAAAATAAAAATTTTCAAGCTCATTAATAAATGATTTCTTTCAGCATGGCATCACAGTTTAGGCAGCAAATTTAGAAGTAAAAATTATAAACCCTGGTAACCTCATGAACATCAGAGGTGTGGAGACGTACAGTAATGGCTAATCTAGGAAAAGGAACAGATCTCACATTTGATTCTTCAAAAGCATCAACCATATTTGAGACATATTTGTGTTACATTATTTGTCTGTTTGTTTGTTTGTTTTCAGCATTTTACCCTCTATAGCATTAATTTATGTTCAAATAAACATCATTAAAGAGATATGCAGAAGCTGGCATACATGAATGACCAGAGAAGACAACAATTAATTCAGAAACTTGTTTTCAGATTAACAATGCAGAAGGAAAGTAAATAAATGCAATGGTAAGTAAAGACAGGTGTGTGTGGTTATCAGCAAGCGTACTGTATGCAGCAGTGACTATTGGAAGGCAGCAGTTGGCAGTGGGGATCAGTAGTAAGCAACAGTCCACAGTAGTGGCAGCTCTGGAGGCAGCAGGCAATAAGTGGTGGCCAATTTAGGTTTATTAAACACCAAAGCCTTTTTGAAGCAGAGTTATTTTCATATTAAAAAGGCTTGGAAGTGAAGGGTCAAGTGCTGGATGCACAAGATTATCAGTGGATCATAACCCAGGCAAGGCTGGACCGTTTAACATTTACTCCACGCTCAGGTTTTCCCCAGAGATGACCTTGTACAGGAGATAAGTAGTAGTGAAAAGTGTAATCATCAAGACCTGACCGACAGTCACTTCATTAAAGACGTTTGATGTTCTGAACACATCTCCAAGGTGACCCTGAGGATAGGGGACGAGATGCTAATAGGAATCATGAGTTTAATGCAAAGTGTTGCAGAGAAGAATGAAAGTCCAATGGTGCTGCATTTAAAAATACCGAAAAAACATATAAAACATCATGTTTTATAACAACCCTGATTATGTAGCATTTTTATATCTGTATATTTAAAGTCACTCATCTGGCTACAGGACGGTGAAGACTGTAATCTGATTGGTTGTTAGTAAATATACTCAGCAAAAAAAGAAACGTCCTCTGACTTTCAACTGTTTTTACGTTCAGTAAACTTAATGTGTAAATATTTGTATGAACACTAAAAGATTCGACACCATAAGACATAAAGTAAAAATGTTTCCCAATGTGTCCCTGAATGAAGGGAGGCTCAAAATCAGTCAGTAGCAGTCAGTATCTGGTGGCCACCAGCTGCTTGAAGTACTGCAGTGCATCTCCTCCTCATGGACTGGACCAGATTTGTCAGTTCTTGCTGTGAGATGGAGGGATTGTGTGTTCCTGGTGTGACTCGGGCAGTTGTTGTGGCCATCCTGTACCTGTCACGCAGGTGTGATATTCGGATGTACCCATCCTGTGCAGGTGTTGTTACACGTGGTCTTCCACTGCGAGGATGATCAGCTGTCCTTCCTGTCTCCCTGTAGCGCCGTCTTAGGCGTCTCACAGTGCGGACATGGCGATTTATTGCCCTATAGCCACATCAGCAGTCCTCATGTCCCCCTGCAGCATGCCTAATGCACGTTCACGCAGATGAGCAGGGACCCTGGGTGTCTTTCTCTGGGTGTTTTTCACAGTCGGTAGACGAGTCTCTTTAGTGTCCGGCGTTTTTAGAACTGTGACCTTAAATGTCTACTTTCTGTAAGCTGTTAAGGTCTTAACGACCATTCCACAGGTGCATGTTAATTAATTGATTATGGTTAATTGAACATGCATGGAAAACATTGTTTAAACCCTTTACAATGAAGATCTGTAAAGTTATTTGGCTATTACAGTCCTGAAAAAGGGGCGTTTCTTTTTTTGCTGAGTATATAATGCAAAACACATCTATTCTAGACCTCATTACTGGAAATAACGCAGGCATTATTTGCACACTACACCATAGTCAGGTTCCCAACAGCACTAACGCTTTATGATTAGTGACACAGCTTTAATATAAATCTTTGAATTTATAAATTGTGTTCATACATTAAGTCGAGTTACTCGCGTGGTTTCTGGGTCAAAATTTTAAAAGCCATGAACGTGAGTTAAGTTGTTTATGTAATGCATAGAGTAGAGGCGAGCAGCTTTGAAAAGGCCGTTCATTACAAGACCTCGTTTAGACGTGACCATGCAGGTGGCGTCTCTAAGAGTGAGGCTCTGGTTTAATATGTGCCTGTCTAATGCTGGGTTTAATTACCATGTGAGAACCTATTGTGTTAATAACATCAGTAAAAAATAAAATGGGAGAAAAATGACTCACGTAGACATTCCATCCTACAATCAACAATGAAGAACTGTGATAATGATGGACAAAAATATCTTTCTAAACATAACAGTGGTACATAAAATGAAATGTTTTTTCTTTCTTTATATTGAATTCAATTCAATTCAATTCAATTTTATTTATATAGCGCTTTTAACAATGGTCATTGTCTCAAAGCAGCTTCACAAGCAGCTTTTATACAAACAGACATGAACGTTGTAGTTGGATGGTACAATTTTTTTTCTCTCTCGTCCCTAATTCAGGTCTCCCAAACCAGCGGTTGCTCGATATACAAGAAACACAGAATCTTCTCATTTGTTCATAAAATGTGGTCCATCATATCAAGTCAGTTAAGTTGCACAGGTTAATTTTGCACTATGACCAATAGAGGGCAGTAGGTGAAATGTATCAAATTTTCAATTTCACCCCAAAAAAACAAACAGACAAACAAACAAAAAAACAGTTGATTAATATTTTATCTTCATTATCCAGATCCTAAACATTGCTTTAAAGTACTTTAATGAACAAACCCAGTTGGCGATTCCAGTTGATGTACTGGGGAAGAACATGTGTTTTTTTGTTGTTGCTATGAAACTACAGTATACTGTTACTTTTAGGGGTTTCCAGCTGTCAAAATGATGCTAAGGGGCTCCCTCTTTCTGATAACACTCTCATTTATTATTTATTATTATAAAAATAGGATTTCACCTGAGTTTCCTGAAACACTCCTCACGAGGAAACTTGCACTGACCATATCTCAGGAACCGGACATGATACAGGAATAAAACTGGGATTAAAATGGATCTTATTAAACCAGAAATCTGAAAATATCACACCTGATTTGAAGTGACACGTCACAAATGTTCAGATATGGAACTTTTCATTTTAATTTTAAAAAGTTGGTCTTGTTTAGTTTGGAGTTCATTGTGTCCAATGGGTGCAAAAATGTGCTGTAAGAGAGTTTATTGCAGTCTCAGCTTTATATCATAGCTTGCTCAGGTCTGTTTTATGGCTCTGTGACTGGTTGAGTAACATCTGGAAAAGTTTACATTTTTATAAAAGTAGAAGAGAGAACATAAATTCAACTGCACAGCATGCTGTACATCAGGAGCTGCCTTCTGAAGAGACTGAATGAAAATTAAAATTTATTATGGATTGGTACCCTGTCCATGGTGTAACCCCGCCTCGTGCCCCGAGTCTCCTAAAATAGACTCCAGGCCCCCGCGACCCTGAATACAGGATAAAGCGGTATAGAAGATTAGTGAGTGAGTGAGGATTATTATTGATTGATTCATTCATTCATCTTCTATACCGCTTTATCCTGTATTTAGGGTCGCGGGGACCTGGAGCCTATCCCAGGAGACTCTGGGCACGAGGCGGGGTACACCCTGGACAGCGTGCTAATCCATCGCAGAGCACACACACCGATTCACACGCACACACACACTCATTCACACACCATGGACAATTTAGGAACGCCAATTAGCCTAATCTGCATGTCTTTGGACTGTGGGAGGAAACCGGAGTACCCAGAGGAAACCCACCAAGCACGGGGAGAACATGCAAACTCCATGCACACAGAGACGGGAATCGAGCCTGGCCGGGAATCGAACCCGGACCCTGGAGGTGCAAGGCGACAGTGCTAACGATTATTATTGATGTACAAGAAAAAGAACGTCCAGGGCCATGTGATGCTTTTTCAGCGTTCACCCTAAGTAACTGCTCGGCTGGGGGTTGGAGATGGTGTAAATTAAGGTGTACTCACACTCACACTGGGAACTGTTGCCTTGTACCGTGCCTGAGCACTTGACGATCCAGATCTGAGGATATTTAAATAATCAAGATTTTCTTGCTTTCTTTGCTTTTCTTTTTTGCATTGAAGGGAAGTGCTCTCACGTCACATTGTGTACAGTAGTGTTCATGATTTTATGCACCTTCTGGCTGACTGTATGTGGAGTTGTTTTGGTTGAGGTCAGACACTAATGTGGTCTAATGTGTCATATAGATTTTGCAATTATGGAACCCAACGATTTTCAGTAAATCTACTTCTATAGCAAAGAAAAGGAATGTTTTTTTAACCTAGTTGCATAAATGACCAACTAAACATTGCATGCTGAAATTGATAATGGAGTGATGTAGCTGAGGTTGAGGAACCAACCATCAGAGCCTTTTCTTCACTTCACGCTCTTCATTATTAAGTTTCTTTAAAATTGATGTATGAATGGGAATCAAGAGCCTTGAGCTCAACAGAAACGTGAAAAATCTCCTCTTTTGTTACTTTTAAAAACATTCACTCAAGGTCACTCCCATCTCTCCACAACCATGATTCTCAATTCACTGATTCGGTAAATTGCTGTTTGTGATGCTGTATGTGTCACAAATCTACAGTCAGCGCTCTGAGATGTAGTCGAGCGACGCTTATGAGACCCCGGAGTGTGTGAACGATCCTATTAAAGACATCACGCTACTACGAAATCCATACACGAGACGTTGTAGCAGGAAAATCTCTGACACTCTGAACTTACTAATGAGGGCATTTTAATGATCAGTCCTTCCTGTGTCAGGATCGTGTGTCAGGAAGTCAAATACATAAATACAGATCACGGAGTAAATCACATGGAAAAGGTCAGGCAGAAGTCAATACGTCTGATTTGGGTTTGCTGTCATTTATTATTAATATCATTATCATTTTAATTATGTTTATTCATCCTGCTGAACTTCATGCCATGGTCTCGGAAGATTCTTTAGCATTTACACAAAACAAAGAGTCTCCAAGGTTTCTGTGGAAGCTTCATGCTGTGTTGTAGTGTATTTACAGTCTTGGGCAAAAGTTTTGAGAATGACACAAATATCAATTTTTCACAAAGTCTGCAGCTTCAGTGTTTTTAGATCTTTTTGTCAGATGTAACTCTGGTATACTGAAGGATAATTACAAGCATTTCATAAGCGTCAGAGGCTTTTAATAACAATTACATTAAGTTTATTAAGTTTAAAGAGTCAGTATTTGCAGTGTTGATCCTTCTTTTTCATCACCTCTGCAGTTCGTCCTGGCATGCTGTCAATCAACTTCTGGGCCACGCCCTGACAGATGGTGCAGTCCATTCTTACATAATCAATGCTTGGAGTTGGTCAGAATTTGTGTGTTTTTGTTTGTCCACCAGCTCTTGGATTATTGGATTAAGTCCATGGGAGTTTTCCAACTGTTTCAGTTGTGTTTTTATTTATCTATTTATGTTATTACCTAAAAACACAATTAGTAGGTATGATTAGATAATTAAGTAACAACAACAAAAACAACAGTTTTTTAAGATCCTGGTTTGCTTTTCCTTTGGGTGGCATTTTGAGACACTTACTTAGGCTGAATCCCATTTCTACCCCTTACCCCTTCACATAGCCCTACCCCTCCGTTTGGCGAGTTCACGTGAAGGGGTAGAGGTGTCTCATTTCTCTTTTGGTTGGAGGGGGAGGGGGAAGGGGAAGGGCCAGATAGCCCTCCAAACGAAGATTTTTCAGGACCTCACTTCAAACGAAGGGCTAAGCGAAATTTTCAACATGGCTGCTCACTCGAGCAAACAGACCCATAAATGTAAATTTTTGCCATAAATAAAGATTTTTATGACAAGTTTTCATTATATGTATATTACCTCTAGTCTTGTGTTTGTGTTTATGGTGATGTTCTGTAAAGAAATGTTTGCAAAAAAATCGCTAAAGTTTGCTAGCGGATAGCACCGATTGCACGATATTACAAATATATATTTTATTTTTATATATTTTTATAATTTATATTATGTATAGGGATGAAATACGGCGCAAAAAAACTTTGGGAGTGAGTAATCTCTCTCTTATTGCAATGTGTGATAAACATCGGCGCATGTCCTTTAACGTAACATTAGGAACTAGTGACAACGTATGATGATGTATAACAGTGTTGTAGTGGTGTCCCATTTCTTAGGGGAAAAATTTAAACCCTTCCCCTTTCCACTTCGTTTCAAGGGACAAGGGGAAGGGGAAGGGGTAGGGGAAGGGGTAGAAAATAGAAATGGGATTCAGCCTTAGTCTTCATTTTGTTTTTCTTGCTAATGCTATGCTAGTCGCAGTTCCTGGTAGAAACGCATGGATTGCAGGGGGGGTTTCCCAACCATCCAGGTTTCCACAGTTTGGTGATGAACAATGTCTTTTCCAGAACTGATGGAGTTCCTCAGGCAAAAGTGATAACTAAGTGTCTCGTGGAACAAAACATGGGAATTTTGGCTCCATGGCCAGGAAACTCGCAGACCTTAATTTGACAAAAATATTTTTAAAAAGACTTTTATAGACTTTGACACAAATATAACTTTTTCACATTCTCAAAACATTTGGCCATGGCTGTAGAACTCTAACGAAATACATTTCAGCTCTGGAACCGTGGAACTCCAGAGCAAGACCATGTTGTTTACCCCTGACTGTGCACCTCTGTATTGGTGTGACGTCAGGTGTGTTTATGTCAGAGATCCTCAGGCCAGGTGAACGCAGTGTGAGTTCCGGAGGGGGAATTCCAAGCCAAACTGTTTTTGTATTGTTGCCGCGAAATTTTCACAATGCGAGAGTTTCTTAGTCTAAGAACAACAAATGGAATTCAGCTCAGGACAAACTAAACTCCGGATGTTTAGACATTCTTCCTCTATCATTAGTGATAACTTTACTTGTGTGTTAGTTATCAGTCTGATGGAGAAGATATCAGCGTGAAGATACCCAGATGAGGATGGGTTCCCTGTCGAGTCTGGTTCCTCTCAAGGTTTCTTCCTATTACCATCTCAGGGAGTTTTTCCTTGCCACTGTCGCCCTCGGCTTGCTCACCAGGGACTATCTAAACATTTTGATTCATACACATTCACATTCCATACAAACTTAAATAATTCTTTTGATTGTGTGAAGCTGTTTTGCGACAATGACAATTGTTAAAAGCGCTATACAAATAAAACTGAATTGAATTGAATTGAATTTAATTGAAATAGCCTTCTATGAACCTTTTACATTCTTGAGATCTTTTTTTCTTTTCTTTAAATGAACAGAGTAAATTTTGCAGCATAAGAACATTTAATTCTCCAACAAACCCCTAAAGAACACATTTTTGTAAGAGTTATGTATTTTACTAAATTACAGGCCATTGTGTTCTCCTCAGTGATTTCTTGGGCGAGTCTTGATGAGTGCTAACCTTCAAAATAGATTGTTCAGCCCAATCTGCTGCTGAAAAAAAGCTCTGAATGAGCAGAAATCAGAGTGCAGAAGTCACGTCTCAAATCAAGTGCTTTGTACCTTTTAGCATTTTATCACGAACACTCAGTATGGTTATTACGTAACCTTTGCTATGGTGCCACATTGTGTTCAGCCGCACCTCACATTGTCTGATCAGTCGTCTATTTAAAGTTCACGTTTCACACGCACACGCACACACACACACACACACACACACACTACTGGCAATCTGGGAACATCAATCAGCCTAATCTGCATATGTTTGGGAGGAAACCGGAGTATCCAGAAGAAACCCACCAAGCTCAGAGAGAACATACAAACTCCATGCACAAAGACCCTGAGGTGGGAATCAAGCCCAGACACTGGAGGTGCGAGGTGACAGGGCTAACTACTAAACCACTGCATTGCCTTTTTCAGTTGTGCTTTTATTTATTTATTTATTTATTTATTTGATTCTGCTTTGCGTTTCCTGTCCGTAACCTTCGTGGCATTTTGACAAAGAATTTTGTTCTCTTGCTAATGCTATGCTAGTCACAGTTCCTGGTAGAAATGCATTGATTTCAGTCCTCTTGGCCAGCTTTTCTTCCGAAATTAACAACATGCACACACAAATATATTTGTATGTTTCCCTGGACAGGATGGTGATGCACATGTAACTTATACAGTAATTTAGTTCAGTACAGTAAAATCATCTAATAAACCACAGATCGATCATAACACACTGAATATACACTGTACAGTACTGCGACCTTGAGACCTTGCTGTCTCCTGTCTCGCTCACGAACTAGACTCAGGGCACCAGTGAGGATACCTACGTTTTTTTTTTACTTAATCATTTATTTTACACATTCTAGAACAATACTCATGATTTGAAAAAACTATGAAATTACACAATTATTAGGTATGATTAGATAATTACATAACAAAAAAAAACGACGTTATTTTAAGACATGAAGAAAAAAACATCAGGAACGACCATGGAGTTAAAATAAGGGAATTGACTAGGAACTTGTTTGTCTGGTTTTACACAGCAGAGAGTTAGTTTTAATTCAACAATTAGAACATTTATTTATTTGTTTCATTTATTTGCAGGTATCGGTGTATGATGAGGTTCGACTCTGTAACTCTCCTGAACACAAGCCCAAGGCGGCGCAAAAAGAAACGTGGCCGGATAAAACCGCAGGGAGAGTTAAACATCAGAAACCTTCAGCAAATAATTCCAAACTGTGCTGGATTTAAATGTTTATTATGAGTTAATAATGTAAGTAAATAATTTTTGTAATTCTCTTACTTGTTTTTTTTTTTTTTTTACGAGATCAGAGTGAGAGTTTATTACAATCGAGGTTGGAAAGAACAGAGACAGAATTAGAGCAGCACTGAGAGTGAAAGTGTGTCAGGACAGATGGAGAGAAGATTAAAGAGAACGGGAATAAACCCTGGTTATACAGTTGCATGTGTGCGTGTGTGTGTGTGTACCGTATGAGGTCGAGCAGGGCGTCGGCCGAGCTCATGATAGGTTTGCTGCTGTCCTCAGAGTCTTCTTTTTGAGCCACACCCCCTGGGTGGATGATGAGAACCATGACGATGCCGACCACCACCGCCAAGAACGTGGTCCAGAGGTAGTAGGAGATGGTGATGAGACCTAACCTGCTCGAGCACTTCGGCTCCAGAGCCGCCAGACCTGACATGAGACTACGAGAGAGAGAGAGAGAGAGAGAGAGAGAGAGAGACAGAAAAAGAAGAGAGAAATTGAAATATGGACAGTGTGAAAAAGAGAAAGAGAGAGAATGGCAAAGGGACAGACAGAAAGATGAACATATAGAGAAAAAAAGAGAGAGAGACATAGAAGGGAAAGAGAAGACTTGATATTAAAGACTGATGCGGTAACTCATTACACCAGACAGGTTTTCTGCAAGCCGTGATGACTCTCGTCCTATCTGTCCCTCAGGACTACTGAAAGATTCTGATCTCCAAACAGGAAGGAAGCTGCTGACGAGAAACTAGTTGAGACACTTGACCTTGCGGTGACCTTGACCCTGTGTGGAACCATCCTGTAATTGAATCAGTTTATCTGTGGGATGTGACGATCATTCTGTAGAACTAACATCCACCTTCAGTGTGTGGAGAAGCTCAGGCTAATAAAACTCTCGTTACAGTGGTCGGGGTTTGAACCCACGCGAGTGCGCAGGTCTACTCAGAGCTACATCCAGTTCAGCTACATGTTCAGTCTCCCAGGCAGGGTGTGAGCTGCAGCAGTGCACGCTTCAACACATCGTTTCAGCATTTTATTCTGTGGTCTTCTTCACCTGAGACATAATCACCGTTCATACCAAACATTACGACACTCAAGTAAACCTGCAAATCACATTCATGAGCTGCAGAGATTTCTGTTCATTTGCTTAATTCAGAGCAATGTGTTCTGAACAACAGGTTTCATTTTCAAGAAGTGGTTTTACACCAGGGGAGAGAGTTCAGCTCTGAACCGATCTCATTCTGTCCTGCTCCAACAATCACGTCCACCAGTCTGAGACACAGAGCTGTAGTCTCATCAGGTCTCTCTGTGACCCTTTAAATTAGGAATTTTGTACATCTTTATGCAGGAGCCTGAGTGTTGGATGAGTGTTGTGGTATAGTTGTGATGACGTTGTGATGCTGTTTTTGAAAGTTTGTTAAAATGTAGTTGAGATAATGGTGAAGGCGAACGAAATACAGTGTTGCAAATAATAAATTATTTGAATAAATTTATTCTGATTAACAAGCATTCACACAACGCCCGAGCACATTCATGCTACCTTAAGCTTCTAACAGGGTTTAGAATTCAGATCTGAGATGTCTGTTATTTCTTGTAGTGCTCATTGTTATGTACTCGTATTTACTAGCATCACTTGCACACCCCCTAGTGGTCCATCAGTAAAAACATGCTGCATTCCAACGCCAAGTGTTCGTTCAGCGCCATCCCATCGTCATGTAATCACCACTGGGGGCACTCAGGAACAGGAAGGACAAGTCAATGAAAACCATTAAACTTGTCCCAGAATTATATTAAAAGATGAATATGGAGAAGGAAACTAAGGGCTTATGATCTGACACATATCACATGTACAATAATCACACATGCGCTCGCCAGTAGGAAAGAAGTAGCTACTTTCTGCAGATCTGACAGGACCTATAACGCTTCACGCCCCATTTTTAAATTAAAGCAGGAAATCTACACCTTCAATCACATCCAAGATGTGATCCAAGATCCAAGAGCACGCAGCGGCCGCTCCGGTGTAGCAAGTTTATTTTACTCTGTGTATGGATATCGTCGCGACTGGCGTCCGTACGTACAACCACCAGACACTTTTGAACTTAAATAACCCTGTTAAGACTCGGGGTGGCGACTTGTGTGTTTACATCAACATGAAATGGTGCAAGAACTCTCTGCTAGTCTCTAGTTATTGTTCATCACTGGTGGAGTTTGTGACTGTTAGATGCAGACCTTTTTATTTACCACGAGAATTCACCACGGTTTTCATTATGGGAGTGTACATTCCACCTATAGCTAATGCTAAGGAAGCGCTATGGGAACTGTATACAAAGATCAGTGAACTGCAAAATACACACTCGGATGGACTGTTTATTGTTGCTGGAGATTTCAACCATGCAAATCTCAAGTCAGTGCTTCCTAGATTCCATCAGTATGTGGACTTTGCAACGAGAGGGGAAAACACGCTGGATCTTGTTTACACAAACATCCCCGGCGCATATCGGGCAGAGCCCCGCCCCCACCTCGGCTACTCAGACCACATCTCTGTTATGCTAATTCCAGCATACAGACCACTCGTCAGGCGTTCAAAACTTACGGCGACTTCACTGACTTGGAGGAGTACACGTCATCAGTGACCAGCTACATCAACAAGTGCACAGATGACGTCACTGTCTCCAAGAACATCATCTCACGACCCAATCAGAAACTGTGGATTACTGCGGAAGTGCGTGCACTTCTGAGGATCCGAGACCCTGCTTTCAAAGCGGGAGACAAGGTGGCCCATAGAAGAGCAAGGGCCGAACTTTCTCGGGCCATCAGAAAGGCGAAGCGCGCACACGCCCAGAGAATCCACAATCACTTCAATTACAGCGGGGACACACGGCACATGATTGCAGGGCTTACAAGCCATCACTCACTACAGTACGAAATTACCTGCCTGTGACGGTGACGGCTCCCTCCCAGATGCGCTGAAGAACTTGAGGAAATCTCTAAGCAGAGTCAACCCACGTAAAGCTGCTGGTCCAGACAACATCCCAGGCAGAGTGCTCAGAGAATGTGCGGAACAGCTGGCAGATGTTCTTACCGGCATCTTCAACATCTCTCTGAGCAGCACCATTGTTCCCACGTGCTTCAAGGCCACCACCATCGTTTCCGTGTCCAAGAAGTCTTCTGTGTCCTGTCTCAATGACTACCGTCCCATTGCACTTACACCCACCATCATGAAGTGCTTCGAGCGGCTCGTCATGAGACACATCAAGACCCTGCTGCCCCCCTCACTGGCCCCACTGCAATTTGCGTACCGTCCTAACCGCTCAACAGGTGACGCCATCTCCACTACACTCCATCTTGCCCTCACACACTTGAACAATAAGGACTTTTTTCCACAAGCCATACGTTCGAATGCTGTACATAGATTTCAGCTCAGCATTCAACACTATCATCCCCCAACAACTGATCATCGCTGATGACATGACCGTGGTGGGTCTCATTAGCAAGAACGATGAGTCAGCATACAGAGAGGAAGTGCAGAGGCTAACGGACTGGTGTAAAGACAACAACCAGTCTCTGAATGTTGACAAGACAAAGGAGATGGTTGTTGACTTTAGGAGGACACAAGGTGACCATTCTCCGCTGAGCATCGACAGCTCCTCTGTGGAGATCATCGAAAGCACCAAATTCCTGGGCGTCCACCTGGAGAAGGACCTCAGCTGGTCCCTCAACACCAGCTCCCTGCACAAGAAAGCCCAACAGCGTCTCTTCTTTCTGAGAAGACTGAGGAAGGCCCAGCTTCCACCACCGATCCTGACCACCTTCTATAGATGAACTATCGAGAGCACAGGCACACCGTCAATTTGTTGCTCTTGTTTGCACATCTGCACGGGCACTGTGTGTTGTCTGTTGTCTCTGGGTTAGCTAGTTATTCATTAATTTTTTCATTCATTCATTCAATTTATGTTGTTAAATTTATGTTGTTAAAATATATGTTGTCAGGTCAATCTGTCCTGTGTTGTCTCCGATAGCCAACTAACTAGGCCTCTTATGGCGCTTTTCCACTGCATAGTGCGGCACGACACGGTTCAGTTCAGCTCACTTTTTTCCACTGGGAACAGCACCTGGTATCTGGTCCTTTTTTAGTACCACCTCAGCCGGGTTCCAAGCGCGCCCAACCGTTACCAAAACGTGACGTGTAAACACTGCTGGTCACTGATTGGCCGGAGAAAATCGTCATTACTGCGTCACTGAGCTTGCGACATGAGACACAACGGAACCGCTATATTTAGAACAGCCAGAGAAGGATCGCACGCACCTTTTTGTATTAACCAAAAATTTTCTTTGGCTGCCATCAGCCTCTTTTGAAACAAACTCCTTCATCTTGCTGTTAAAAACATCCGCATGCCGAGAATGAAGAACACCATGCCGTCGATATGCTCCATTGTTGTGTGTTTGTTTGTGGCGCGTTTACGATGATGTCACGGCAGTAGAGGCGCCGCGACTATAACGACACGTGAATAATCCCGCCCACTCTAAAGCGCTACTACACTGCAGTGGAAGCGCAAACCGAGCCGAACTGAGCCGAACCGAAGTGAGCTGTACTGAACCGTGCTATGCCGTACTATGCAGTGGAAAAGAGGCATTAGTTTTAGCTCTTCAGTTAATTTATGTTGTAAATTTATGTTGCATGTAGCACCTTGGTCCTGGAGGAACGTTGTTTCGTTTCACTGTGTACTAACTGTATATGGTTGAAGTGACAATAAAGCCAACTTGAACTTGAACTTGATCTTGGTGGCTTCCTTTCACTTCCATTGTGGTGAAGACAAAAAATACACAGAGAGAAAATGATAAAAAGAAAAAGGATACTTATAGGGTCTGTATTTCTCTCGACTCCCTTTTATATTTTTCCGAGGCCGTGCGGGAGAGACTGCCTGTCCTGTTCTTATTATAACCCTCTTTTATTAAAAATTAATTAATTCTGTTTTTTATTCGAGAAATTTAATTAACCATCTCTTATAAATGCATCATCCTTCCTGAGCTTCATCTGAGAGAAATAGAAGTCTAACTTTAAATGTTATTTTGACTTCACCGTGCACACACACACACACACACACACACACACACAAACACACAAAGCCCTGATTGTGCCTGAATTACCTGAGGTTTAAACTCATAACTTTCATTCTTATTTTCGAGGCACAGTGTTATAAAACAGCTGGACGTGGCTGAGCTTCGATCATATTGGTTAAGGTATTGGGCTACTGATTGGGTCAGACCCCAGCACCACCTTGTTGCCCCTGTTGGGACCCTGAGCGAGGCCCTTTACCCTCAACTGCAGAGATGTTAAATGGGATAAAAAGTCGTTGTGGATAAGGGCGTCTGCCAAAATGCCTGAATGTAGTGTATTGGTGTTAGAATTAGTTTGGGTTTAAAAATGAATTCATGTACAAGCTGAATTCTGGAAAGTTGGGACATTTTTTATTTTTAATAAAATGAAAACTAAAAATCAAATCACATGAGCGCCAATATTTTATTCATAATATAACATAATTTTTAATGGGTAAATTTTACAATTTTCAAATTTGATGACTGCTACAGGTCTCAGAAAATGTTGGGATGGGGGCAACAAAGGGTTGAAAAAGCAGAAATTTTTCTGAAGATTCTGCTGGGAGATCATCAGGTCTGTTACATGATTAGGTATAAAAGGGATGCCTTAGAGAGGCAGAGTCTATCAGTAAAGATGAGCAGACCCCCTTCAATCTGTGAAAGATCACACAGAAAGTCTATGACCAAATCGGATTATGAACAGAATTTAGGAACAAATGATGTTTGTGAACTGAGGTTTCACTGTATATAACAATGAAAACAGTAATTTATCTAAATATTTTAAGAAATCAACACGTTTCAACACGTCAGAAAGGTGCTTAAGATCTGGTGCCTGTAGAAACAAGTTTGAGATGATTTTGTGAGAGCTATCCTTTGCTGATAAAGGGATGAACATGGTCAGGAACAACACTCGGGTGTGCCAGGACAATCTCTCCCACACCATTACATCACCACCACCAGCCTGAACCGCTGATACATGGCAGGATGGATCCACGCTTTCGTGTTGTTTATACCAAATTCTGACCCGACCCGAGTGTCGAATGTCAAAATACTCAGCGCCGTCTGGTACCAACAACCGTATCACATTTAAAGTCAGTTAAATCACCTTTCTTCCCCATGCTGATGTTGAGTTGTGTCTGATGAAGTGGCGGTGAGTTTACTGTATATTGATGTACTGTATGTATTGTTGTCTTCATGGTGTTGTTTGAAGCATCTGTACAGAGGGTCTATGATAATTGATTTTCTCAGGTAATTAAAAGACCAGACCTAGTCTCCCATGAGGTGTTGATGACTTTCATTTTAAGGATTAATGTCATCAGGACACGTCCCAGTATTACTCACGCAATCGTTCACGACACATCGAGCACAAAAACCTGGGCCCTGGAAATCGATCACGAGCTGCAGCGCGGGTGTTCTGCCTGATCAGTGTTAGCGCTTTCAAGGTTTGCAAATATTCTCGTGACTTTGCCTGACTGTTGTTTGATTAAATCCCTCCTACTCGCTGTAATTGTGCTGGTTTAGTCCAAGTTGCTGACATTCGCCGTCATGGTGATGAGAGCGGAGTGGGTGCAGCCTCAGGACATATTTTTTATAAGCGTTATTAAGATTGTTCAGAATCTGTCTCAATCGCCCACACACACACACACACACACACTCTGACCTACAGTACACGATGCTGAAAAACAAAAACACGCCGTTTCATACAGTACGCTCCTTGTGTAGAAGGATCTGCACACCTGTATGTTAAATTTTATTTCTATCAAGTTCCTAAATAGATTTTTTACTTGCATGTTCATTGAGCTCATTTTTCTTTCTTTCTTTCTTTCTTTCTTTCTTTCTTTCTTTTTAATCTAAAGTATGATTATATTTATAGTTTTTAGTATTTAAGTTCCGTCTGTAAACGATTTGAAATTGGAGCGGGATATGAAGGTCACATGGTGTTCATGTTCATATATTTTTGAGTATAAACTCATGCAGTATAAACACTTGCTGTGCAAAATATCAGGTGTAACACATTGGTCCTGGAGCAATGCTGTTTATTTTCACATGTAACGGGTTCGACCCTATGTGCACGGACGGCACCATGAAGCACGGACACGATTCGAAGTCTTATGGGAAAAAGGGTAATTTATTTAGGAAAAATGGGGAAGGAAAGGGTTAAAAGGAGGATGGAAAGAAAGGGAAGGAAAGGAGGTGCACGTGCAGGTCAGGGGGCAGTGCCATGCTGGCACACAGCTGACGATAGGTGGCGGTAGGCAGAGTGGCAAAACGGAGTGGGTGGCTTTCCCGGCTGGGATTGGGGACCCTAATGCAGACCTCCTCGCGGCCATTTCCTATTCGGCGGCGGAGCCTGCGAAGGTGGGCTCGGTGCAGGAGTGAAGGTGCCGCTGGAGCTCACGCAGTCCTTTCCTGCGCTGTCCTCAGCACCGAGACCAAAGGGCAGAATTCCAGTGTCCTTTTTAAAATCCCTGGGGAGCGTCATATCGCCCCGCTCGCTTGCCACTCTTTCCTGCTCCACCGCATCACGTACTTCCCGGACCTCGGACTAAACTCCCCGCAGTGACATTGCCCCTCCCTCCGAGCTCACCATTTACATTTAGGCATTTGGCAGACGCTCTTATCCACTCATGCTGGCACTGCCGAGTAACACCCCAGCCTCGTTCGGGACTCAATCCAAGGTCCGTGCCAGGTGCCCCCATGCCCACATTCTCCACCAGTGAAATGGGTTTGACCCATGACCCATAAAGCACGGACACGAGGCGAGGTCTTACGGGAAAAAGGGTAATTTATTTAGGAAAAATGGGGAAGGAAAGGGTTAAAGGAGGGAGGTGCAGGACTGGGGGCAGTGCCATGCTGGCATGTGGCGCACGGGGTGACACACTGTATACAGTTGAAATGACAAGAAAAGCCGACTTGACTTGAAAATATATTTTAAAAAAGCATTAAAGCAGGAAGTCGTTTTTATCGAGAAACTGGAGAAGAATTAATGCCTGTATTCTGGTGTTAAATGGATTTTGCTGTGCTGTTCCTATTATTATTCGTGGTGCTTGCAAAGTGACTATTATCACCTCACAGGCTTATTATTATTATATTCTTTTTCTTCTGCTTCTTCTACCGTACAAAAGTTTGGTGTGTAACTAGTCCCATACCGTATGTCGCAGACTAATAAAAAAGGTGTCAAATCATGTGGCTCATTCGGGAATGGTGTGCTGTGACTTTTCTAAGGCGTGCCATAGACTTAACTTTTCAAAAAGTCCCATAAATTTAACGTTGAGACCAAATTTGATCGATTGTAGTTTAGAGCAAGAATTTTGTAGAAAGGTAAAATTTTAAGAGTTGTGCAAGTTGTGTCAGAACATACCCCAAAAGAGGGTATAAGTTGGCACAAGAGGTGACCAAATTTGCCCCTTTGACATATAATGGCGCGTACCTAGTCTCGTACCGTTTGTCATAGACATGAAATAGGTATCAAATCATGCAGCTTATTCAGGAATGGGGTGCCATGACTTTTCTATAGGATGGGCAGTAAATTGAGTTTTGCCACAGCAAACACAACTTCAGAAAAGCTACTGCTATAGAAACGATAACGTATCAGAAGCAGCGCATTAATGTAACCCTGTGCTCGTGTCAGAGCTGCTGTTCGAAAACCTCACCACCCGCTGTGGTGCTGCTGGTGCTGCATCATTCCAGTTACTTTCACAGATCCATTTCTCCTCCCTGCTGCACTCATTACACACACACACACACACACACACACACACACACACACACACACACACTGATACATATGTATGTATATGTCACAGTAGGATCGGGTCATTATCTTCTGACCTGCGAGAGGAAAACAGCCTGCTGATGGTCTAGTGGTTCGCTCCGTCTCACTGGTGAAAGTGACACATGTTCAGATTGACACGTCTGATGTTTTAACACGTGAGACCTCGTGTGCAGTGTGGAATGCTAATCTCTCTCTCTCTCTTTTTTTTATGTTAATATGCCGTCAGTAACATTAATAAGCTCCCACACACCTCTAATGATTTTCTTTTGAAATAACAAACCCCTTCTGCATTATCACCCCAGCAGTGAGCTCTGCCTTGTCCTTAATGCAAGAAGCAAAACACGGAGAAAAAAACATTCGGGTGACAAATAGGACATTTGACTATGAAATGAGAAACTCCAGATATATTTATTCTGGGTTTTTCAGTCACAGGTAAGTCATTACATGCAGGTTTTCTTTTTGTTTTATTTTCTCGACCAAAGATTGTTTTGCGTAATAATTAATAATCCGATAAATTTTCACACTGCAATTTATATATTCTTGAATCTTGCCAACCTACCTATAATTTCTTAAAATAAGTTTACAACAAACAATATATAAGATGATTAAGCATATTCCTTCTCAAATGTTGCTAAAATTACAAGCGAAAAAATGTTGTAGCGGCAAATAATTGAGCTAGTTTTTATGAATTTGTTTCTTGAAAGAAGTAATATTTCCAGCCATTAGAACAAGACATTTTTGTTGATCAGCATGTAGTAATGATTATCCTGTTGCTTTATCATTAAATACACTTTATAAAAAGTTTAAGTAATAACTTAATGAATTTATATATTTTTCACTTTAATATTTACTAAATAAGGAAAGAGACGCTGTGTGTGTTGTGCTGTTATAGTAAAATAATCAACAACAACGATCAAGCGGAGTCACGCTCAGCCAAAGTTAAGTGTTACCCTGTAACAGCACATCCCCATGTGTTTTATTCCTCTTACACCCAGAGACTTTTAATTATTTAACTAACTAACTAACTAGCGAACAACATGTCTATCTTTTATCCATTTATAATTTCATTACATCGAGACTCCTTCCATAAATGTTAAATGAACTTTATTACCAGCTTGAGGTAAAACACAGAGTGTCCCGTACACGTCCCTGTGAACGAGCTGTTACCATGGAAACCACAACACTCATTCACCCTGTATTCTTTGCTTCAAAGCGTGTGTGTGAGTGTGTGTTTGTCCATCAGAGAGCCATAAGAACTCAAACTCAAACACACACACACACACACACACACACACACACACACACACACACACACACACACAGAAGTCACGAACAGCTAAACACCTCCACTGAACCCATCTCAAACCACTGATTATTTCCCCTTCTATACAGCAGACCGAGTGTGTGCACTACTGCTGCTATGACTAATAATACGATACTCTTACAGTATAATTTTCTTGTAGAACAAATAGCATTATGTATATACATCAATCAATCATAACAAACTCGAAAACACTGATTATTAAATAGACCTGTGTAAACTGGTGACGTGATCAAGGGCACCCGAGGCCCACCCATGCCCGCAGGTACTGAAGGCCAGCCTGACTGGTCCAATACCTTGGAAAGGTCAATGCAGATATAAATTACCAAAAAGGTCAAGGCTGGCCAGGATAGAAAGACACCAGAACACCCAATGCACCACAGCCCACCACACACGAGTCCAGAAGGCAAAGAGCTCCAGGCCCCAAACTCCGCCTCCAAATATCCAAGACCCAGTCCAATTAGCACCTATGGGCATGCCCAGACAAACAAGTCTGATCCACGAAGGCCCCGCCCACCCACAGCACCCAAAGAATCCCAGTGACAGACACTATAGCGCCCCCAGAAGCCTTGTGGCGTCATTCACCAAGCTTGTGGCACAGGGGGAATTGTTAACTTAGTTATTATTTTAAGACATGAAGGTCAGCTGTTCTGCAACAGTTCTCACAAGAACAGTGTTGTATCAATCTCCATGATGAAACATCCGCTGCAGCGGAGATGTTCATTTAAAGTCACCAGCCTCAGAAATCACCAATTAACAAACATCTCAATATAAACTGTTCAAAGGAGATTATTGTGTGTTTTAGATAAACGCCTTCAGGATTGTTTTACAGTGTAGAAAGAAATAAACATCAGGAAACACCATGGATTTAGAAGGGGTGTACAAACTTTTGACTGGAGGTGATCTAGTCTAAGCTTTATTCCAAACAATGTTGTATTTTAATTATTTTTTTTTTTCCTCTTTGTGACTTTAGGACTTTAGCAGCTTTAGGACTTTCTGGCCACTGCCTGGTTCATCTTCTCCCGACCTACACTATAGGCAGAAACTTAAATCTGCTAAGCCTATAGTAAGAACAGTAAAGTGATGGACCAGTGAAGCAGAACAAGAATTACAGGCCTGTTTCGACTGCACTGATTGGAGTGTTTTTGAAGCTGCTGCCAATCTGGACGAGCTCACAGATTCTGTAACATCCTACATCAGTTTCTGTGAGGACATGTGCGTCCCTACCAGGACATTTTTAACATGTAACAATGACAAACCATGGTTTACAGCAAAACTCAGACAGCTTCGTCAGGCCAAAGAGGATGCCTACAGGAGTGGAGACAGGATCTTGTACAACCGGGCCAGGAACACACTAACAAGGACGATCAGAGCGGCTAAGAGAAGCTACTTTGAAAAACTGGAAAATCAGTTTTCTGCAAACGACCCTGCTTCAGTGTGGAACGGCTTGAAAACCATCACTAACTACAAGACGCCATCCCCCAACTCTGTAGGGAATCAACAACTGGTTCTATTGTATATTTGAAACTCCCAGTCTCACACCACACTCCTGTCCTGACCCTCTTTCTACACCACCATTATCACCTCTGACAACCACCCTCTCTTCCCCCCCTGCACTCCAGGTCTGTGAAAAGGATGGTCGCCAGATCTTTCTGAAACAAAAGAGAAGGAAAGCTCCAGGCCCAGACGGCGTGACACCAGCCTGTCTGAAATCCTGTGCTGACCAGCTGGTGCCCATCTTCACACAGATCTTCAACAGATCACTGGAACAATGTGAAGTGCCTTTGTGCTTTAAACGTTCCACAATCATCCCCATTCCAAAAAAAACTAAAATCACAGGACTTAATGACTACAGACCAGTCGCCCTAACATCTGTGGTCATGAAGTCATTTGAAAGACTGGTGTTGGCCTATCTGAGGGACATCACAGGACCCTTACTGGACCCCCTGCAGTTTGCTTATAGAGCAAACAGGTCTGTTGATGATGCAGTCAACATGGGACTGCACTTCATCCTTCAACATCTGGAAAAACCAGGGGCTTATACAAGGGTCTTGTTCATAGACTTTCATCAGCTTTTAATACGATCATCCCAGCACTGCTTCAGACCAAACTAAACCAGCTCTCTGTTCCTAGCTCTATCTGTCACTGGATAACCAGCTTTCTGACAGACAGGCAGCAGCTAGTGAGACTGGGAAAATTCATGTCCAACAGTCACACCACCAATACTGGAGCCCCTCAGGGATGTGTTCTCTCCCCACTGCTCTTCTCCTGCTACACCAACGACTGCACCTCCACAGACCCCACTGTCAAGCTCCTGAAATTTGCAGATGACACTACAATTATCGGCCTCATCCAGGACAGTGACGAGTCTGCATACAGGAGTGAGGTCGAGCAGCTGGCTGTCTGGTGCAGTCACAACAACCTGGAGCTGAACGTGCTCAAAACAGTGGAGAAGATCGTGGACTTCAGGAGAAACCCACCTGCACTTCCCCCACACACCATCATGAACAGCACTGTGACGGCAGTGGAGTCATTCCGGTTCCTGGGCACGACCATCTTTCAGGACCTGAAGTGGGACATTCACATTGACTCCATTGTTAAAAAGGCCCACCAGAGGTTGTATTTCCTTCGCCAGCTGAAGAAATTCAACCTGCCACAGGAGCTGCTCACACAGTTCTACTCAGCCGTCATTGAATCCATCCTGTGCACTTCAGTAACTGTCTGGTTTGGCTCAGCTACGAAAGCAGACATCAGAAGACTACAAAGGATGATTCAGACGGCTGAAGGAATTATTGGCACCCCCCTGCCCACGCTGCAAGAACTGTATATATCCAGAGTGAAGAAAAGGGCTCGGAATATCCCCTTGGGTATCCCTCACACCCAAGCAACTTTTGCCGTTGGGTAGACGCTACAGAGCACCGAACACCAGGACAGTCAGGCACAATTGCCCCCCAGGCAATCTACCTCATGAACAGTTAAACATCATTCTAGCTGTCAATAAATATATGTGCAATATTGTGTACAATACAACTGTGCAATATACTGTATAATACCACAGATTTCAGATATTTCATCTTCTATACCGCTTAATCCTGTGTTCAGGGTCGCGGGGGACCTGGAGCCTATCCCAGGAGACTTCGGGCACTAGGCGGGGTACACCCTGGACAGGGTGCCAATCCATCGCAGGGCACACACACATACACACACTCACACACCCAATCACACACTACGGGCAATTTTAGGAACGCCAATTAGCCTAATCTGCATATTTTTGGACTGTGGGAGGAAACCGGAGTACCCGGAGGAAACCCACCAAGCACAGGGAGAACATGCAAACTCCATGCACACAGAGACGGGGAATCGAACCCTGGACCCTGGAGGTGCAAGGCGACAGTGCTAACCACTACACCACCGCGCCGCCTTATTTCAGATATTTATGTAACTTATTTAAAAGTATCCCACACCCTACTCCATTTGATGTCATCCTTTTTTTGTGTGTGTGTGTCGTGCTCTTATGTCTTGTCATTTGTTTTGTGTTCTGGAAGCTCTGCCACTAAAACAAATTCCTTGTACGTGCAAGTGTACTTTTCAATAAAACTTTTTCTGATTCTGACTTTTTATGTTGTCTGTAATTTAATGATCTTTTTCTACACATGTGAAGTCTCTCCTCCTCTAAGACTCTCAGCGCACTAAAAGGAAGCGTGTGCACAGGATGGTGACGCTGAATTTTATTAGACACGCTACATTTACTAACGTATGTGAGCAGAATCTCAGTGAGTTTTACAGTACATCATCTCTGACCTCACCTGCGTGTATAACTCAGTAATCAGCTCTAAGTGCTGCTATTGTGGAGAGGAAATGTCTGGGAGCCGCGAAAGCTCCAAATGGTCTCTCCTACATGCCCACTTATACACATGATCATCGTCATCATCATCATCAGCGTTAATGTGCCTATGGCTTGGGAATGTGACGCTCACATGCACGACCGTGTCGAGGTTGATGTTCAGGGGTTTTATCTCTTACATGTTATCTGTGGGTTTCTAATTAGTGTGAATTTGAATTTAAAGCGTTGTGATTGTGAGATGTGATCAGAATGGTTACTAAAGAAGGTGTGTAAGAAAATACTATTTTTTTAAGTTTTTTTTTTTTTTAGCTCAGATTTGTCCAATAGGAGAATGTGCCTTCATAATTTAACAAAATTAAGAAAAACATTCAAATAGATGCTGCGGTGTGATAATACAATATGAAGAGACGCTTTTAAGATTAGTTTTCATTTTATTCAAATACTGTATAAAAAAACGTCCTATCTTATCAGGATTTGTGTTATTCCAAATAGATCAGCGTTTGACAAATTGGCCCTTTATAAAATAAGCAAATAAAGAAAGAAAGAAATCGATATATATTAAGAAAGTAACCGGTAATAAAGATGAGGTAGTTTACCTGGAAACAACGAGGGGCAGAATCAGCATCTTCAGCATCCTCATGAGGAGCTCTCCGGGAAACTGGAAATACTTCACTTCCTAAAGACATGAAAAGTATAAATAACATACATGGACCAAAGCCTTGAAATCATCACATGACATCTACTGGACTGTGTGTGTGTGTGTGTGTGTGTGTGTGTGTGTGTGTGTGTGTTTGTGTGTGTGTGTTTAAGTGTGAACATACTGTCATGTTTAAACGTGTCTTTAAATCATGTGTATTTGTGTAAAAACATCTTGTTAAGTAAATAATGGACAGTGAAAAAAGTTATACGTTGTTGTTTGTCTGAGGTTGTACTTGCTTAATACTGAGACCCGCAATGATCAGATGGGTTTTATTATGTTTTAACACTAAAAGCGCAGAGCACCGGTCATTTGACCGCAATGGGGGAAAAAAACAACTTCACAATCGATCAAAATCCAGATCCCTCCTTTCATGACTTTCCCTTAATCTGTGAGCTTAATCACCCTGCATACTTAAATTTTCAAAATCGCACCAGTAAAAGCCAGTATAAAGCTATTTTGCTCTTATTTATGTGAAATTCCTGATAGCTGCGCGGAGGCATGACGTTTCCTGCCTTTTCCAACCTGCGATTCTCATTTCTCACAGCAGATGGCTCAAGGGATCGCGCATACTATCTATGTGGAAGAAGGTGCTCTGGTCAGATGAGACCAAAATGGAACTTTTTGGGCAAAATGCAAAACGCTATGTGTGGCGGAAGACTAACACTGCACATCACTCTGAACACACCATCCCCACTGTCGAATATGGTGGTGGCAGCATTATGCTCTGGGGGTGCTTCTCTTCAGCAGGGACAGGTAAGCTGGTCAGAGTTGATGGGAAGATGGATGGAGCCAAATACAGGGCAATCTTGGAAGAAAACCTCTTGGAGTCTGCAATAGACTTGAGACTGGGGCGGAGGTTCACCTTCCAGCAGGACAACAACCCTAAACATAAAGCCAGGGCAACAGTGGAATGGTTTAAAACAAAACATATCCATGTGTTAGAATGGCCCAATCAAAGTCCAGATCTAAATCCAATCGAGAATCTGTGGCAAGATCTGAAAACTGCTGTTCACAAACGCTGTCCATCTAATCTGAATTAGCTGGAGCTGTTTTGCAAAGAAGAGGATTAAGCGGTATAGAAGATGAATGAATGAATGAATGAATGTTTTGCAAAGAAGAATGGGCGAGGATTTCAGTCTCTAGATGTGCAAAGCTGGTAGAGACACACCCTAAAAGACTGGCAGCTGGAATTGCAGCAAAAGGTGGTTCTACAAAGTATTGACTCAGGGGGCTGAATAATTACGCACACCCCACTTTGCAGTTATTTATTTGTAAAAAATTTTTGGAATCATGTATGAATTTCGTTCCACTTCTCACCTGTACACCACTTTGTATTGGTCTTTCACGTGGAATTCCAATAAAATTTATTCATATTTGTGGCTGTAATGTGACAAAATGTGGAAAAGTTCAAGGGGGCCGAAAACTTTTGCAAGCCACTGTATATATATATATATATATATATATATATATATATATATATATATATATATATGCTTCCGTGAAATCTCGACAATTCGCCATTCATTCCCGCATAGATAATCAGCAATATTTTATAAGGAGATTCAGGGATTTAGCTCTAATTAATTTTATAACGTTTTATCATCATTTTGTCAAACGTCATTAGTTCATTCATTCTATTTGAGTTTTTTTTTAGTGTGACAGTGTTTTAGATTAGTTCTGAACTCATTCATTCATTCATCTTCTATACCGTTTTATCCTGTATTTAGGGTCACGGGGACCTGGGGCCTATCCCAGGAGACTCAGGGCACGAGGCAGGGTACACCCTGGACAGCGTGCCAATCCATCGCAGAGCACACACACACACACACACACACCCTCATTCACACACTATGGTCAATTTGGTAATGCCAATTAGCCTAATCTGTCTTTTTCCTCCGGAGTACCCACCAACCCACCAAGCACGGGGAGAACATGCAAACTCCATGCACACAGAGACAGGAATCGAGCCTGGCCGGGAATCGAACCCGGACCCTGGAGGTGCAAGGCGACAGTTCTAACCACTACACCACCATGCCGCCACTAATTCTGAACTCGCTTCCGTGAAATTATCGCTAAAACTATGTAACGACCCCTCCTGAGGATATAAAACTTTACTATTGTGTTTGAATAAATCAGATCTACCACAGCTGAACAACTTCAGTTTTCAGTTATGGTAACATTAACACCTCGGATACCTGTCGCTGCTGCTGTGGAAATATTACGCTACTGATATTAAATATAGAATATTTATTGAAACAAAAACTAATACCATTATAAAATTTCTAATGTATTGAAACATTCATAACTTATTGAAAATGATTCGATTAATTGTGACGGTTAACCCCTAGAGGGCGCCTAACGCCCGTTTTTATGTTGATGATTATGTTTTGTATAAATAGCCTGACTGAACAGCAGTCAGGCGTCTAGCTTTAGTTGTATTAAGGTTTAGTTTGTGTTTGGTGTGATAGTCCTTCTTTATGTTTGTTTGCTTTAATAAAAAGGACTTAGTTGAACCATCAGCTCGCCTCCTCCGCATTCATGCCGCGAAAACACAGTAAGAACCATGACAGAAAGCTAGACCGTACAAGTGGCATGGCGGAGGATTTCCCCCTGGATTATTTTGGGGGGGATGCGGATACCATCTCGCCCGAGCTGGCGAACGGGCTGGAGGACAGCGAGGCAGAGAGGTATGGCGGCTGGGAGTACTGCTGGCTGGAAAACGGCGAGGTAGACATGTACCGGAGCTGGAAGTACAACCAGCTAGCGAGACACGAGCTCATGTGGTGGATTCCGGAGCCGGAGCGATTGCGAGAAATACGGGAGCAGGTGGAGGAGATGCAGCGCATGATCCTCCACTTCCGGGAGAACCGCGAAGCGGGCTCGGCGCTTTCTCCCCCCTCGCCAGCGCTCAGCGGTAACGAGGAGAAAGGCGTTTCCAGCATTCAGTCTCCGTGCGAGCTAGGGAGCGTCATCCTTCCGCCGCCTCCCGGCTTTGAGGACAGCGCGCTAGCGTGTCAGCAGCCACTGACCCACGCATCCGATCTGCCGCCGCCTCCCGGCTTTGAGGACGACGTTGAGCTGTTGAGCGCAGTGCAAGCTCCAACGCCATCGTCGAGCGTAGTGCACGCTCCATCGCTGCTGTTGAGCTCAGTGCAAGCTCCAACGCTGTCGTCGAGCGCCGTGCACGCTCCAACGTCGTCGTCAAGCTCAGCACAAGCTCCAACACCACTGTCGAGCGCCGTGCGCGCTCCAACGTCGTCGTCGAGCTCAGCACAAGCTCCAATGTCGTCGTCGAGCGCCGTGCGCGCTCCAACGCCGTCGTCGAGCGCCGTGCACGCTCCAACGTCGTCGTCGAGCTCAGCACAAGCTCCAACGCCGCTGTCGAGCGCCGTGCACGCTCCAATGTCGTCGTCGAGCTCAGCACAAGCTCCAACGCCGCTGTCGAGCTCAGCACAAGCTCCAACGTCGTCGTCGAGCGCAGTGCACGCTCCAACGCCGTCGTCGAGCGCCGTGCACGCTCCAACGCTGCTGTTGAGCTCAGTGCAAGCTCCAACGCCGTCGTCGAGCGCAGTGCACGCTCCAACGCCGCTGTCGAGCTCAGCACAAGCTCCAACGTCGTCGTCGAGCGCAGTGCACGCTCCAACGTCGTCGTCGAGCTCAGCACAAGCTCCAACACTGCTGTCGAGCGCCGTGCATGCTCCAACGTCGTCGTCGAGCTCAGCACAAGCTCCAACGCCGCTGTCGAGCGCGCTCCAACGTCGTCGTCGAGCTCAGCACAAGCTCCAACGTCGTCATCAAGCGCCGTGCACGCTCCAATGCTGCTGTCGAGCGCAGTGCACGCTCCAACGCCGTTGTAGAGCGCAGTGACAGCTCTGCAACGACCGAGCAGGTCTCCAGCCCGGCAAAGGCCGAGCAGGTCTCCAGCCCGGCAAAGGCCGAGCACGTCTCCAGTCTGGCAACGGCCGAGCACGTCTCCAGCTCTGCAACGGCCGAGCACGTCTCCAGCTCTGCAACGGCCGAGCACGTCTCCAGCTCTGCAACGGCCGAGCACGTCTCCAGCCCAGCAGCCGCCGAGCACGTCTCCAGACCCGTCACCCAGCCCCCTGGTCAAGGGGCAGAAGGTAGAACATTGGGGTGGGTGTTCGGGGCCTCCGGTGATGCTCCGGAGGAGCATTTTTTGGGGGGGGGATACTGTGACGGTTAACCCCTAGAGGGCGCCTAACGCCCGTTTTTGGTTTTTGGTCTTGTTTTGTAGTTTGGTTTGTGTTTCAGTTTGACTTCAGTTCCCAGTCTGCACCTCGGTCAGGTGACGTAAGAAGCTCACCTGAACCGAGGAAAACCAATTATGTTGATGATTATGTTTTGTATAAATAGCCTGACTGAACAGCAGTCAGGCGTCTAGCTTTAGTTGTATTAAGGTTTAGTTTGTGTTTAGTGTGATAGTCCTTCTTTATGTTTGTTTGCTTTAATAAAAAGGACTTAGTTGAACCGTCAGCTCGCCTCCTCCGCATTCATGCCGCGAAAACGCACCCGACGCAGACACAGTAAGAACCATGACATTAATTTACAAGATGTACGGAGATGTATTATTTTTTTTTTACAGATTACAAGCCTACTGTATATAGTACTAAGGGTTTCTAAATTAAGTTGAAATGTAAATTACTGTGTCCTATTTATATAATGTCGTCCTCGATAATGATTATAATAAATATATTTTTAAAAATTCGAGTTACATTTTTTCACGCTCCAGCGATATGTAATGACTGATAATTTTACATTCCCTTTTCCGCTAAAGTGAAGATCCGTTGTTCACTAGTTCCCTACAGTGCTACAGTTCGCTACTCTGTGCAGCTGTGTGTGTACGGAGAGTTTGTGTATGTATGTGTATGTATGTTCGCATTTCATATGTAGCAGTTTGAGCAGTTAGTAGTATACAGTGGTGTGAAAAACTATTTGCCCCCTCCTGATTTCTTATTCTTTTGCATGTTTGTCACACAAAATGTTTCTGATCATCAAACACATTTAACTATTAGTCAAAGATAACACAAGTAAACACAAAATACAGTTTTTAAATGAGGGGTTTTATTATTTAGGGAGAAAAAAAAATCCAAACCTACATGGCCCTGTGTGAAAAAGTAATTGCCCCCTGAACCTAATAACTGGTTGGGCCACCCTTAGCAGCAATAACTGCAATCAAGCGTTTGCGATAACATGCAACGAGTCTTTTACAGCGCTCTGGAGGAATTTTGGCCCACTCATCTTTGCAGAATTGTTGTAATTCAGCTTTATTTGAGGGTTTTCTAGCATGAACCGCCTTTTTAAGGTCATGCCACAACATCTCAATAGGATTCAGGTCAGGACTTTGACTAGGCCACTCCAAAGTCTTCATTTTGTTTTTCTTCAGCCATTCAGAGGTGGATTTGCTGGTGTGTTTTGGGTCATTGTCCTGCTGCAGCACCCAAGATCGCTTCAGCTTGAGTTGACGAACAGATGGCCGGACATTCTCCTTCAGGATTTTTTGGTAGACAGTAGAATTCATGGTTCCATCTATCACAGCAAGCCTTCCAGGTCCTGAAGCAGCAAAACAACCCCAGACCATCACACTACCACCACCATATTTTACTGTTGGTATGATGTTCTTTTTCTGAAATGCTGTGTTACTTTTACGCCAGATGTAACGGGACACGCACCTTCCAAAAAGTTCAACTTTTGTCTCGTCGGTCCACAAGGTATTTTCCCAAAAATCTTGGCAATCATTGAGATGTTTTTTAGCAAAATTGAGACGAGCCTTAATGTTCTTTTTGCTTAAAAGTGGTTTGCGCCTTGAAAATCTGCCATGCAGGCCGTTTTTGCCCAGTCTCTTTCTTATGGTGGAGTCGTGAACACTGACCTTAATTGAGGCAAGTGAGGCCTGCAGTTCTTTAGATGTTGTCCTGGGGTCTTTTGTGGCCTCTCGGATGAGTCGTCTCTGCGCTCTTGGGGTAATTTTGGTTGGCCGGCCACTCCTGGGAAGGTTCACCACTGTTCCATGTTTTTGCCATTTGTGGATAATGGCTCTCACTGTGGTTCGCTGGAGTCCCAAAGCTTTAGAAATGGCTTTATAACCTTTACCAGACTGATAGATCTCAATTACTTTTGTTCTCATTTGTTCCTGAATTTCTTTGGATCTTGGCATGATGTCTAGCTTTTGAGGTGCTTTTGGTCTACTTCTCTGTGTCAGGTAGCTCCTATTTAAGTGATTTCTTGATTGAAACAGGTGTGGCAGTAATCAGGCCTGGGGGTGACTACAGAAATTGAACTCAGGTGTGATAAACCACAGTTAAGTTATTTTTTAACAAGGGGGGCAATCACTTTTTCACACAGGGCCATGTAGATTTGGAGTTTTTTTTCTCCCTTAATAATGTAAACCTTCATTTAAAAACTGCATTTTGTGTTCAATTATGTTATCTTTGACTAATAGTTAACGGTTTTTGATGAGCAAAAACATTTAAGTGTGACAAACATGCAAAAGAATAAGAAATCAGGAAGGGGGCAAACAGTTTTTCACACCACTGTATATGTATGTGTGACTGTTTCATATATGTGTATGCAAGTGTTTCATGTGTGTGTGCATGAGTGAAGTTTGATTGTTACTCTTGTATTGTTTCCTCTTGTGCCAACATAAGTTACTGAACTGTAACCCTTATCTTTTAGCACAAATTGTCTAAAATCATGTGAAGTGCTGCTCAGGCATTAAGTGTGCAGTCTAAATATTTTTTTTTGTGCAGGTTCTCAGCGGTGATGTTCACATCAAACCTGACGCTATTAAAGTTTTCTGGCACATTGATGCTAATTATAACCGTCTCGTGAAGTCGGTGGGGGAGGTGACGAGAGTGTCGTCTAGGTTCGTTTTTAAAAGATTTTCAAAGATGTCGATGTACAGGAGGTGTGCTTGAATTATCGAAAAGGAGTATGTGTTTGTGTGTGTGTGTGTGGGGGGGGGGGGGGGTGACTCAATCATTCCTTTTCGATAATTCAAGCACAGTTATCTAACTGCCTCTGATGGTGGTGTGATGAACTGGAGTTACCGCTCTTACTACTCTGACATTGATTATTTTTCTCTAATATCCTGTGCCTGTGCATTTAACAGCAACATAATCACCAATTATGTGTTTTATATCCAGACTTTTTATCCACTTATGAACTCCAACAAGCTTTCAAAATCTCCATATATGGTAAGACTAAAACTTTTCTCTTATTTCTCCTCTGTGGAACAAACAGTCTAATTAAGTCCGCGCATTGTCTCGGCTGATGCGAGCTGCAGTTAATCAGAGATTATTGTTCTTATTTACACAGATGATACGATGATTTTACTGATTCAGGGATGAAAAAGAGATCACGTTGAAGTAATGTCAGAACGTTCTGGAGTTCTTCATCAAACCGACCTGTTCCTGTCTGCCTTTCATCATGAACGTCCTTCGTCATGCCGCCGTATTTACGCTGGTCATCAGCAGGAGGAAAATGAGAAATGAGAGAAAATGCCTGCACTTTGGGAAAACTAATTTCTCTGAAGGTTCCATCAAATTCTAAAATCTCTCATGGACGGAAATAAACCTCTCACTAAAGTGCCATTTGGATAATGGACTCCTCTAATGCCCTGAGGTCCACTTCCTGTGAACATAACATGCTCTTCCCTCTCGAATCTGTGACCTTTTTCTTCTTTCTTTCTTTCTCTCTCTCTTTTACTTACTGTACACAATCTTCACTCCAATCAACCTAACCTTGGCAAATCTTATAGCACTTTGTGGCTCTCTCTCTCTCTCTCTCTCTCTCTCTCTCTCTCTCTCTCACACACACACACAAACTTCAGAGCTTGTACAAGTTAGAAAACTGTAGGTTATTTGCTAGCACAATCACACACACCGGGTACTTTGTTTCCAGATTCTAGATCACATTATAATTATAAATGGCGACAGGAAAGAAAGAAAGTGGTGATTTGTTCCCCCACAGTAGAGACAGTGTTCGTGTTTGTGGAAGCGGATGGTGTTGGTTATAAAGGTTGTTAACCCTATAGGAGGCCAGTAATGAGGCTATGGATGAAGACCGATGTATAAATCTGAATAAGTACAAATGTGTTGAAGGGACCTTCATCTAATGAGGAGCCCACACGGATTATAATGAGCTTTTGATTTCACTGGGTTTCATCTGAGTATGGAATATTATTTTATATAGAGCTCTGCGACAATGAAAGAAATCTGTAACAAACATTCCAACCATTCCATTCCAGTGTCTGCTGAATTCCAACATCAGCGACCCTCGTTCCACTTTACGAGGTACTGATTGAGTGATTACTTAAATCAAATCTTATTTAATGAGAAAAAGTATAAAAAAAAACACTGCTGTGATGATCACACTCCTCTTCCAGTGCGACCAGCTGGATGGGAAGAACAGTGCTAGATAATTCTCTAGATTATAATAATAATAATAATAATAATAATAATTGAATAATAGCCACTGCCCATGCTAAAAGAGTTCAAAAGAACATTTTTGAATGAGGAAACAGATGGGTTCCACTTTGGGTTTTAGGGATTCATTAAGATTCAGATTGCTTCCACCCTTAAAATTCCAAAGACACAAGAACATGGTCAAGCAGGAGACTCTGGAGACATCAGCGGTCTAGGATTAACACCAATCTCACAGGGATGAATGCAAACTCATTCAAATGTCACTCATCAAGCACAGGATGACATGAGGTGACCTTCAAACACAGTGGAAATGAGGTGAATTGCTGGGGTGAATTGCATGGTGAAGACATGCATAGCCGGGGGGGGGGGGGGACACACACATGAATTTTACCGCAGATCTTCTGATTGGACAGAGTTCTGGAGACGTCTACAAGCCACCAGAGTGTCTTACTCCTATATAAATGTGGATGGTGGTCATGATGATCTGGAGACGCTCTAGCAAGGCTGGAATTGGGCAGATTTGTCTTTGTGAAGGATGCATGAATCAATCCATTTGCTTCTTTATTTTATGACAGGACAATGCCCCCATCCTGCACAGTTGATTCGATCAAGGTGTAGAAGGAGGACCACATGATTAATACCCTGTCAAATCTGAACCCAGTTTAAACCCTGTGGAATGTAAACACTGCATGTACTCTGATCAGCCATGACATTAAATCATTAACATTAAAACCACCTAAGTTTGGCATGTCTCTGGATGTCTAGCAACAGGATGATGGCAGCGGATAGTTTGGGTGCCTCCATGGACTGGACTTGTTTGTCCGCTGCATCCCATGGAGATTGATCAGATGGGGATCTGGGGAATTTGGGGGCTGCATCAGGGGCCTTGCATGGTGGGCTGTGGTGCACTGGGTGTTCTGATGCCTTTCTATCATAGCCATCATTTACTTTTTCAGGGATTTAGCTGACCTTTGATCCCTGCAGGCATGGGTGGGCTTTGGGTGCCCATGATCCAGCCAAAGATATAGCTGATATAGTGTATGAAAACACTCATAGTCATTTCTCTCTCTCTCTCTCTCTCTCTCTCTCTCTCTCTATTTCCCAAAGTGCCATTTTCAGAGTTAACAGTATGGCCTTGATGATAAAAAGTAAAATTTGTCCTTGTAAAGGCTATTTCATTGTCTAAAAATGGTGTTTAAATTACTCCCAGTAAAAGCAGATGAGGCTTGTGAAGAATGTCGTAAATAGGATACGGTGTATACCTACACACACTCAAATTATACTCCAGTACACACTGTTTTCATTCTCCATTGATTAAATAAATTGCTTCATGCAGATACCGAGTTACCTCCAGACTGGTTTCCTTGTGATCTACTTGTCTGTGTTTAATAATCGGCAAATAAGAATTCAACACCATCCCTTTATTCTTCGTGTACTACATGCATTAGCATTCCTAACAATCGGTAAGTCTATGCCTAGTGTATGCTGACTGGAGGGTGAGAAATTTCCAATTATACCCGGAAAAAAAAAACCTTCTCTTTCTTCTCATCTGGATTCACTCAGAAATTGAATTGCAACCTAAAATATATCTTTCACAAAATAGATTGCAAATTTAACAGCATGCTCCAGTCTGAAATGTCACACGGCCTCTCTTGTGGGCTTTAGCTCGCCTGAAGCTAAACAGCTCTCTTGCTTAATGCATAATTACTAAGAGCATTTTGTATGATTGGACTGTAATCCCTGAGTCCCAGCGTAGAAAAAAGAATTTTATTTTCAGACAAATGTTGGAACTATAGAATCAAATGAAGGCAGTTTAATGGGTCACATCTGGCAAAGAATCTTCATACTTGAAGTTTTTTTGCTGTTCTTATGTTTAATGGCTCTAAATGAACCACAATGTCACACAAAGGCAGCCATTTACAAATGAGCAAAATGTCTACACTTAGCAAGTAGCACCGTGACCAAATTCCACGTATATGACCCACGTGTGACCCACGTATATACCAGAGAACACAATGCTCAATATGCACACTATTTATTAATTTGTATACACTTTTATGTTTTGATTCCAGCATTCCTAAGAAGCACTTAGGATAGCAAAACAGTTCAAATGAAATATAATTAAGACTGTATGAAAACCTCATGTCTTTGGGAAGAAACCCACCAAGCACTGGGAGACCATGCAAACTCAACGCACACAGACGGGAATCGAACCCGAACCCTGGAGGTGCAAGGCCACAGTGCTAATCACTAATCCACCGAACCGCCATAGAAATAAAACTCTGTTGGTTAAAAAAAAAACCTGTGTTAGGGAATAAAAGTGTGATGGATGAAATAAAATCCATTGTGTTGGATTAAATAGGACTGTTCTGGGTTTAGTCAGTCTGTAAAATACTGTAGGACTGCATTGGAGGAGAAAAGGTGGTGTTGGGGACAATATGACAGTGGTAGGATTACATAAAACTGTGTTGGTATAAATAAGACTGTGTTGGGTAAGATGGGACTGTGGGGGGGGGGGGGGGTAGCCAAGTCCGTGTTGGACAAAAGAAGAATGTGTTGGGGTAAATAAATTTGTCTTGGGTAAAGTATGACCGTGTTGGCAAAAATATGACCATGTTGTGGTAAGTAAGACTGCAGAGAATAGTAAGACTAATAGTTTAAATAAGACTAGACTGGAATAGGTAAGATTGCATAAAATCTTTTGTTTGCATAAAATACTGTCTTGAGGTTAGGGTTAGACTGTGTTGGGTAAATTACGCCTGTGATGGGTTAAAGTACGAGTGCAATAGGGGAAGTAAGCCTGTGTTGGGTAAAAGCTGTGCTGCGGTAGAGCTGCGTGGACTAAATAATCTGTATTGGGCCAAATAAAATAAAACGTTTTGGGAGTAGGTGATACTCGAAATAAGTCTGCGATGCGTGAGATAAGAATGTGCTCGGGTAGATGTTGGATAAGAACATACTGTGATGGAGTAGGTATGACTGTGTCGGGTAAAGTAAGGTTACTTTGGGTAAAATAGGGCTGTGAATATAACACTGGTAGAGTAAATAAAACTGTTGTAAAATGCTGGAGAAAATGAAGACTGTGTTCGAGAATGTAGAACTATGTTAGATGTAAATAAGACTGTTTAGTGGAAAGCAGATCTGTGTTCAGGAAATCAGCATTCTATTGAGAAAGTTAATAAATCCCCTGCAGAAGGTTTGCTAAGCAAGTAGACTTCACAGATTTGATGGGGTCAGTAAGACTTGGGGAAAAAGAGTTGGGATTAATGAAGTAGTTTTCGGGTTGTGTTCAGGAACAGCAGATTAACAGAGACTAACCTGCTCAGAAAGCTGCTTGGTGCGCAGGAAGAACCCGAGCAAGCAGCCGATGACGACGGCCAGCACGGACAGGATGAGCAGCCCGTTCTGCTTGCAGACACCCTTCACCCGCACACACACTGCGTCCAAAGCCACCGCCATCACCGCACCTCTGACTTAACTCAATAACTACAACCCCATCTCGGGGGAGTAGGAAGCAGTCTTCCACCCAGGACACACACACACACACACACACCCTGCTCACACTCTTTCCACACCAGTCTTTCAGAGAGCTTCCTCCAATATACAGCACCCCAATGTACGTCTAATCTCTTGTTTTTCTCTCTTGCTGTTCTGCACTTTTTCATTGCTCGATGGTAAACTAAAGAGCTCCTCCCTCTTTTCAGCCTCGGCACTTGTGTGTGCTCCGTCCAATAGGAGCGCAGGAACAGCTGGTAGCGTGCCTGCCAATGGCTGGATTAATCCTATTATTGATGCACTATTGAAGATTGTTGCCCTGATTATTCAGAAATGCTCCTTGTGGACAACATGTAATATCCAAATGTTGGAGAGTAGATGCGAAACAACCCTCTACACTCACATTGAAATGGTAACGTACATTCTGGCACTTTTAGGGCACCGAATTCCTCTACATGTGCAGATGTGCTACCCTGAAAATTCCAAAGTTTTTAGTGAAAATTTTCTTATAATACACAAACCACCCTGTATCTCTCTGTGCCGTATTTAGGCCATGTGCTTTAGGACTAATGTTCGGTCCAATTATCATGGACATTAATAATGTTAATGAACGAACCGTGTGCACGAACACAGGCCCTGATCTCACGGCTCGTCTAATCTCTGGTAATCTGGGCCTGTTGATGCCAGATTGAAAAGAAAAACTGACCAAATAAAAATGAGGATTAGGGAGTGCGGAGACCGTAGGGGGTTGAACATGATGTCAGTGATGACACCAAAGGGCCGGAGTAATCTTCCAGGTCAGGGTTTATAAGCATCGGATCTGGTTTCATTGAATTTATCTTGAATGTCTACTTGCAGATAAACGACTTTAAAGAAACACTCGACCTTGGCAGTGAGGATGATGTGGATGAAGTGTTTTTCTTGGAGATGTATATAACATGTACTTTTAGACTAGCTAACACAATAACTAGCTGCCTTGACAATTACTAAAAAAAAAAAAATCCCTATTGTAGAACACAATGTTGAGGCGGCAAAGTTCTCCAGAACAGTGAACTCAAACGTGAGCAGTTGTTGTTCCACAGAAACACACGTTTCTAAGCTGCAGAATATTAAAGATGTTGCCGACTTTAATGGACTAAGCTGGTGGGAATCTGTATGTTTTTGGGGCAGGAGCAGATTACTGTGCGGTTCTGTTTATAGAATAAATGAGGCAGACTGTACAGCTGAGCCATGAGGCTTAACTCTGGTTATAATGCATTATTACTGCTGCGAGTGATACAGCTGTGCCACTCTTCCTACTTGCATGTCCGTCATTACTAATGACATTATTCTGATTACTACATTTAGAAAAACTACCATTACTACCTTCACTAATTCTCGTACTGTGATTCCTAATGCGATTACAATTGCTGCTAGTAATACCGCTGCTGTTACTATGGACACATTGCCCTTTCTTCCGGCTGTTACTACTGTCGTTGTCATCATTATCACTGACATTACTGCCACAACATCTGCCTCTAGCTGACAAATGGCACTACATTTTTGTTACTGCTATAATTAGCAAAAAGTTTTACTTTTTCCAGATTACTAATTTCCAGTAATATTGTCACTATTACTACCATTTCTGTCACTGCTGCCATCAGAAATGTTATCACTGCCAGTATTATCATTTTTATTGTGATTGTTGCCATTATTACTCATATAACTGCCTTATTGTCACTATTACTGTTATCATTGCTGCTATTATTTTGATTATTACTGACATTATCACTGAAGTTATTGCTGCCACCGTTACAGTCTGTATTATTGCCATAATTGCTGCCATTATTTTTGGCATCATTTGAATTATTACTGCCATTATGATCACCAATACTGGCAATTTTGCTGTCTGTGAATATTCTCAGCCCTCCAGATCGTGGTTATCCTGAAGGTTTCACCTCTTATGCTAAATGTTTCATCAGTTTTAAGTAACCGACTTGGAGCTGCATGCAAATTACAGTAACTTGTAAATATTTTTAGAATTATATACTGTATGATGCACAAAGTGCTTTAAGTTAAAGGTTTATGATGGTAGTAAAAGAAAAGATGGATCAGTTCCGTAAGTATAAAAAACTACATACATTTTAAATTAAGATTTATATATTAAATCTCTTTACAGATGCTGTTCAATTCTCTAAATTTGCAATCTGCATTATACAGGTCCGTCTCAAAAAATTAGCATATTGTGATAAAGTTCATTATTTTCTGTAATGTACTGATAAACATTAGACTTTTGATGATTGTGGCATATAGCTCATGAAAACCAAAAATCCCTATCTCAAAAAATTAGCATATCATGAAAAGGTTCTCTAAACGAGCTATTAACCTAATCATCTGAATCAACTAATTAACTCTAAACACCTGCAAAAGATTCCTGAGGCTTTTAAAAACTCCCAGCCTGGTTCATTACTCAAAACCGCAATCATGGGTAAGACTGCCGACCTGACTGCTGTCCAGAAGGCCATCATTGACACCCTCGAGCAAGAGGGTAAGACACAGAAAGACATTTCTGAATGAATAGGCTGTTCCCAGAGTGCTGTATCAAGGCACCTCAGTGGGAAGTCTGTGGGAAGGAAAAAGTGTGGCAGAAAACGCTGCACAACGAGAAGAGGTGACCGGGCCCTGAGGAAGATTGTGGAGAAGGACCGATTCCAGACCTTGGGGGACCTGCGGAAGCAGTGGACTGAGTCTGGAGTAGAAACATCCAGAGCCACCGTGTACAGGCGTGTGCAGGAAATGGGCTACAGGTTGCAAATTTTGCATGTCATTCGGAAATCAAGGTGCCAGAGTCTGGAGGAAGACTGGGGAGAGGGAAATGCCAAAATGCCTGAAGTCCAGTGTCAAGTACCGACAGTCAGTGATGGTCTGGGGTGCCATGTCAGCTGCTGGTGTTGGTCCACTGTGTTTTATCAAGGGCAGGGTCAATGCAGCTAGCTATCAGGAGATGTTGGAGCACTTCATGCTTCCATCTGCTGAAAAGCTTTATGGAGATGAAGCTGAACCCCATAGAGAATCTGTGGGATATTGTGAAGAGAAAGTTGAGACACAAGACACAAGAATCTGCAAAAGGATTCCCGACCAAGTATTGAGTGCAGAACTGAACATAATTATTTGAAGGTTGACTTTTTTTGTATTAAAAACACTTTTCTTTTATTGGTCGGATGAAATATGCTAATTTTTTTAAAAGGACCTGTATATTGAGCACAAACAAAAGAGAGAGAGTTAAAGCGAGGGAAAAGTATGAGTTGTGCATGTGAAAATGAGCAGAGAGTTTGAGAGTGTGAGAGATTTTTTATTTTTTTTTGCACAAGATTGTGACAGAAAAATTTTTCCCAAGTCCAGGGGTAATTTTCTATGTTACAAAACAGATGTTCGTATGAAATCCATTGACTTTACAGTAACCTCATGTTGTTCACCGTAGGTCCATGTGCTCTCTGTTAATTCGTTTTTTTTCTTTATAAAAAGAACGAAGAGAAAAAAATAATTCCTTTTAACAATCATTTCCAAGTAAAAAAAAAAAAATTAACATCTCATTTTCCAGGTTTCAGTTGTCTGCTGAGAACAAAAATGGGGGGGGGGGGGGTGATAAAAGCTAACTTTCCATTTTTTGTTTTTTCATGTTCTTTATCTTCAGCAACCAATAAGCACAAGAAAAAAATCAACACACGATTTGTCAGCCATTACGTATGGATAGTGTGAGGGTTAACCAGTTTAACCAGTTCCCAGTTTGCACCTCGGTCAGGTGACGTAGAAGTTCACCTGAACCGAGGAAAGATAATTATGTTTAGTTTAAATAGCCTGACTGAAACACAGTCAGGCGTCTAGCTTTTGTTGCCGTAGTTGTTGCTTTTCGTAGGTTTCTGTTGTTGGTTTTTGTTATTTATATAAAGACGATTACGTACTCAGAAAAGAGCCGGTTTACTTTTGTTTATATTTTAAAGTGAATAAAGTCTTTATATTGAACCGCCGGCTCGTCTCGTCTGCCACAAACACGCCGACACAGAAGAAAACGTGACAGAAAGCTAGACCGTTTAAACGGCATGGCGGAGGATTTCCCCCTGAACTATTTTTGGGGGGGCGTGACCACGATCTCGCCCGAGCTGGCGGACTGGCTGGAGGACAGCGAGAGGGAAATGTATAGGAGCTGGGAATACAGCTTGCTGGCAGAGCAGGAGGACTTGCTGGAGGACAGCGAGGAGCACAGCGAGACAGAGATCTGGCAAGGCTGGGAAGACTGCAGGTACGCCGAGGAGGCGGACATGCAGGAGGACAGTGTGACACAGGGAGAGAGGATGGCGCGGCAAAGCTGGGAAGGTTGCAGGCTCGCCATCCGGCGCATGCCTTGGAGAGCTTGGAGAGAGGGAGAGACGGGAGAGAGCTACAGGCAGTGGGTGGAGCACAATGAGGAGCGCATCCGAGACCTGCGGGAGCAGGTGCTGCGGCTCCAACAGTTGCTCGTCCAGGTTCGCGAGAGCCAGGCTGTAGTCCCGGATGTCCTCCCTCTCTCGGATCCAGATGACGTGCTCCCCATTCCGCCACTGCCTGTGACCGACAGGGAGGACTACGCGCCGCTGCTGCACGGCTTCGAGGACAGCGCGCCAGCTCTTCAGCAGCCGCCGAACCTCGCACCCGCTCTGCCGCCGCCTCCCGGCTTCGAGGTTGACGTGCCGGCGCCGAGCACCGCTCTACTGCCGCCACCTCCCGGCTTCGAGGTCCACGTGCCGGTGCCGAGCACCGCTCTAGTGCCGCCGCCTCCCGGCTTCGAGGACGACGTGCCGGCGCCGAGCTCCGCTCCAGCACCAACGTCACCGTACCTCGCATCGACGCCGCTGCCGTCAAGCTCAGTGCCAGCTCTGCTCTTCCGCCGCCGCCGAGCGTCCCTTCAGCTCCGCCGCCGAGCGTCCCTTCAGCTCCGCCGCCGAGCGTCCCTTCAGCTCCGCCACAGAGCGTCCCTTCAGCTCCGCCGCCGAGCGTCCATTCAGCTCCGCCGCCGAGCGTCCCTTCAGCTCCGCCGCCGAGCGTCCCTTCAGCTCCGCCGCCGAGCGTCCCTTCAGCTCCGCCGCCGAGCGTCCCTTCAGCTCCGCCGCCGTGCGTCTCTCCAGCTCCGCAGCCGCCGAGCGCGTCACCAGCTCCGTCACCCAGCCTCCGGGATGGGAGGGAGAGAGTGGATTATTGGGGTGGGTGTCCAGGACCTCCGGTGATGCTCCGGAGGAGCATTTTTTTGAGAGGGGATACTGTGAGGGTTAACCCCTAGAGGGCGCCAAATGCCCGTTTTGGTTTGAGTTTTGTTTGTAGTTTGTTTTGTTTGTTTTAACTTAAGTTCCCAGTTTGCACCTCGGTCAGGTGACGTAGAAGTTCACCTGAACCAAGGAAAGATAATTATGTTTAGGTTAAATAGCCTGACTGAAGCACAGTCAGGCGTCTAGCTTTTGTTGCCGTAGTTGTTGCTTTTTGTAGGTTTCTGTTGTTGGTTTTTGTTATTTATATAAAGACGATTACGTGCTCAGAAAAGAGCCAGTTTACTTTTGTTTATATTTTAAAGTGAATAAAGTCTTTATATTGAACCGCCAGTTCGCCTCCTTGCATTCATGCCACAAACACGCCGATACAGAAGAAAACGTGACAGATAGTTATATTCTGTTTAAGGGGAAAAAGAGCAATATCCTCAAAGACATGATTATGCTATTTTTTCCACTTTGCCAGATTCCTATCCTGCTGTCTTCTATGTCCCTTTGTGCCTTTGTGCACATTTTTGGAATATACTAAAACACTAAATGTATAAAAGCCACACACTAAATGCCCCATGCAGTTGAATAATCCCACTTTTATGCATTTTTAAGTGTGAACATTTTGTGAAGAAACAAATAAAAATTGTTCATGCCACCTTATGCCAGAGAAAATACATAAATAAATAATGGCAAGTGTGCTCTTGTTATTCATTATTTATATATTTGTTTACTTGAAGACACAATCATTTTTGATTTGAGCACACAATTGGAAAAATCAGAAAACGAGCTGTAAAAACACTGATAATGATTTTTCCTTTATCAATTGAATTGATAAAACAAATGTTTTTTTCGTCTTTATAATAAAAAAAATTATAATTTATAATTAAAAATATATATAATGTTTAACTGTAGCTAAATAAATATCATCGGCGTATTTTTTTTTTCATTCTGATTTTCTAATTTTCTCACAAATTTAGTTTTGTCCAGTTCCCACCTCTCTGGTGGCCTTGCCTTGTCACCCCACAGCTACTAAACCGAGTAGAGCTAAGGCTATCACATGCTTCCTCAGCTGAAGCCAGCTTAATGAACAGACTGGGAAGAGAGCACTATCCACCCACTTCCACATGCATGAGCGCACAGATGCCCATGATTGGCCAGTGTTGCTCTGATTAACGTCGGGGAGCAAGTAGGACCCGTTTTTACTCTCTAGGACTCCTGGACAATGACAGACATGATATTATTTGCAATATTTGGCTCAACTGTTTTTTGTCTGGAGCCTTCTTTCCATAATTCTTAATTTATTTATTTTTTACACAAACTCGTCCTAGTTCTTACAGCGGCGAGAAACCAGGATATGCTTCAGGTTCAGGTCAAGATTAGCTCAGTGAAAAAGCTTGACTATTTCTGAACCAGCTTTATGTCAAGTGTTCATCAAGTCGAAGTTGGAGTGACGATTAGCGCTGACCTTCACCTCTTGGTATTAACAAGGAGATGATTTCTTCATTCTGCTTGAATGAATATCAAGATTTTCAATTCTACATCATGTTGTGTTGTCTTTTATGAAGTACGACTGTCTGAGATTGTTATCAGTTACACATCAACACAAGAAATGCTCATGCTTTGAAGCATGCTGAATAAATAAATACAACACCTGAGCCGAACCTGTCAGAGATCACGTCACAAATAAACGTATCGATATTATTGCAGATTTATTTATAATTTTTTTTACAATCTTGAACTTACAGTTCGACTTGTCGAGAGGGTTCAGTGATCATGGCTTTGTTTGCTTGCTTGTTTATGTATTTATTTAAAAGAAGAAAAGAAGAAAGAATAGAGATGGAAAGCAGGTCTGATCAGAAAAAGCAGCCCAGTTTCAGTGAGCGCTAATGGAAGGATTGTGAGTAAGAGGAAGAAAGAGATGCGAACAACAGGGTTCAGAGAGGCCATGCAGTAACGAGAGAGTGAGAGACAGAAAGACTCTTCAGAGAGACAGAAATATAGATCATTTATCATAGTGTGCTTCCATTACATTAATAAATATAAATGCAGGTGCATTTGTGTAGGTAACAACAACATAAACACAATGCATCTAAAAAAAACTTTTAACATGATGGAAAAGGTTTTTTGTTGGTTTGTCACTAAATTCAATAAGTAAAATTCTCATATATTCTAGATTTATTATCTGTGAAGTAAAATATTTCAGGCCTTTTTTCTTTCATTTAAATGAACACAGCTTGCAGATCATGAAAAATAAAAAATACAAACAAACTTCTGAACAATAGTACGTTCATTTATGCACTCGATACTTGGTCCGGTCTCTTTAGGATAAATTACTGCAGCAATAGGGCGTGGCATGGAGACGGTCAGTCTGTGGCACTGCTGAGGCGTTTCTGAAGACCAGGTTGCTCTGATAGCGGCCTTCTGCTCGTCTGTATTGTTGCATCAGGTGTTTTTCATCTTCCTCCTAACAATTGCCCATAAAATCTCTAGGTGTTTCAGGTCAGGGTAGTTGGTTAAACAATCAAGCACAGTAATACCAGGGTCAGTAAACCAGTTAGTGGTAGATTTTGGCAGTGTGGGCAGGTGATAAGTGCTCCTAGAAAATTAAATCAGGATCTCTATAAATATTGTCAGCAGATAGAAGCATGAAGTCTCCTTGGGATGCGTCTGGTGTCTGGGGACGGTTTCACTCTACCATGAAGACGGTTCTGGCCTCGACTGGTGTTGACAGCTGTTTCTCTGAGGACTTGACTTGGCTGCGGTTGCTCGATAGTTCAGGACTGGAGTTTCCTACAAGTCGACCCGAGTCTCCAATAAACTACTGGACTCCATTTTAACATCAATTAACATCAACTATTATAGCTGAACTGCTGCCACCTAACACACTGTATAAATGCAGATCATTTCCTGCTATCTGTTTCACCCAGATGAGGAAGGATTCCCTGTTGAGTCTGGTTCCTCTCAAGGTTTCTTCCTATTACCATCTCAGGGAGTTTTTCCTTGCCACTGTCGCCCTCGGCTTGCTCACCAGGGACTATCTGAACATTTTGATTCATACACATTCACATTCCATACAAACTTAAATAATTCTTTTGATTGTGTAAAGCTGTTTTGCGGCAATGACAATTGTTAAAAGCGCTGTACAAATAAAATGGAATTGAATTGAAGTGCTCTAAAATCTCCTCATAGGTGCTCCATTGACTTTAGACCTAAGACAGAAACACAGTGGACCAACACCAGCAGATGACATGGCACTGCAAATCATCAAAATGTACTGTTTAAAATGCTGGTGTGGATTTAAACGCTGGTGAAAGTGGAAGAGATGAACTCACTTGAGAAAGGCTTTCAGTACAGATTAACCCAGTTCACATATTAATTTCCTTCTCTTGTCCCTGTGGGTCTAATATCCAAAACTTTCCCAAATAGGACTGCATGTCTTTTAGAGCTCGTGTGTAACATGAACAGGTTCCAGAACATTTGGTTGCCTGTTTTTGTCCTCACTGTTTCTCAGCAACGGCCCTCAGCGTCCATCACTGCTCCATCCGAGAGCCTTAGATAAATTATCCAGAGCGGTGACTCAGTGCACTTTTAATCGATTTGTACGAGTTCAGAGTGCATCATGAGCAAAAACGGAGCACACGGAAAAAGTTACAGAAAAACATCCGCATTAGAGGTCGAGCTGACCTTCACGTCCATAAAGAGAAATAACTTCATCTAAGTGAAAGTGTATGACAAAAATATTCCATGAATCACAGAACAACAGGACTGGCCTCTAGGTCAGAGCAAATGGTTTCCTGCAGCTCAGGTTGGAGTCATTTTGGAGATAAAAAAAATAAATAAATACAAATTAAACAATAATTATCTTTGCTTTAAGTGTGAAGAGGGCAGAAATTACTTTGATGGTTAGACATAAAAGAAATATTACACTTTATGGCACATATCTTGGATAGATATACTGCATAAAGTATGCTCTAAAACATCAGCTTTGTAGTAGATATAATATAAGATACAACACACTCCAATATATTTGCTCCTTTGGCTGCTGAAGAACTGGAGAAGAAGAAGAAGTAATTATTGAATGGCTACAAAGGTTATGTGAGAGAGAACCAGGATCAGGTCAAGTTTGAGAACTAAACTCAAAATGATGTTTTCTCTGTGGTGACTGGTTCCACTTTACCATGAAGATGGTCCTGGACTCCACAGAGCTATTTTCTGAGGACTTCCTGAGCCTCCAATAACGAACTGGACAACATATTAACTTAAACTCCTGTTATACTGAACTTCCAGCCTGCAGATCAATCCCTACTGTCTGTTATCACCCAAATGAGGGTGTGTTCCCTGTTGAGTCTGGTTCCTCTCAAGGTTTCTTCCAATTGCCATCTCAGGGACATTTACCCTCAGCAACGTCGCCCTCAGCTTGATCAAAAGGGACGATCTGATCATTCTGATTTACACACATTTTCTCAAATTTTATACTCTTTTCCATACTCTTCTTTTGATTCTGTAAAGGTGTTTTGCAACAATGACAACTGTTAAAAGAGCTATACAGATAAAATGTAATGTAATGTAATGTAATGTAATTGAAGTGAAGTGAAGAGAAGTGGATTGCCCACAGCAACCCAATTTCCATGTAGAATAAAAATTAATGAATTGCAATGATACCTTTTATTAATGAACATTTTGAATTGATTATTAACTTTTAGTTCATGGCACAGAGAGAGAGAGAGAGAGAGACCTGAGAAAACACATGGTGAGAGGTATAATGAGGATATCCTCCTAGGACTCTGTGTCCTCGTGGAATGCAACCAAAGGGGCGCAGTCTTCTTGGGCCAGTCCCATGTCTGGATAAATGCAGAGGGTATCCGACATAAAACATTTGCCAAATCAATGATGCGAATCACAAATATTACTTCCATACCGGATAGGTAAGAGTTTAGGAGTGAAAGTAGGGACTTTGAATGTTGGGACCATGACAGGGAAGGGAAGAGAGGTGGTTGATATGATGCAGAGAAGGAAGGTGGATATACTGTGTGTCCAGGAGACCAGGTGGAAAGGTAGCAAGGCTAGAAGCTTAGGATCAGGGTTCAAATAGTTTTACCATGTTGTGGATAGGAAAAGAAATGGAGTAGGAGTTATCCTGAAAGAGGAGTTTGTAAGGAATTTTCAAGAGGTGAAGAGAGCATCAGATAGGGTGATGAGTCTGAAGCACGAAATTGAAGGTTTGATGTTCAATGTTGTTAGTGGTTATGCTCCACAGGTAGGATGTGAGTCAGAAGAGAAGGAGAAATTTTGGTGTGGGTTAGATGAAGTGATGCAGAGCATCTCCAGAGGTGAGAAAGTGGTGATTGGTGCAGACTTCAATGGACATGTTGGGGAAGGGAACAGAGGTGATGAAAATGTACTGGGCAGGTTTGGTCTTCAGGACAGGAATGTAGAAGGACAGATGGTGGTGGACTTTGCAAAGAGGATGGAAATGGCAGTAGTAAATACTTTAATGGCAGTAGTGTCGATGTTGTAATCTGAAAGAGATCAGTGACTGCAAGGTGTTGGTAGGGGAGAGTGTAGCCAGACAACACAGAATGGTGGCGTGTAAAATAACCCTGGTGGTGAGGAAGGTGAAGAGGACAAAGGCAGAGCAGAGGACAAAGTGGTGGAAGTTGAAAAAGGTTATAGGTGGTCAGGAGGTGCTTTCAGTTGACTGGAAAACTACAGCCAATATGATCAGGGAGACAGGAACTTGGTGTTTCATCAGGAAAGGGCAAAGTGGACTAGGAGACTTAGTGGTGGAACAAGGAAGTACAGTACAGTGGTTTAAGAGGAAGAGGTTAGCTAAGAAGAAGTGGGACACTGAGAGGACTGAAGATAGTAGACAGGTGTACAGGGAGATGCAGCGTAAGGTGAAGGTAGACATTGCAAAGGCCAAACAAAGAGCATATGAGGACTTGTATGCTAGGATGGACAGTAAGGAGGGAGAGGTGGATCTGTACAGGTTGGCGAGGCAGAGAGATAGAGATGGGAAGGATGTGCAGCAGGTTAGAGTGATTAAAGATAGAGATGGAAATGTACTGACAGATGCCAGGAGGGTGATATTTGCTTTGAGGATGCTGATGGAGAAGTACAGAGAAGGTAATATGGAGTTGCATTGTGTCTTTGTAGATTTAGAGAAAGCGTACGACAGGGTGCCGAGAGAGGAGCTGTGGTGTTGCATGAGGAAGTCTGGAGTGGCAGAGAAGTATGTTAGAGTGGTGCAGGACATGTATGAGAGCTGTAAGACAGTGGTGAGATGTGCTGTAGGTGTGACAGAAGAGTTCAAGGGGGAGGTGGGTCTGCATCAAGGATTGGCTCTAAGCCCCTTTTTGTTTGCTCTAGTGATTGACAGGATGACAGATGAGGTTAGATTCTATGATTCGATGTTTGAGAATGAAAGGAAAGGTGTACAGGACAGTGGTGAGACCAGCGATGCTCTACGGCTTAGAGACAGTGGCACTGAAGAAAAGACAGGAGGCAGAGTTGTTTTAATATTTAATCAATATTAAAACAATAAAAGGCTTGAACTACTTCAGTTGTGCGTAATGAATCTAAAATATATGAAAGTCTAATGTTTATCAGTACATTACAGAAAATAATGAACTTTATCACAATTTAGGGCAGTTTAGGGCAGTGGTGGCTCAATCGGTTAAGGCTGTGGGTTACTGAGTTACTGATCGGAAGGTCGGGGGTTCGAACCCCAGCATCGGCAAGTTGCCACTGTTGAGCCCTTGAGCAAGGCCCTTAACCCTATCTGCTCCAGGGGCGCTGTAAGCTGGCTGACCCTGCGCTCTGACCCCAGTTTCCTAATTGGGATATGCGAAGAAGAAATTTCGCTGTGCTGTAAAAAGTACATGTGACAATAATTGAATATTCTTCTTCTTCTTCTTCAATATGCAAATTTTTTGAGAAGGACCTGTATTCTATAATGTTAACCATTTATTTTATTTCAGTGACTCTGTTTTCAACTGTGTCTTGATAATGTAGCACGACCTTAATCTCTTAGTAAAAAAAAATGCCACAATTATTGGCACCCCTTGTAAAGTTTAGTAAAAGTGCTGGGAAAAAACACCTTTTGGTGAAATAGATTCAGCTCACACTTAAAATATATATATATATATATATTCACAGAAAAACAGGTATTATTTTCATCATAAACAGCCGTGTCACAAATATTGACACCCCTGCATTGAATACTATCTACAACCTTCTTCTGAACATAAAACAGCACTGTATATACAAACTGTGAACATCTCTAAAGCCATCCAGCTTCCTTTACTCCCTTTGTCTACTTCTGTGTTTAGTTTTTCTTTGTCATAATCACTGAGCATATGGAAATGTATTAAACTCACAATTACACAAGTACTCATTTTTATCATGTGAGACATTTCTGTAGTCACTCCTGCGGTGGCGGCTGTAACCTCTGATGTGAGGGACAGTAACTTAGCAACCTGTAATGGGTTGCGTTGCTTGAAGCTATTAGCCCTAAAGCTAAAGGAACCTCTTATCCTCTGAGAAGAACACACACCATTTTCTCTGTCCTTGTCTAAGTCTTGAGCAATCTGTCCACGAATGTCATGCGAGTCCCTTCTTCATCTGGAACTAATGAACAGATAACGAAGAGAGAGAGAGAGAAAGAGAGAGGAAGTTATTTCTGAATATGGAACACGTAAAGTCCACATAAAGACTGAATGAACTGAAAAAGGCAATAAATGAGAAAAACTTCTGAGCCTCATCATTTGCTCTATTTACAAGATCATCACATATTTAATTCCTTTTCATTTGTTTGATGTGAGACCGCTCGCTCTGTCTAACGTGTAGAATTATCTAATTAGTTCAGACTTTATGCTGACTCGATGGGAGTCGTTCATACGGACAAATGCATTTGACTTATGAAAGGAAGGAGAGAAAGAGTGAGGGAGAAAAAGAAAAGAGGAAAGGAGCAAGAAGGAAGAAATGAAAAAAAAATACAGAAAGGAAAAAGAGCGAGAGAGAGAGAGAGAGAGAGGAAGAACATGTGCAGAGATGGGGAAAGATCCAGAGAGAAAAAAATGATATAGAGAGAAATAAAGAAGAGAGAGAGAGAGAGAGAGAGAGAGAGCGCTACAGGTGCACACACTGCTTCTTTCTTTTCCACTCTCTCCTCCTCATGCTGCATCTCTCTCTCTCTCTCTCTCTCTCTCTCTCTCTGTTGAAGCACACACTCTGCAGAATGATGCACGCTGCTGCTCTGAGACTCTGACCTGATTTGCAGCACTGTAATTGCCTCTCATTTATTCCCTCTCTCTCTTCTTCTCCTTGGCTGCGCGTGCCGGTCAGCAGCATGAGCGCGGAATGCTCGAGCTACTACAGCGCAGAACACGACTTTGTGAGCGGTTTCACCTGCCCGAGACCGGGAGGAGGCGCGCACGCTGTGTACTGCTGTGGCTTCAACGACGTCAAGTACTGCTGCGACGATCCCAACAGCTTCTTCCCCTACGAGTATGGGTACATGTGGTGGCTCAGGTAAAACACACACACACACACACACACATATATATATTCAAACACTCTATACAGCAGGAGAAAAACTTTTTTTTTTTTTACCTAAATGTTATTGATAAAATGGTGAGTGCACATAATATTACACTTATTACACTCACTATCACCTGTTATCCCACCCTGTTACTTATTGAATGTATTATTATGTGCCTCCTGTTAATTCTCTTAATATCAGCTGTTATTACATTCACTATCACCGGTTATTACATGCACCCTTACATCTTATTACACATTATTAAGTGTTATTACATGCAATATTACTCATTACAATAAACATTCACTTTTACCTCTTATTGCACATATAAGTGATTACATGCACCGTTATCTCTTATTACACACTACAAAAGTGCAAACACTGCATGTATAGTGTAGATAGTAGATAGTGAATGTAATAACAGGTGATTTTAAGTGCAATAACAGATGATAGTGATTGTAATAAAAGGCAATAGTGTGTGTAATAACCAGCGATGGTGAGTGTAATAACAGGCGATGCTGAGTGTAATAACAGACGATAGTGATAATAATAATAGGTGATAGTGAATGTAAAAACAGGTAATAGTATGTGTAATAATAGGTGATGGTGAGTGTAATAACAGGTGAAATTACAATCACTATCACCTGTTAGTACAATCACTATCACCTGTTATTCCACTCACTATTATTGGTTATTACACTTAATATCACCTGTTAATACACTTAAAGTCACGTGTTATTACATTGACCATCATCTGTTATTACACTTACCATCGCCTATTATTACACTCACTATTGCCTGTTATTAAACTCACTATAACCTGTTAATACACTTAATATCACCTGTTATTACACTTATTATCACTGGTTATTTCATGCCTTGCCTCTTATTACACATTATTAAGTGCTATTACATGCAATATTACTCATTATAATTAACAGTATTACCTGTTATTACACTCACTATCATCTGTTAATATATTCACTTTTACCTCTTATTACAAATACAAGTGATTACATGCACCTTTGTCTCTTATTACAGACTACTAGACTCACTATTGCCTGTTATTACACTCACTATCACCTATTATTACACTCATCATCTTCTGTTATTATATGCACCTTTTCCTATTATTACACAGACTACCAAGTGTAAACGCACTCACTATCACCTGTTACTACACATGTCATGACCTGTTGTTCTGTTGGTATGTAGCACTACAGTATCTCTATCTTTCAAATTCACTATCCTTGGATGAAACATTAGACAGCAGCAGATTTTTGTATGAATACATTGAAGGATTTTATGAATTAATTAATTGATTTAGATCTTGCACAAGCCACAAATGACTACAGGCTATAATTGCACATGTTAAAGTTGAGGTGATTTGATTTGAAACGTCCCTCAACACATTAGATTGAGTCGTGATTTGTAGCTGCTGTTACAGAAAATTAATTAACACCTTCTGACCAATCAGAATCAAGAACTCTGTAGTGTTGAGATTTAAATGGAGTCATCATACATTAAAACTTACCTGTCTAAACTGTCACACATTGTCCGCAATCAACTTTCTGGAGCTTCTGATCCAGATAGACATTTGCAGTCAGAGGTTTACACACACTTACACACACTCATTGTGCCACGTGCACATGCACCAGGTTTAATCATTTTATTTGGGGCTTTCTGAAACCCACACAGGAACTGAAATACACACACACACACACAGGCACACACACACACACACACACACACACAGAGAGAGAGAGAGAGAGACTGCTAATTGAGTTCTGCTGAGAGTTCTGAAATGCCTTTTTAACTTGCCGAGACCAAGGACTCTCAGCTTCCTTTTAGTGCTGATGATGGACTTGCATAGCTTCTCTATGCACCATAAAATGCGTGATAGAGGAAAACAACCCACGAACAACCAAGGCATAGGCCTGCTGTGAACTGGAAACTGTTGGAACACCAGTGTCACTGTCTCCAGACAAACCAGATTTACATCACCATGGACTGAAGGAAAGAAACCCTGAATGGTGTACAAAATCCAGCTCAGCACATGGACAAAGAAAAAGCCTAGATGAGGAGGCCCCAAGAACACCGTAGCAGCCATTAAGCATGGTGGTGGTAGCATCACACTCTGGGGCTGTTCTGCTGCCGGTGAAACTGGTGCACCGCATTGCATGAAGAAAGACGAGAACTACAGAGAACCTTCAGCAGAACCTGAAATCATCATCTAGATAAGTGGACAAAATCTAGTTTTTGCAAACATGTGTGTTGTACAAACATTCTGTCCCGGAAAAAGACTGGTTTAAAGAAAAATGTTTATCATAAGTGTGTGTAAGCTGTATCTACCTATTAAAAAAAATAATAAGTATGTGTCAATAAAGGACTGCACAATGTAAAATTGGAGGATTAATTTTTGTTCTTTACTTTAGCCTTGTAGCTTCAGTGCAAAAATAAATTAATTTCAGACATGCCTTGATTGAACAACTTTGTTTCAAAAAAGGAATTAATAAAATTTTTAGATGAAATGTTCCCTTGACTGTATAACGCATGTTGTCGGCAATTATGTAACTGGCAAAGCTGCTGCTAATTACACTCTTATAAACTCTTACGCAACAGCTCTTAATAGATCCAAATGTAATTATTTGTGGATTTTATCACTATTTTGACGGATTACCCAGCTGTTTGCCGTTCTCGCTCCTAATTTCACTCATAAACCTTTCTGAGAGGCGATAATGAGTGGGGTAATTGTTTGACTTGTTGCCCTTGAGGGCTTTAATGAGTGAATTTCTCTTAAAGATCATCTTTACACTGTTATTGTGCCAGGAACTGTTCATTTCAGATTGTTTATAATAAAGAAAAAAAAGAAAAAAAAACACGTCCAATGCAATTTTTTACATTTACTTTCAGTGACACTTATGAGCTAGCTACATGTCCACTGTGCTAACCGGATGCCATGCACATGAGTTAATTCCAGTAATAAATTAGCATTAGTACCATGTTGATCTTCTGGCATGTTTCCTCAGGGCTTCTTACACAACGTCATGTCACATCTGCTTCTTTTTGCTGTTTAAGAACAACCTAAAACTATTGTTTAATCATAATATAAAAAGTAAAAACTTGGAAGGAAAAACAGATAACGTTGCTTCATCTGGTTTGTGTATGAAGCTAGCACAGTTAGCTCACTTTGCTAATGTAATCTGTAAGAGTTTGCATACCTACTATTTTTGTCTAAATTCAGCTAGTTAGCTTTACATGCTAGATAAAGTTACCACTAATAATCATCCTAATGTAAACAGGCCAGGCCCACAAAAGACAACATTAAAGGTTGATTAAAACTACAATGAAAAAAAAATCACATGCACTGTAAAAAATAGTTTTTTTATTTTACGGTAAAAAACCGGCAGCTGTGGTTACCAGAATTCTACCGTAAAAAATATGGTAGCACCGTTATTGCACTGTAAAAAAAATAAAAAATTTATAAACCGTAGAAAAAAAATATTAAAATCCGTAAAATATACAGTATAATGAGTGCAGTCCCGTACAACCAAAAACGTTGCTACCGTATTTTTTATGTTAAATTTCTGGTAACCACAGCTGACAGTTTTTTACCGTAAAATTTACGGTTTATTTTTTACAGAGCAGATATTTTTCAGATTTTTAAAGGTTTAGTAAAATATAAACGGATGCTTCATGATATTAGTAACAAATACCTTCTCTGAGAGTTTCCTTTTTTATAAATACAGTATATCATAAATTTTACTGCAATAAAACATATTTTCATATGTTTTTAACTGTTAAATTGAAGGTCTTACTCACTGTAAATTCTACGGTTATCCCAAGTTTTGTGAAATACGGTTTTATTCTGTAGCATTTATACGGCATTTTACTGTTAAAATTACGAAAAAATTTTTACAGTGTGTGTAAATCAGGGCTGTAGCACATAAATGGCTTTTATGCAATAAATTTCTGACATATCGTCTACATCTGACTAGTGTTTATTCACCACTGATTAGTTTATTCACCTCTCACTAGTGTTTATCTACCTCTGACTAATGTTTGTTCATCCCTGCCTGGTGTTTATTTACCCATGACTATTGTTTATTGACCACTGATTAGCATTTTTTACCTCCTACTAGTGTTTATTCACCTCTGAGCTCAGGTTATTCATGTATTTTTTCCAGATCAGACCGTTGTGTATTTAATACTGCACTGCTTAATCAGTATTTACTGAACCTCGACTGTCTACTGTGATCAATCACATCGTCTCTTGTATCAGCCAGTTTAATCAGTTAAAGCCTTCTTGACCTTGAACATAAAGTGCGAAAAAAAATAACAAAAACATAAAACTGTTGTGTGAAAACTGGCCGAGCCGGGTAGTGAGGTGATTTATAGTCTTTATAATATTTAAAATGATTCCTACTGAAATGATGGATTGTTTAACTCTTTGAATATGTTAAAAGTCTTCCATTCTGTCTGTTGTATTGTTTTATTCTCTTAATGGTGATTAATAAACTCCACAGTCTTCAGTTGTGTTTATTCTTTTCATGCTGTTATCAATGGATTTCAGTACAGTTTAATTCAGTTTATTCAGTTTAATAAAAAAAAAATTCTTCAAGAAATAGTCATATGGTGTGCCTCACCTTGATCACATAATTCATGAATACACGACTTTTAAAAGTATTTGGAGAAAAAATTAAACATCCAGATATTTGGCATTTTTGGTTTTGCTGTTTTTTTTTTTTCTCCAAGTTCACATTTCAGAAACGGAGAGTCACTTCATTAAATGTAACAGGTTATTTATTATTTATTAAATAAAACCTATTATAATTTAAAATCTGTACAAATAAATAGAAGGCATATGATGTATCCAGGATTTAAGATACAGAATTTCATGAAGGAGGGCCATTACTTCTGATCTGCTTTGATTAATTTTGCAATTGTTTTGTGATTATTATTGTTTTCTATTAAATTATTACATTATAAAGAAAATATATTAATAATAATAAATTGCCTCGACACATGCTGAGTCTTATTTACCATCACATTAATTTTCTGTAATAATAAAAAATAGTTATATATATATTTATTTATTTAATACATCTTGTGTTTTTTATTTAATATTTTTATCACATCTTTCTAATCTGGTAGCATTAAATCTGTCAATTATAAATTATTTGCCTTTTTCTTTGTAAATTATTGAACAAAAATGGATTAAAATCATGTTTCCTATCTTGCTGTCAGTGGGATGTCTAACTAGCGGGCTACAATAGCTATAATGCTACATGGCTGCTGTGTGCAGTTAACTAGCTTGTAAAGCAGCAACAGTCGAACATATTATCAGCCTGACTGTTCTCTTGTGTTTTTCAATAGTTGAATTGCAAGATAGAGTATAATTTGTGAAATAAACAAGGCTCAAGTTAACTAATTTACACATCAACAACATTAGCTTTTCACTGGTGATGTTACTCAGGCTTTAAGGACAAAATTAACTAACTAACTATCTACTGTATCATACCACATCACTGCTGTGACAATTAAACATCATACAATTTATTAACTAAAGATAAAACTAATTTGCTGCCTAAGTTTTATCTTTAGTTGATAAATTGGAATATGTCTAATTGTCACATCAGTAGATATTTAGTTTTAAAGGTGGAATGACATGACCAGCAAATAATGAATTCTAGGTTATTGTTGTGGTAATTCGCTAATTCAAGTCAATTCAATTCAATTCAATTCAATTTTATTTATATAGCGCTTTTAACAATGGTCATTGTCTCAAAGCAGCTTCACAAAAATTAAAGAAATTTAACAAAAAAAAAAAAAAAAAAAACTGTATATAGAATAATTATATATAAAATAATAAATAAATAAATAAAATTATAATAGAAAATAAATAAATAAAAACAAATAATAATAATAATTATAGAAAAGAAAATAATTGGAAGTGTGGATGTGTGAGAAAAATGTGCAGATAATAATGAGACGAATGAATGAAATTAATTCAAGCCTTGTTTATTTCAGAAATCATGCAGTTTAAAAGTACAGCAATACCTCAGCATATTAATTTAATCCATTCCAGTAGCAAGTTCTTAAAGTGAAATTCTGTCTTGTGAAACACATGTTCCCATAGGAAATAATGTAAATGTAGATAATCTGTTCCAGCCTCCCAAAAATATTACCAATTTCCAACACTTTAATCAGATTTTTGCATGTAAAAACAATCAAAACATTTAGAAAAGACATATGAATTAAGTAAAATATGAAATAAATAGGCATTAAACCTCACTTAACCTTAACTTATGATTCCTCATGGCACTGCCGGCTGCTTTGAAAACCAAACTGAATACGACTCCCTTTTCTTCTTGATACCATCCTTGATAACGTTCTTCGGACCCGTGGTGCTACGCGTTCAATAAATCTTACACAAAATGCAAAATATACTTCAATCAATTGGCTTTCCATTTGGATTTCAGTCTACATCAGCTAGAGAGCAAAAACAAAACCCTCACTGGTACAGAAGTCGTTATAACCTTGAGTTATTCGTTCACGATAAAAGCGTTGGTTTGTCTTGACAGAGCTTTTTTCACCTTTTAAATCTAAAACTAGTGATAAAATTTAAAGCAGAGGGAGTGCTGGTAGAGGAAATCCAGCTTGTTCCCGAAACATACATTCGAGCGCACGATGCGGTGAATCATGATGAGTTTGAGTAGAGTGAGGGATCGTTTTTCTGTCATTATTTCTGTTTTTTCCACACAAACACACATATCCATCTTTCACCACAGAAGTGACGCTAAGCACGCACCGCTACCTCGTCCACACGCAGCGGAGGCGTCGGACAAACTCATCTTTATTCATGCACAGTGTGTGTTAATCGTTATCTAGCCTTCATCAGGGTCAGGTTCTGAGCTCAGCTGTGCTTTCAGCTGGAGAAATTTTTGTTTTATTTTAATTTGGTGAAATGTTCGACATGTCAGGGTCAGCGCTAAAATGAGACTAAATCGTAACATGCATCAGGGAAGATCTGCTCGGTAGAGCTCACTTTATACCAATGGACCAATGGACAGGATAGATCTCTGTAGAGCAATTTTTTTATTTTCTGTCTTTCTTTGTCTCTATCATTTGTCTTCTCTCTTTCTCTGTTTTTTTCCTTTTCTGTCTTTCACATTTTCTCTCTCCTTCTCGTTTATCTATATATGTTTCTGTCTTTTTTCCTGTCCTTCTCTCTCTCAGTGTTGGTGCCCTGGTGGGTTTGTCCATAGCTGCCGTGGTGTTGTTGGCCTTCATCATCACCTTGTGTGTGCTCTGTTACCTGTTTATTGCCACCAAACCCAGAGGACTCGATAATGGTCTCACGTTGCAGGTGCCGGGTAAGGACTCACACACACACACACACACACACACACACACACACACACACACACACACACACACACACACACACACACACACACACACACTTTGTAGCTGGGCCACATTTGAAAGTTAACAGTTGTCTTTACAGTTGAGAGAGAGAGAGAGAGAGAGAGAGAGAGTGTTGTGTTGTCTAGACACCAATCAGCCATAACACTAACACCACATTCAGGGGAACTTAAGAATTTTGCTCACCAATTATACCACAGTAAACAGGTGACAGGAGCTGTAATAGCTAGATGCATAAATAATGTTTTTCACTTCTTTTAAAACCAAATTTTTCTTTATAATACATTTTTTATACATATTTGATAAGACATTGTATACAACGAAGAAAATTAAAAGCTTGTTTATAAGGTTTTGTTCTTCATGTTAATGAAATAACGCATTATGGTTAAATGTCCGTCGTTTGCTATGTAGGGTCTGAGGGCGGTCCTCAGGAGGAGACGAGTCAGCGCAGCGCTCCGTCCGGACCTCAAGGGTTCCGCAAGCATTTCCTGAGAGGCAAACTGCACTGTGACAACCAGCCCCCCGACCCAGAGCGGCTGTTTCAGCGCTGCTACATGGCCACTGTCACCACCATTAATGTCGAGGGGCCTTCGTAAAGTCCATAAGCATCAGCAGCTCAGTTTTTGGAAACTTTGCTAGCTCTAAAGTCCATCCTGCTTCATCCTGCGCTCTGTCACTGTGTAAAAATTGCAGACTACAAGCGGGCGTCCAGCAAAAGGCTGAACTCTGCTAATAACTGTGGACTCACTGCGAACAAACAGACAAGAAAAGTTACATTATTTACGAATCATACCACAGTCTTACAGTGCCCCCTGGTGGCCGATGACTGCCTGTTCATGCACTTCTGGCTGAAGTGTCCAAGCTTTTTTTTTTTTTATTCAAGTTGCCACTTTTTCCCAGCAGATATCTTTCTGTAACCCAAAGAAAAAAACGTTTCAGTGACGCATCAGTGTTTTGCTACTTTTATTATTTGCTATTGATTCGTGATCATTGATCTGTTTTTACATTTTGAATATGCACATAACCTGCCATGCTGTTTCTGATAAATAAGTTCATCCAATTTGCCCGGAGGCCATGTCGGGAACAGCGAGTGGGTTTTATTAGTCGCGCTGTTCCGTGCCTAAATCCGAGCTACTGATGCAACAGACCACAAAACTCTAAACTAATTCTCTTTGATTTATATTTAGTGGAATAAAGGTTCTTCTGAAGGACTTGCAGCATTCTGTATCTGTTCTTTCGATTTAATAATCTCCTCCATCAGCTGTTTCATTATAATCATTAAAATCATGTCTGGAACAACTGCAGAAAATGAATCTTTGTAGAAAATCTGTGGTCCCTCTCTATCTCTCTCTCATTCTTTAAACAACTGTAATCAACATGCTGATTAAACTCTTCCCACTTTACTTTTCAGTTTCCCATGATGCAGTTCTGGTAGCGGTGCTGTGAGATTAACGCTCGCACCGTCTCCATCATATGGCAGTGCTTTAGTGTTTTATCTTGTCCGGCTCTCTCATTTCCTCGTCTATACTGTTCACTCTGTTTATAGCGATCGGCCTCCAAAGCTCCACGCTAAGACTAACACTGTCAACACCGTCATGCTCGGCATCTCATACGACGCGACTAGCCGAGTCGAGACTCGTTTTGCTTCATGTATCTGCGTCGCATTCATTTCAATTTTGATTTTATGAGTGTCGAAAAGTTTTCTTCTGTTTGACCCACAGACTGGAGAAACACAATGGGACAAACCCGCCACTGGTTTTCTGAAGAGCGGGTTTGAAGCCGTCTGAGCTCTGGTCGTCACCATCTCGGCAGGAGTTGATTAGACCTAATGGGCACCATAAAAGGGCAAATGGGTGGAACAAACAGAGCCAGACTGCTGGTCAGAATACATGTACTTACCTCAGTTATCACTAGCTAGCTAGCTTAGCTTTAACGCAGCTAAAATACTAAGATTGCTAATGTTATTTTATATATATTTTTATTGAACTCCATTATCCATACTGTACATGTCACCCCGTGTCAGCTTCTAAGTTTCTTGTGATACAGTAAAATACAACAATTCCACTTAGCAGGTTAGCTGAAGTGATACTTAGCAAGCAGCTAGCAGTTTGAAACTTGCAATTTAGATGTCACTCAAATTGACCACGTCCCTAATTATGCATTTTTTTTTAACCAGGATGTAAACATTTTAATTTCAATTGTAAGTCGGACATCATAACACAAGGGAATTCTCCATGGGAGGTGACTCAATTTTGAAGCCTACCTAGTGGTCATTTGAGGAACTGCATGTTTTGGCACGGCTTTCGACTCATTTCCAGAACCAGACATTACGTTACTGTGATCGTACTAGCAATAAGTCAAATTAGCACCAGAATGTGTAAAAACAAACAAACAGACCACAAGTATTTTAATATAGTCATATTTTACAGGTGGATACTAGTCATAATACTACTGAGAATACTTTTCATTTAAAATAACTGTTTGGCATCAATGATATAAACACAGGCTTTAAATAATTTTAGCAAACATATGCTAACACTGTGTGTTATTTAGCATCTTATACAGTATGGGCTGTAATTAGCGTCCATCAGCTAACATTTCCTTTTATTTATTTGCTGTTCTTCTTAAGAAATAATTTTTTCTGTGAAGCCTAAGGCATTGTGATCATAAATCCTGAGTCATTCATATCGAGGAGTTCATTTCGCAAATAATAAATAAGAAAACATTCAAAAGACTGTCAGGTATGACCGTGCCTCGCAATGCGATAATTTTAACTCTACACACACAGACTTCTGGGAAATCTGGCCAAATTTCAGCATTTTCTTCATTCTGATTTTTTCTGATCTAATTTTGTATGTGTTTTTTTTTCTTTCTCACCCTAGTCCTTCTGTGTCGTGTCTCTGGAGCTGCATAAAGTGTGTGGAGCTGTAATTAAATGTGCCGTGAGTGAATGAAAGAAAGCAAGAAAAACCTACACAGTGAATGTAATTCATTCATTAAAAGATGATTAAAGTTATTTTTGACCTGATCTCAGTGTGTGATTATAAATGAAAAGTCAAGTTGGTCTAGTGCATGTTTTTCTATCTTTTTCTTTTGCCCTTGTGTTCCAGCTCAGCTATAATAGGCAGCTAATTACCTCCAAAAACATGCATGAATAGAAACAAGCTCACTAAATGTGCTGAACATTTTAACTCCTTACACTCTCGCTTCTAACCATACATGGCTCCTGTACCTACAGCCAGAACATTACTCTCTGTGTATATACAGTATAGGAATATATACAGCTACAGGAAGCCGGTGCAGGGAGCGGAGAAGTGAGGTGGTGTGGGAGTACTTGGGAAGGTTGAAGATGAGGCGTGTAGCTGCGGTCTAGATTAGCTGCAGAGGACGAATGGCAGACAGGTGACTATACAAGCACCTGAGTGGCCTGTGAATAAAAAAATGGACACATTCTTCTGTTGCAGTGTGCTGGGGAAAATGACAGTTGGTTGTCACCAGAAGATTGCGGGCATTGGCTGAAGGAATGATCCTACTGTTGTCCAGGGAAATCACAAGGCCTTGACAGGGGAATGAATCACCAGGGATGAACAGCAGTTCAGTTTTACTGAGATTGAGTTTTAGCTTATGAGCTGCCATCCAGGAAGTTTGCCAGAAATCCTGAGATCAGGGTGGAAACCTGAGTGTCTGGGGGAGAAAAGAACGTCATTTGCATAACTATGTTATGAAACGCTGTGTGAGTATATGACCTTACCAAGAGACCGGGTATAGAGGGTGAACAAAAAAGGGCCAAGTATTGAGACTTGTGGGACACCACTGGAGAGTCGGAATGGAGTATGTGGATCCACTCCAGGTTGCCTCATATCACTGAACTTCTAGGTAAGAAGTAAACCATTGCCATGCGTGCTACAGATGTCAAGACTTGTAAGAATAGATAAGAGAATATTTTGTGCAGATCTGTATGAGATACTTTGTGGTTATCACAAGCAGCTGAGAGGTCCAGAGGTTTTTTTTTCTTTTTTTTGTGGTCAAAATAGGAAAAAACAATGAGTCAAAAATTACCTTACCAGTGGAGAAAAACCCAACATAGAAGAATTTTTCAAGCACACAATATAAAATGTCTTCAGTAGCCATTAACTGTTAGGCATTTTGCTCTGCCCAGTTTGTTCTAGATATCATTTGATTGGATGGAAAGTGGATGAGCAGAGGTTTAATCATCAGAGGCTCGTCACCCTCATCCTGAAAATGGTTTAATCACAAATACTTTACAAAACATTGAAAAGACTCGAGAGGTGAAGTGCTTCCTTTTGAAACAGGACGTTAGGGAACTCATTTCTCATTTATTTCTATAGCGTTTATTGATAACACCTGTATCAATTACCTCCTAAATTGATTGATTTCTTCTGGACATCTCTCTCTCTCTCCCTCTCTCAGACGACAAGTTTATCTGTAACTTGCTGCTACTGTTGTGTTATTCTTTGAATTTGTTGAGAGGGCGGGGCAAATGTGTCCTAGAGAGCCTGTGATTGGGTGAGTACAGAATGAGTCGTTTTACCATTTATTTTTTATTTATTGATGCTGTGTGATGTTGACTTTAGGTGATGTGATTCTCTTTTATAGTGTATGTGTGTGTGTGTGTGTGTGTGTGTGTGCATGTTTTGCCTCTTTGTAATGAACTGCAACATCATATTTATTTGACAAAACTGCAGGCAGCTTTTGATGCGGAGGCTCACACAGGACTGCGATTACTAACACGACTGCTTTCTCACGCAGACAACACACACACACACACACACACACACACACACACACACACACACACAGGGGTTTATAATTGTGACTCAGTCAAACCAGAGTTCATTCTCTCCATCAACAACCTCATTTATCATTCATTAAGTATATTTTTTCCCCAGGTTCAGGTTTTTTCTCTCATGAGCTCTGGTGTCTGCGCGAGACGCTGCTTTTCGATTAAATCAAATCGAATGAGGCTCTTCGTAAACACGTGCATGAGGTCATGATAAATTCTGCTTTTTGTTGTTAATTAATTAACTTAGAGGAAAGGTTCAACACAAACTGAGCCCGAGGCTGCGCAGCTACGAAAGGCAAGAAACTAAATTATGAGTGATTTTTGCACCCTTGAAGCTTAGAGTATTTTATTTATTGTGCTGTTTTTTTAATAAACATCTGTATAGGGCTCAGGATTGTGCAGTACAGAGTGATGTGTCCTTTATTTCAGCACAAAATAGGCAGTATGATGAACTGAATTTTATCACATTTTAACCAACTATATAAACATGACTGTGCAAAAAAATTAAATAATGGGTCATATAAGGAAAGAAATAGACAAGATCGTGTGTTTTTCTGGTTGTTTCTGTGACCACAATAAAAATAATAATAATAAAAAATAATAATAATATGTTTATTTTGAGAGTTCTAATATGAAATAAATAGATATTATATCTGACTTATCCTTCTCTTGGCTTTCCATTGACGGCAACAAGTTATAAACGGGAGACAGGCATACTGTACGTAGCTGGCGTTCGAGTTTCGACTCGGTTTATCCGTATGCTGAAAATGCTTCGTATGCCGAGGCAAATTTCTTGAAATTTTTCAGTTCTTAAAGCAAACGTTCATAAGGGAGGACGTTTGTATGCTGAGGTTGTGCTGTACAGTATGTGTGTGATGGATCACTTCCTTTCTGTTCTTTAATTAATGTCTGGTTTTTCTTTATATTTCTTTTAGTTATGTTTTTAGTGTGTCTGCTAAAGAGGTGTTCACAAACTTTTATTTTTATTCCTTTCTATAGACCCATTTGAAAAAAATTACCCAATTCACACACACACACACACACATATATATATATATATATATATATATATATATAAACCATATAATTTACATTTCTGATCATTTTTATTGTCATTTACACAACGCTTTATTACCTTGCATGGTAAACTGGTGGTTCTAATAAATCACAGCTTCATCTGAATGTGTTCATTTTAAAAGTCAAGAATAAAGCAAAAATTTACTGTTTATATCAAATAAATGCATTTAAGCAAAGCTAACTACTAACGCCCCTGTGTGACTGAAAGGTGTACTGCAGACAATACTGAGTCCCATGTGCTGAACGCTCTAAACATCACCATCAACAGTTTAAACTCTATATATACATATATAGTCTTCCTATATGTATGTTTAAATTGTGTGTATGTGTGTAATGAGCCGGACTCACCTCAATTTGTGGGGTTTGTATAAACAACACAGAATTTATTGAATTAACCTTGAAGATCAGATAACGTGGACTTTTATGAAGATAAATAGGTCATGAGCTGCTAAATGATAAAAGCTTTCTTACTCCTCTTCATCTAAAATCTAATATATAACAATACTGTTCCTTCTCTACGTCTCTTTTTTACTCATGTCTCTTGTTCGCAAAGTGCTCACACTCCTCCTGAATGTTGTAGCGTTATATTGTATTATTTAATAAATGCTCAAGAACATCCTGGTTCCCAAATGCAGAAAAACCAAAGCTAGTGAGAGTTGAAAGCTTTTAAAAGGATATGTGGGAATTCGCAAGACAAAAAAATCTTTTGTTATAGACGACATTGTGTGTCTGAGTAATTGCAAAAAAAATAGGCTTTTATCTTTTTTGCTGTAACACTGTTCACATATAGGCTACATCTTTCATTTAATTCATTGAAATGTTTACAGCTATACAGTGGTGTGAAAAACTATTTGCCCCCCTCCTGATTTCTTATTCTTTTGCATGTTTGTCACACAAAATGTTTCTGATCATCAAACACATTTAACTATTAGTCAAAGATAACACTAGTAAACACAAAATGCAGTTTTTAAATGAGGGGTTTTATTATTTAGGGAGAAAAAAAATCCAAACCTACATGGCCCTGTGTGAAAAAGTAATTGCCCCCTGAACCAAATAACTGGTTGGGCCACCCTTAGCAGCAATAACTGCAATCAAGCGTTTGCGATAACTTGCAACGAGTCTTTTACAGCGCTCTGGAGGAATTTTGGCCCACTCATCTTTGCAGAATTGTTGTAATTCAGCTTTATTTGAGGGTTTTCTAGCATGAACCGCCTTTTTAAGGTCATGCCACAACATCTCAATAGGATTCAGGTCAGGACTTTGACTAGGCCACTCCAAAGTCTTCATTTTGTTTTTCTTCAGCCATTCAGAGGTGGATTTGCTGGTGTGTTTTGGGTCATTGTCCTGCTGCAGCACCCAAGATCGCTTCACCTTGAGTTGACGAACAGATGGCCGGACATTCTCCTTCAGGATTTTTTGGTAGACAGTAGAATTCATGGTTCCATCTATCACAGCAAGCCTTCCAGGTCCTGAAGCAGCAAAACAACCCCAGACCATCACACTACCACCACCATATTTTACTGTTGGTATGATGTTCTTTTTCTGAAATGCTGTGTTACTTTTACGCCAGATGTAACGGGACACGCACCTTCCAAAAAGTTCAACTTTTGTCTCGTCGGTCCACAAGGTATTTTCCCAAAAGTCTTGGCAATCATTGAGATGTTTTTTAGCAAAATTGAGACGAGCCTTAATGTTCTTTTTGCTTAAAAGTGGTTTGCGCCTTGGAAATCTGCCATGCAGGCCGTTTTTGCCCAGTCTCTTTCTTATGGTGGAGTCGTGAACACTGACCTTAATTGAGGCAAGTGAGGCCTGCAGTTCTTTAGATGTTGTCCTGGGGTCTTTAGTGGCCTCTCGGATGAGTCGTCTCTGCGCTCTTGGGGTAATTTTGGTCGGCCGGCCACTCCTGGGAAGGTTCACCACTGTTCCATGTTTTTGCCATTTGTGGATAATGGCTCTCACTGTGGTTCGCTGGAGTCCCAAAGCTTTAGAAATGGCTTTATAACCTTTACCAGACTGATAGATCTCAATGACTTTTGTTCTCATTTGTTCCTGAATTTCTTTGGATCTTGGCACGATGTCTTGCATTTGAGGTGCTTTTGGTCTACTTCTCTGTGTCAGGTAGCTCCTATTTAAGTGATTTCTTGATTGAAACAGGTGTGGCAGTAATCAGGCCTGGTGGTGACTACAGAAATTGAACTCAGGTGTGATAAACCAAAGTTAAGTTATTTTTTAACAAGGGGGGCAATCACTTTTTCACACAGGGCCATGTAGATTTTGAGTTTTTTTTCTCCCTTAATAACGTAAACCTTCATTTAAAAACTGCATTTTGTGTTCAATTATGTTATCTTTGACTAATAGTTAACGGTTTTTGATGAGCAGAAACATTTAAGTGTGACAAACATGCAAAAGAATAAGAAATCAGGAAGGGGGCAAATAGTTTTTCACGCCACTGTATATGAAAAAGAAATGTATTCAGACCATCAAACCTTTGAGATTAGCTGCAATACACATTATAGTATCATTTAGCCAACAAATTCTCAGCTCAACAGGACTTTAACCGAACAAACTGTGAAATCTGGTCCTGATTATCATTTAATTTCACCAAAATCAAAATTATAGTATGTAGTATGTAAACAGGAAAAAAGGTAAACTCTCTCTCTCTCTCTCTCTCTCTCTCTCTCTCTCTCTCTATATATATATATATATATATATATATATATATATATATATATATATATATATATATATTTTTAAATCAATTAAAGATTAACTCATCTGCTTCCATTCAGCTTAATTTTATTTGTAGTAATTAAAAACATAAGAAGTAATAATATCTCACTGTAAAAGTGTATTGCGACATCATTTATCCTTATTCATTCATTCATCTTCTATACCGCTTAATCCTGTGTTCAGGGTCGCGGGGGACCTGGAGCCTATCCCAGGAGACTTCGGGCACTAGGCGGGGTACACCCTGGACAGGGTGCCAATCCATCGCAGGGCACACACACATACACACACTCACACACCCAATCACACACTACGGGCAATTTAGGAACGCCAATTAGCCTAACCTGCATATCTTTGGACTGTGGGAGGAAACCGGAGTACCCGGAGGAAACCCACCAAGCACGGGGAGAACATGCAAACTCCATGCACACAGAGACGGGAATCGAGCCTGGCCGGGTTATCGAACCCAGACCCTGGAGGTGCAAGGCGACAGTGCTAACCACTACACCACCGCGCCGCCCATTTATCCTTATATTATCACTATATTTCCGAGTGCTGTTTGTATGTCGCTGGGTGTTTTTAGGGAGAAAAAAACTCAAATTTAAAGTAAAAATGTAATACACAGAATTAAAGTTTAAATCAACTTAATTTTTTTTTTATACACACAGACTTATTTATTTCTGTATTTTTATTTATTCATTTGTCTCAGAAAATTTCGACAATTTAATTATTTTTTAACTATTATCATTTTTATAATTTTTTAAACTGATGTGTGCAAACATTTGACAATTTTAATTGATTAAAACAAAAACTTTGTAACACTAAAAAAGGGACCCAAATGTCATTAATTAGCCAAGACAAGTTAATTATCTGACATTTGCACCTTTTTTTAAATGTAATTGAATAATTTCCAAACTGCACCATGGAAAGTGCCCTTGGTTAACCAAGATGGCCACCATCACGTGACTCAGCTTTTGACCAGACAATTTTTGTTTGTTTGTTTTTTTAATCATAATACTTTAGCAAGTCTAGCAACATTAGCATAAAAGCTTGACTGCTAAACTAAATCAGACGTGTCTTGGCTAATCGGCCAAACCGAACTGTCCTTTAACAACTGACGCCTCCATATTACCTGTTTCAGATTGTCTTAAACACCCAGGGATTTGCATAATAAGCTCCTCCCACTTCCTGAAAAGTGTTTGCTGCAGTCAGGAAAAGCTAGCGTAGCAAAAACGCTACAAAAACTCCACACTGTGTGTTGTGTCGTATCCACAGTCCACCAATGGACGCTTGATGTTCTTCTGTGTGACAGCGGCGTGTGTGTGTGTGTGTGTGTGTGTACAAGTGAGTGGTTTTCATAGTAGTGCTGAAGTATCAACATTTTACATTGCAAAGAAGAAACTAATGAATGTGTGTGTGTGTGTGTGTGTGTGTGGGTCTCTATAACTCCTCCTTGCGTTTGATGATGAGTTTGCGAACCATCTCTGAGATCTTTGGCCGGATTTCCTTCACAGAGACTTTAGGACCCCACGCCTCGACGACTTTACCGTCAACATCAATCAGATACTTCCAGAAATTCCAGTCAGGCTCCTTCTTGGTCACCTCTGAGAGAGAGAGAGAGAGAGAGAAAGAGAAAACAGCTTTCACTGGTTTAAATCCCCACCTATAACCTTAACTCACTGAATAATTTTTTTTACGTGTGTGTGTGTGTGTGTGTTACCTGCAAGGTATTTAAAGGCGTTGTTAGCGCCGGTTCCCACCACAGCGATTTTACTGAAGAGTGGGAACGAGACTCCGTAAACGCGCCTCACGAAGCTGTCGATCTCTTTGTCGCTGCCGGGTTCCTGCTGTCCAAACTGGTTACACGGGAACGCCAGCACGTTGAAGTGGTACGGCCCAAAATCCCGCTGCAGCTGCTGCAGGTCCGTGTAGTGCTCCTCAGTGAAGCCACACTCACTCGCTACGTTCACTACCAAGGAGACCTTGAAACACACACACACACACACACACACACACACACACACACAGTTGTAAATGAATAATAATAATAATAATAACAATAAAGCAGTACAGCATGAGAGAGAGAGAGAGAGAGAGAGAAGAATACAGGAAGACAGACAGACAAGTTAGAGGTTTGTGCTGATATTTAAAGGACAGAAAAGATTTTTTGATTGATCTTCTCTATTAACAGGTTGTCATATGGGCAGACGGTGTGTGTGTGTGATTAATTAGCTGAGTAAATGATTAAAGAGCTCATTGAACACCACTGTGCTGGCTGTATGGAATGTTTTGCATTTACAGTAAACAGCATTCACTGTCTACTGCTGCAGGAATAACACATCGTCGTCGCCACAGTGGCACAGCTGTTACTCTGGATCATCTTCCTGGTGCAGCCCTCACATTCTATCCAGGCTTGGGACCGGCACTGCATCTAGTGTCTGGGGTTTGGGCATTGGGTTAGAATTGAACCCGGGCCCTGTTCATCGGTCCTTGCGCATAGGTTCAATTCCCACCCAATGCCCAAACCCCAGACACTGGATGCAGTGTAAGTGTATAAAGAGTAATATAATATTTATTTACATAGAATATTAATGTTATATAACAGTTAGTTCTGATCCACTAACCTGAATGGACAAGAGGCATTCTGCAAAGTGCTAATGATTAGCATATACAGTGTCCTGAAAAAGTATTCATGCCCCTTGAACTCTTCCACATTTTTTCACGGTACAATCATAAACATAAGTCTATTTTATTAGGAGTTTATGTGATAGACCAACACAAAGTGGCACATTATTGTGGAGTGGAAGGAAAATGATAAATGGTTTTCAATATTTTTTATTATCTGAAAAGTATGGCGTGCATTTGTATTCAACACCCCCGAGTCAATGCTTTGTAGAACCACAGAGGTCCTGCATTTAAGCCAGAAAGTTCAGTTTATCATATAACACATACTGTATATCATTTTCCTTCTAATTCACAATTATGTGCCACTTTGTGTTGGTCTACCACATAAAGTGGGACATTTCACTGTCTAACACTCTGCTCGTTACACTGAAACCATTACTAGGTTTACTACAGGCAATGTGTCAGTGTGTTACCATGGCAACAGGAAATACTTCATCCAGCTGTGGCTTCTGAGGGAATTGATACTGATGGAGCAGGTACCTGTGATTACCTGAGATTAGTTGATCATAGATTTTTTATTGCCTGTAATTATATCAGATTAATTGTTTTTGCCTGTGATTATTTGTTTTGATTGTTATTATCTGATATTACTCCTGAGTACATGTGCCTACTGGAGAATACCTACATTTACTCAAGGATGCCTGTGATTACCTGAGATTACATGTTTTTTGCCTGTGATTATCTGAGGATACCAATGATTCCCTGATTATCCCTGAGATTTCCTCCGGATACTCCAGTTTCCTCCCACAGTCCGAAGACATGGAATTTAGGCTAACTGGCGTTCCCAAATTGCTGCCTGTAGTGTGTGAATGAGTGTGTGGATGGATTGGGATTGGCCCCCTGTCCAGCGTGTAACCCACCTCGTGCCCTAAGTCTCATGGGATAGGCTCCCCCCCCTCCCCCGCATGACCCTGAATAGAGGATAAAGTGGTATAGATGATGAGGGAGTGATTGTGAAATAATTTTAGCTTTAGTTGGAACTTTTGCTAAGTGTGTTTTATGTGTCTCAGTTTCGAAGATGGTGTAGGTGTGGACTTCATCCATGAAAAGGAGAAAAGAGGATGCTGAGAGGGAGAGAGAGAGAGAGCTTTGAGTGTAAACTGTAGAGTGTTTTTATTTTTAAGGAATTAGGGGGATGTAGAAAGGTGGAAAGTGCACATGTGGTGTGAATAAACAAACAGTCATGCTGGTTAAACTCTTCACCTCTGAACTCCGATTCAGACTTCAGGTCGAGGCTTCAGGACCTGAACACTGCAGCAGGTAAAAACATGCAAAGAAAGAAAGACAGAAAATAAACAAACTGAATTTAAATGAGTAATTCAGTTTTAATCAGGGATAGGTTGGTTAAGAGCGCCACCTGGTGTTTCATCTGATTCCTAGTTTCAATTTTTAAACCTTATACAGTGCAGTCAGTTTACATCAGTTTTTACATTAAAAAAAAAAAAAAAAAAAAAAAAAATATATATATATATATATATAATTCTTAAACTCTATGAACTTTTTAATATAATTAATGTACAAATTGTTTAACTACATATCCTAAGACCTTATTAAAAATGAATGGTTCTTAAACCTTACTTTTGTTTAAAATATCTGAAATATCTAAAGTATTTAAAAAAAGTAAAAATGACAGAAAATATAATTTTTATATATAAAATATACCATTAAACTTAATGAAACAATTACAATTATTAGATAATTATATATTATATATATTATATACTACAGTTTTAAGTTTCAAGTTTTATTGTCATGTGCACAATATGACATGCCCCCCCCAAATAATTAGTATTATTTGTATACAATTTTATATTTTAATTATATGAAATGTACAAAAATATACAGAATGCTAACAAATCTCCTATTAAAAAAATTCCTTTAAAAAGCTAATAATAATATGACATGAATATGCAATATATAATAAATTTTTTATAAAAATACAAACATTGTATTTGTGATTTTGTGTTGATGTACATTTTGCATTCTCCTTAAAAATAAAATTAAAATTAAAAATAATACAAAATGACAATGACCAGGACAGAGTTACATCCATCTCAGTCATTCTAATAAACATCTGGAAATGTTCAGGAAGAACTATAATGGGGTTAAACTACATGAGGGTCTTTCTTTTGGACAAATTAAATGCTGAATTGATTCATTTTTATTATTTTTTTTAGAATTTTATTCATATTTTTAATCAAAGGACCAAAAAAAATACCCCTCAATTAAAACTTAATTAAAGGTGCAAACAAAACTCTAAACTAGTATTCAGTGTAATAAAGCTTTATTAAGGCTGTAGAGTGATTAGAGCAGTTACAGATGTGGTTCATTCATTCATTCAGCACGTGCAGTCAGTATACGTGTGCGTTGTGCGCGTGCAGCTCCTACAGTAGGAAGGCGCTTGCCACGTAGGCACGCGCGCGTCGGACCAGAGAACCGCACCAGGAGACAAGCACGAGTGTCCATGTTAGTTATTTTATTAATGCACGGGGAAAGGTGAGGAGAAAAAGAAAGTGATGTTAAGTAAATTAGACGAATAGAATATGATATACGCCTGAAGTTTATTATTTTATTTCCGTTAGCGAGTCCTGGTTCCTGCAGAGCGCGAGACTCACCGAGCCGCGGTACTTCTCCAGAGACACTAATCTCCCCCTGCTGTTCACCACCTTAAACGTGTAAAAGTCTTTCTGCTTCGCCTCCATTCCACAGGACAGCAGGAGGAAAGCCAGCGCTCGGAGGATCAGCTTCATCTTCAAACTTCCCCAGATCAATAACTGCAGCACTGCCGGTGTGTCGCTACGCAACCGCGCTCTGTGCTACTGCGAATCAGCACTGCGCTAGATTTACGCAGATAGCAAATCCCGCAACGCGCTCCTGAGTATGCGCAAATATTGCGTAGTATTGATTAAAATGAGTACAATAAGAGGTTTCGTACCAGAACAGGAAGAGAACTAGATAGATAATAGTGATGGGAAGTTTGAATCATTTTAGTGACTCGGTTCTTTGAATCTCATTCAGCAAAATGAACGAATCTTTTTTTGGGTCATTTAGTTCGTTTTGATCAGAAATAAAATAAAATGTTGGATTTTCAATAAAAAAGACCACCAATACGTCTACATACACAGACTTTGGCTATAGTTCCAGTAATGTAAATATTATAATGCAGCTAAGGACATATTATAATAAACAGAATGAGTAGCTCATCTCTTATATCTTTTAATCTGAGTCGTTCGTACTTTGGGATCTATTGCACCGCATTGTGTCTATAGGAGTCACGTGACAAAAGAATGAACGACTCAGGTCCGAAAAGACTCAAAGGTAACGACTCATTTCTGTTTCCTGTATATAACATACGGAGGTTTTGCGGTGCTTTGCACATGCGCGCCCAGTGGAAAATGAACGAATCACTCTCCGAGACGACTTACTCGTTCATCTGAGTCATGTTAAAGATTCGTTCAAAAAGAATGAATCGTTCATGAACGACCCATCACTAATAGATAGATAGATAGATAGATAGATAGATAGATAGATAGATGAGTCCTGTGTCATACATATGAACAATAAAGCATCAGTTAACCATCCTGAGACCATTTATGTCTGTTGTTGTTTCTCAGCCAAGAGACTGGGCTCACTCACAATTTTGCCTAAGAACACATCCATGAATAAAGAACAGTACAAAAATATCCTCCGAGAGAAACTTCTCCCCACCATCCAGGAACAGTTTGGTGATAATCAATGCCCTTTTCCAGCATGATGGAGCTCCTCACCAGTGGTGTCAAAAGTATTCACATTCATTACTTGAGTAGAAGTATAGATACTAGGGTTTAAAAAGACTTCTTTAGAAGTTGAAGTATCAACTCAAGCTTTTTACTCAAGTAAAAGTGTAAAAGTACTGGTTTCAAAACTACTTAAAATATAAAAGTAAAAGTAACGTGAGGGGGGGAAAAGCATTAAGGATTAAAAGCTTAGGCTGTGCCACGGGCCTGTATACTACTGTACACTAACACCTCATAAAAAAAGAAAAATGTGTTTTTTTTTGTTATATTTTTTAACGGCCATAGTGATTTGGGATACTGTATAAGGCAATTGAAAAAGAATGCATTTTAGTACAATGCAAATACGTTAAATACATTACCTCGTCCCGCTCGATGTGCTTACGTCAGAGTCAGGATGCTGAACAGAAAACTTGGAACATAACTACATGCAAACATTACATCATCCAACCACAATCAAATCCGCTCCATCCGGATGGCGCGATTTATCCGCATGTTTTTTTTGTTTGTTTTTTAAATGACAAGCTGAAATAAAATAGGAGTAACGAGGCTAATGTAAGGAGTAGAAAGTACAGACAATTGCGTGAAATTGTAAGGAGTAGAAGTAAAAAGTCGGCAGAAAAATAATTACTCCAGTAAAGTATAGATGCCCAAAATTTCTACTTAAGTAAGGTAACGAAGTATTTGCACTTCGTTACTTGACACCTCTGCTCCTCACCATAAAGCAAATGTCATAACTGAGTGTCTCAGGGAACAAAATACGGAAATTTTGGGTCCATGGCCAGGAAACTCCCCAGACAAACACTCACAACGACTCCAAGCATCGATTATGTAAGAATGTACTGCGCCATGAGTCAGGGTGTGGCCCAGACATTTACTGACAGCGTGCCAGGGTCAACTGCAAAGGTCTTGAAAAAGAAGGATCAACGCTGCACTTCTGTAAACTTAATCAACTGAATGTAACCGTCAATAAAAGCCTTTGACTCTCGCGCTAGATTTGGGTACAAACCGAATCATTCACTCAGTGCGCGAGACGTGTGTGTGATTTGGGACACGACCCGCTCGCTCGCGCATCAGCCCTGACAGCGTTACCCACAATGCACCTCGGGTAGAAGTTAATATGGCGTCCTGGGCCTTGAATGAGCAAAACAAAAACACAAGCGGAGAAATGGGTCGCGTTTAAACAGCGCGCAAAGGGACGTTTTTACTAAAAAAAAAAAAAAAAAAAAAGGAAAAAAAGCGTAAAATACCCTCACCGTGTTTGCATGGATTGTGTGCTGCTAATTTATTTTGGATTGCCGAATTTAAGTGAGTGTGAAAGTTTAAAGGAAGCGTACAGTATTCATGCGCTAGCGGGTTAGCATAGGCGCTTAGCTCCGGGTTTGTGTTACAGAAATAAACACGCCGGGGTTAGGCCGTGGAGTGTGTACGGGTTAGTGTTCGGGTTTAGATCCGGTTTCAGAACCACACGGTGTGTTGTGTGTGTGTGATAAATGAGTGATATCTCTAAACCGCAGCGGCGTTAAACTTCACCTTGTGCTTATAGCTAGCTAGCTTAGCGTTCCGCATTGACGTGATCAATTAATTAATGATTTTAACACAAACACGTGTGTGTATATGATATAAAGTGTTAATTACGTGACACGTATTAAGCAGCTCGGGTGTGTGTATATAAATATATATATATTAGTGTGTGTGTGTTGTTTTGGTGTGTTTGTTGTGATTCAGGCCCGGGTGAAATGACCTTTTATATAATTTATAAATACGACAAACTCATTAATAATCTTACTTCTATTGTTATATTACACTCCGATTAATTTTCGGTACATGTTTAAAGGGATTGTTGAGAGAGAGAGTGTGTGTGTGTATATATGCTTCCAGTATTTCCGTATGTAAATGAGACGCAAACGAGCGGCGTGTTCTTATTGGCTGGCCGCGGTGACACGTCCAAGTGCTATGCAAATGACTTCCGCATTGACTAAACTTTAAATAAGGACGGTCACGCGCTTGACTGGAGCCGTTCATTACCGTATATTACTGTATATAATCACCTCCTGATACCATATAATCACGATACCTCGGTGCCAGTTTGATAAAAATTTCGTGATTTTTAAAAAATTTTTGTTATAAAAATCCCAATGCAATATTTATTTATTTCTGAATTTTGTTGTAATTTTAATCATTTACCAAAAAAAAGTTTATTGGGTAGCGTAAGCTTAATAGTTTAAGTGTTTTCTCACTTAAAAACCAAGCGGAGCGTTTAAACGATAACGTCATGTACAGCTTCATCCTCATTAATTGCAAAATTTCAGTTCTTAAGGCGAAAATTCGCAAGGTAACGCTAGACGAGTGTTTAACATTTAACTTCAAATAAAATTGAATACAAAAGATACATTGTTACTGAGCAGCGCGCATCTCTGATAGATCCACAATGATTATTGTTTATAAACAAAGTCCAAAGCAAATAAATCACTCCTACCACACGTGAGGAAAATCTGTAAATAGTTCAGAGAGCGCCACCTGTAGGATTAGTATTAAATTAACGTGACGTTTTACCAAACGCTTCCAACATCTCAAAACTTGACTTTGCTGGTGAGCGCGCGGTTTAAAAGGCTACTGCTTAGTCTAATTAGCAGCGGTGGTGTTTCGAGACCGATGTGTGTGTGATCTAATTAGTCTCATCACACACACAGTTTTGAGAAAAAGGGGCAGATCACAGGCATTTAACATGACGCAATTTCTTTTTTTTTATATCCTGTAGCGCCATAAATACACTTTTCTGTAAAAATAGTAGTTTATTGTTTTTCGAGTCAGTGTGGCGAATCAACGCACACAATTTTAGAAACGAAATAAATTTTTCCCCATCGCTACACACACAGCATCAACAGAACAGTTTGAAAGTGCACTCTGTAGGGTGCTAAGTGACGTAGGGTTCAAGTCTAGATCATTTGACGTGGCTTTTGAGTTCTGAGTAGCTGACCTGATTGACAGCAGCACAATATATATTTATGTAAAATCAGTAAAGACACATTATTTTATAATATAAAGTTCTACTTACTTAATCCTGAAGGAAATTAAACACAAATCAAACCTGTCTCTCTCTCTCTCTGTCTCTCTCCAGGTTTGGACTCGATCGTCCTGCAGAGCCTCCGGGCTTTTTTATTTTTCTTGACTTTTTAATTTTTTTAGTCTCTCACACACACATATATAGATACACACACACACAGCATGAGCACTATGGATGAAACGAAAAGCCCGCTGAAATCAGGCAAGCCGTCTCGCTCGGGCGGGTCCAAGTCCTCGTCCAGATCGCAGAAAGAACGTGAGAACGGCAAGACGCCGAATCGCAGCAAGAACGCAGCAGCGTCCAGGGTGAAGGAGGAGGGGCAGGGTGGGCACACGGCGGGCAAAGGGCCAGCGGGAAGCCCACTGGAGGCGGGGAGAGGCAAAGCCCGCAGGCTGACGGGGAGAACGGGCTCGGGGGACAGGGGCAAGGCGAGGACCCAAACCCAGCAGGGGGGCAGGAACGGAAACATCGCTCCGCACAGCACCAAGGAAGACAACGCCGTGCCGAGTAACAAAACCTCGAGACCTGCGCTCAAGGACAAACACACAGGTGAGAGAGACAGAGAGCGCGGACATCTTATTCAGAGTTATGTACGTCTAATGACGCCGTGAATAAGAAGTGTTCACTCACTCATGACGAGCAGAGAGATGGTGACCGGCTGATTAGTAGAGCTGATTAGTAGAGCTGTACGATTGAATCGGTCTTCTGTCAGTCGATTCGATCCACTGATTCGACGAGTCGGCCTTTGATTCAGACTTTTTAAATTATTTAGCGAAACCGTTAAAAATACTCGCAAAATACTCCCGCTATCACGACTTCACGTGGGTTTAAGAGCATTACCTGCACTACTGCCACCTACTGGACCGGAGTGTGAAGCAGACGAGACAATTGGCAGGAAATAAAGCTTATGAATTTTGTTAGTTTAATAGTTTTTATATTTTTAAGAATCCTGTAAGTAACACAGCCGCTAGAGACACTGAACCTCAGAGGTCGTGAATCAAATCTAATTAAAAAGGTCCAGATCGCTGACTTTTTCCAAATGTCGGTACTCCCCGGAACTACTGGTACTAGGACGAACTCGTCAAACTCGTAATTTATTCCCTCGACGACGTGGTTAAATTTGAATCGATCCGAACATCTCTGTGTGTCAGGAGACGCGCCGGCGAGGCGGCCAGCAGAGGGCGCTCCAGACACCGCAGACGAGACGAACCTGACCTCGGATCAGCAGCTGGGACTGAGACAGGCCGAGGAGAGACTGCAGAGAGACCACATCCACAGACTGACCAAGGTTAGAGTTCCACTCAACAAACACAGAAGCTGCTTAGCGATTAACAGCCTCACATTTGCATTTCTGGACAGTTTGTTAAGTGTGTGTGTGTGTGTGTGTGTGTGTGTGTGTGTGTGTGTGTGTGTGTGTCTCTACAGCAGTCCCCAGATTACCCAAATTACCAGTATCTATGCAAACTCTGCTCGGTTCATGTGGACAACATCCAGGGTGCTCACAAACACATCAAAGAGAAACGGCACAAGAAGAACATCATGGTAAAACAAACACACACACACACACACACGGTGGAAAATAAGAAATACATTTTTTTCTTAAGCAATAAATGAATCCGAATCTGTTTGCCATTTCAAATAAAACCTTTTCCATCAAATTATTATTTTTCTTCTAAAAAACTAACGAGTCATTTTCTGTCAAATAAATATTTTGTTTTTCAAATGAATCTGAATCTTTTGTGAGCTGACCGTAAATCAAATCTAAACTTTTATCATCCAAATCAACAGACAAATAGTCGTCGCACAACCTTTTAAATATCTACAGGTTTTCATGTTGTTGTTTTTTTTTTCTGTTAAGCCTCAACAGTTTGTAGCCTGGCAATCAAAAAGGGGGCGGAGCTAGATAACAGGCAGAGCTTGATTACACTATATTCAGCATTATACTAGAACTTAAGTGTTTTTTAAATTCTTTTTATTTTTTTTTTATGTTGTGTGTGTGTGTGTGTGTGTGTAGGAGAAGCAGGAGGAGAATGAGCTGCGTTCGTTACCCCCTCCGTCTCCGGCTCACCTGCGAGCCCTGAACACGGCCGTGATGGAGGCGGTGCAGGAACACGGCATCTCGGAGGAGGAGTTCCAGCAGAGAGACGCCGTGGTGCGGAGCATGGAGCTCATCATACAGAGACACCTACCCGGTGTGTATACACGCGCGCACACTATTGCTCATATACACACACACACCTGGACTGTTGTTTAGTCATTGTGTTGTGTTCTGTGTCTCAGCGTGCTCTCTGCGTCTCTACGGTTCCTGCCTCACGCGATTCGCCTTCAAGTCCAGTGACGTCAACATCGACGTGCTCTACCCCTCCGGTGTAAGTGCTCAGAGCGTCTCGTTTCCTCTCGTGCCCGCTGTTTTGTGGCTGGTTTTTATTTCTGTTCATCCTTCCTGTGTTTCAGATGACGCAGCCTGACGTTCTCATCCAAGTGCTGGACATCTTGAAGAAGAGCGGTTAGCATCTCGCACACGCTGACTCGTCTACGGCTTTACACATCACTTTACACACGGCTGTATACCTCACCTACAACTTTACACACAGCTTTATACCTCACCTACAACTTTACACACAGCTTTATACCTCAACTACAACTTTACACACAGCTTTATACCTCAACTATAACTTTACACACAGCTTTATACCTCAACTATAACTTTACACACAGCTGTATACCTCAACTATAACTTTACACACAGCTTTATACCTCACCTACAACTTTACACACGGCTGTATACCTCACCTACAACATTACACACAGCTGTATACCTCACCTACAACTTTACACACAGCTTTATACCTCAACTATAACTTTACACACAGCTTTATACCTCAACTATAACTTTACACACAGCTTTATACCTCACCTACAACTTTACACACAGCTTTATACCTCAACTATAACTTTACACACAGCTTTATACCTCAACTATAACTTTACACACAGCTTTATACCTCACCTACAACTTTACACACGGCTGTATACCTCACCTACAACATTACACACAGCTGTATACCTCACCTACAACTTTACACACAGCTTTATACCTCAACTATAACTTTACACACAGCTTTATACCTCAACTATAACTTTACACACAGCTTTATACCTCACCTACAACTTTACACACGGCTGTATACCTCACCTACAACATTACACACAGCTGTATACCTCACCTACAACTTTACACACAGCTTTATACCTCGCCTACAACTTTACACACAGCTGTATACCTCGCCTACAACTTTACACACAGCTGTATACCTCGCCTACAACTTTACACACAGCTCTATACCTCAACTATAACTTTACACACAGCTCTATACCTCAACTATAACTTTACACACAGCTCTATACCTCAACTATAACTTTACACACAACTTTATACCTAAACTACAACTTTACACACAGCTTTATACCCTGCCTGCAACTTTACACACAATTTTACAAATGGCTTTACACACAGCTTTATACCAAAATTACAACTTTACACACAACTTTATACCTAAACTACAACTTTACACACAGCTTTATACCCTGCCTGCAACTTTACACACAATTTTACAAATGGCTTTACACACAGCTGTATACCTCAGCTATAACTTTACACACAGCTTTATACCTAAACTACAACTTTACACACAACTTTATACCTCAACTATAACTTTACACACAGCTGTATACCTAAATTACAACTTTACACACAGCTGTATACCTCAACTATAACTTTACACACAGCTGTATACCTAAATTACAACTTTACACACAACTTTATACCTCAGCTATAACTTTACACACAGCTTTATACCTCAACTATAACTTTACACACAACTTTATACCTCAACTATTACTTTACACACAGCTGTATACCTAAATTACAACTTTACACACAGCTGTATACCTAAACTAGAGCTTTACACACAGTTTCATATCGTATCTCTGGCTTTACGCAGAACTTTGTTACCTAACGTACAGCTTTACACACAGCTGTATACCTCAGCTATAACTTTACACACAGCTTTATACCTCAACTATAACTTTACACACAGCTTTATGCCCTGCCTGCAACTTTACACACAATTTTACAAACAGCTTTACACACATCTGTATACATCAACTATAATTTTACACACAGCTGTGTACCTAAATTACAACTTTACACACAGCTGTATACACAGTTTCATATCGTATCTCTGGCTTTACGCAGAACTTTGTTACCTAACGTACAGCTTTATACGTAATGTACAACTTTACACACAGCTTTATACCAAAATTACAACTTTACACACAGCTTTATACCTCAACTATAACTTTACACACAGCTTTATACCTCAACTATAACTTTACACACAGCTATATACGTAATATACAACTTTACACACAGCTTTATACCTAAACTACAACTTTACACACAGCTTTATACCTAAACTACAACTTTACACACAGCCTTATACCCTGCCTGCAACTTTACACACAATTTTACAAACAGCTTTACACACAGCTTTATACCAAAATTACAACTTTACACACAGCTTTATACCAAAATTACAACTTTACACACAGCTTTATACCTAAACTACAACTTTACACACAGCTTTATACCTAAACTACAACTTTACACACAGCTTTATACCTAAACTACAACTTTACACACAGCCTTATACCCTGCCTGCAACTTTACACACAATTTTACAAACAGCTTTACACACAGCTTTATACCGCAACTATAACTTTACACACAACTTTATACCTCAACTATAACTTTACACACAGCTGTATACCTCAACTACAGCTTTACACACAGCTGTATACCTAAACTAGAGCTTTACACACAGTTTCATATCGTATCTCTGGCTTTACGCAGAACTTTGTTACCTAACGTACAGCTTTACATACAGCTTTATACGTAATGTACAACTTTACACACAGCTTTATACCTTACCTACAGTTTTACACACAACTTTATACCTCAACTGCAGCTTTACACACAACTGTACACATAACTTTATACGTAATCCCCACCTTTACACATCCCTACACAAAGGTTTATACCTAAAACATCTTTACATTTAACCTTTACGGCCATCGCGCAGGTTTACACACAGCTTTACAGCGTCAGGTCTAACGCGCACAGCTAATCTACAACTTTACAACTGGCTTAGTGCATCTCGTTAAAAGGACTAAAGTTTTTTTCTTTTCTTTTTTGTTTCAGATGAATTCTTGGACGTGGAGTCGGACTTCCACGCTAAGGTTCCGGTCATCTTCTGCCGTGATATGTCCAGGTCAGTGCTTACTCAGAGCTCTTCACATATTAATTCTATTGGGCTCTATTGAGCAGGGTTGTGTTGTGCCTCTGTCTCTGCAGAGGTTTACTGTGTAAAGTGAGCGCAGGAAATGATGTCGCATGTCTCACCACCAATCACCTGGCGGCGTTGACCAAGCAGGAGCCTCGTCTGGTCCCTCTGGTCCTGGCATTCCGCTACTGGGCCAAGGTTTAAACACACACACACACACACACACACACACACACACACACACACACAATACCTATAAACGTCTATAAATATTACTAACATTCTGTGTGTATGTACGAGCAGCTGTGTCACGTGGACTGCCAGGCCGAGGGCGGGATTCCTTCCTACTCCTTCTCTCTGATGGTCATCTTTTTCCTGCAGCAGAGGAAGCCACCCATTTTACCTGTGTATCTCGGCTACTGGGTGTGTAACACACACACAGAGAGACACACACACACACTCATTAATGTTAGTTTACATTATATTGGTACCGTAAAAGCTTTACGCGCAACTTTTTACGGCTACCCTAAAAGCTTTACGCGCAACTTTACAGCTACCATGAAAGGTCTAGTCGCGACTTTACAGCCACCCTAAAAGGTTTACGCGCAACTTTACGGCTACGCTAAAAGCTTTACGCGCAACTTTACAGCTACCATGAAAGGTCTAGTCGCGACTTTACAGCCATCCTAAAAGGTGTACGCGCAACCTTACGGCTATCCTAAAAGGTGTACGCGCAACCTTACGGCTATCCTAAAAGGTGTACGCGCAACTTTACGGCTATCCTAAAAGGTGTACGCGCAACTTTACAGCTACCATAAAATGTGTACATGCAACTTTACGGCTACCCTAAAAGGTCTACGCGCAACGTTACAGCCACCCTTAGAGGATTACACACATATGTAGAGTTGCGCATAAACTTTTTTAGGTCAGCTGTAAAGGAGTAGTATCTCGCAGATTTAAGCAGATTTAAATGCTTTTATGCAGACATGCTTTACAGCTAACAGGTTTACAAACGGCTTCACTGATGGTTTTACAGCTAAGTTTTGTGGGTAGTCTCATTAGCACCTGAAATCTCTCTCTCTCTCTCTCTCTCTCTCTCTCTCTCTCCTCGGGGGTGTGTACAGATCGAAGGGTTCGACGTGAAGCGAGTAGATGAGTATCACCTGACCGGCGTTCAGTCGGGTCACTTCGTGGGCTGGGAGCACCGACCGGGCAGCGCTAACGAGGGACGCGGAGACAACAAGAATAGAAACGAACCCAAAAAATCGGCTGAGAAGAAGCACGAGAACCAGAAGGGCAAGGTGAGAGAACCTGACGCTGGGTTCTGTCTTCATCTGCTGGAGATTTCAGCATCACCGGCTTCATTACATCATCGGCCAAAATTCAATCCTCAAGGATCCTGTTGCTATGTGTGTTTTTATATACAACTGTGTGTGTGTGTGTGTATGTTGGCATTCACAGACTCGTCTGGTGCTGGAGAACACGGAGAACATCTCTCTTGGCCAGTTGTGGTTGGAGCTGATGCGGTTCTACACGCTGGAGTTCGCTCTGGAGGATTACATCATCAGCATCCGGGTGAAGGAGCTGCTGCCCCGGGACGTGAAGAACTGGCCGCGCCGCCGCCTCGCCATCGAGGGTGAGATGCGCACACACAAACACATGTGCACATGTTGCCGAGCAACAGGCTTAGGACCCTACGTTCACTTTCGCAGGTGTAGGTGACGATGGTAATAATTTATTTTCTACAAAAGGAGCCACGATTTCGGTGATTAACTGAATTCATATGCAAAGTATTTTCAATTCTAATTCAAATTAGCATAAGTAATTGATTAGCTCGTTTGACCTATTTTATGACGCGTGTTCCAACGTCTAGTACAAAGGCGAGCACGCGGCATGCAAATCAAACAACTACCTTTATTTATTTATTTATTTATTTACTTATTTATTTATTCACACAGATTAGCATTGTATTTAGGTTGTTCATATCTAATTAGCATCACATTTAGGTCATTAGCGTCACCTAACAAAACATAGCTCGTTTCTTGCTAAACGTCGCGGCTTCATTAGCTGTTGTCGTCTCGTCCCTCAGACCCGTTCGCACTGAAGAGGAACGTCGCGCGGAGTCTGAACAGTCAGATGGTGTTCGAGTACATCCAGGAGCGCTTCCGCACCGCGTACCGGTACTTCGCTTGTCCTCAGAGCCGGAACGGACACGCCACCCGACGGAGCGCGTCTCGCCCAGCTCGAACGCGCAGCGCGCAGAGTAAGGGAGGCGAGGAGGACGATGGCGCGAACAGCACCGACGAGGACGAAGAAGAAGAGGAGGAGGACGACGATGAGGACGAGGCCGGAGACGAGGATCGCCGCGTGACCCGAGGTTTAGCCAGACTGCTCGTGGAGGTCGAGGACGAAGACGGGGCGCTTCAGTCCTCTTCGCCGTCCCCGCACAACGGGCTGTTCCCCGACAGCGGTGAAGAGGAGCGGGACGAAGTGCGGCGGAGAGGCGTGGAACAGCAGAACATCGCCCCGGAGGATCTGCACTACATCTTCGACAGGATGATCTTCACCGGAGGAAAGGTATCGCAGATACGCCTCGAAAACCGCGCTGTCCTATCACACTATAACCGCGCCTTATTTCAAATAGATTATGGGATGTTGTAACTAATATATACAGTGGGGCAGAAAAGTATTTAGTCAGCCCTCAATTGTTCATGTTCTGCCACTTAAAAAAAGATGAGAGGCCTGTAATGTTCATCACAGGTGAACCTCAACTGTGAGAGACAAAATCCAGAAAATCACATTGTTAGATTTTTAAAGAATTTATTTGCTAATTATGGTGGAAAATAAGTATTTGGTCAATAACAAAATTTCATCTCAGTACTTTGTTATAGCCCCTTTGTTGGCAATGATGGAGGTCAAACGTTTTCTCGAAGTCTCCTCAAGGTTCTCGTACACTGTTGCTGGTATTGTGGTCCGTTCCTCCATGCAGGTCTCCTCAGTGATGTTTTGGGGCTGTCGCTGGGCAACACAGACTTTCAACTCCCTCTAAAGATTTTCTATGGGTTTGAGATCTGGAGACTGGCTCGGCCACTCCAGGACCTTGAAATGCTTCTTATGAAGCCACTCCTTCGTTGCCCAGACAGTGTGTTTGGGATCATCGTCATCCTGAAAGCCACGTTTCATCTTCAATGCCCTCGCTGATAGAAGGAGGTTTTCACTCAAAATCTCACGATACACGCCTCATTCATTCAGTCGTCCTGGTCCCTTTGCAGAAAAACAGCCCCAAAGCGTGATGTCTCCACCACCATGCTTCACAGTAGGTCTGGTGTTGTTTGGATGCAACTCAACATTCTTTCTCCTCCAAACACGAGGTTCGATTTTGGTTTCATCTGATCATATGACCTTCTCCCAGTCCTCTTCTGGTTCATCCAAATACTCTCTAGCAAACTTCAGACGGACCTGGACATGTACTGGCCTAAAGCAGGGGGACTCGTCTGGCACTGCAGGATACGGAGTGTGGCGCAGTGTGTTACTGATGGTAGCCTTTGTTACTTTGGTCCTCTGCAGGTCATTCACTAGCCCCGCCTCCCTGTGTGGTTCTGGGATTTTTGCTCACAGTTCTTGTGATCTTTTTGACCCCATGGGTTGAGATCTTGCATGGAGCCCCAGATGGAGGGAGATTATCAGTGGTCCTGTATGTCTTCCATTTTCTAACATTTGCCCCCACAGTTGATTTCTTCACACCAAGCTGCTGTTGCAGATTCAGTGTCCCAGCCTGGTGCGGGTCTACAGTTTAGTTTCTGATGTCCTTTGACAGCTCTTTGGTCTCGGCCATAGTGGAGTTTGGAGTGTGACTGTTTGAGGTTGTGGACATGTGACTTTTATACTGATAACAGACGACATTAATACAGGTAACGAGTGGAGGACGGAGGAGCCTCTTAAAGAAGTTACAGGTCTGTTAGAGACAGAAAACTTGCTTGTTTGTAGGCGACCAGATACTTATTTTACCGAGGAATTTACCAATTAATTCATTAAAAATCTTTTTAAAAAATTTGGTTTTCTGATTTTGTTTTTTTCCAGCAACAGCAGACACCTTTCTTTTTGTAATGTGTTAATCCTGTGAATATGACGTCTGGAATTTAATAACATAACGTGTGTGTGTGTGTGTGTTTGTGACCAGCCCCCGACGGTGGTGTGCAGCATCTGTAAACGAGACGGACATCTGAAAGACGACTGTCCTGAGGACTTTAAGAAGATGGAGTTGACGCCGCTGCCTCCCATGACGGAGCACTTCAGAGAGATCCTCGACAACCTGTGCAGACGCTGCTACGGTGAGCCGCTGAGCGTCGCTACGTTAGCGCAAGAACCAGCACGCTAATCATGTTCTGCAGCTGGACAATAACCCCTAAACCCTACACCCTACACCCTACACCCTCATCCAGTCTAAAAACACAAAGAGTCATGTGTTGTGTGTGTGTGTGTGTGTGTGTGTGTGTGTAGATGAACTGTCGCCGTCTGTGGGAGAGCAGCAGAGGAGGGAATTTATTCTAGCCAGTCTGGAGCGGTTCATTAGGAAGGAGTATAACGGTACACACACACACACACACACACACACACACACACACACACACACCTCCATTTGGAATTATCTCATTAATGTGTGATTTTGCAGTTTAATTTTGCATGATGGGCACGAATGAGACTTGAAGGTGTGTGTGTGTGTGTGTGTGTGTGTGTGTGTGTGTGTGTGTGTGTGTACAGATAAAGCCCAGCTGTGCTTGTTCGGTTCCTCCAAGAATGGTTTCGGGTTCCGTGACAGCGACTTGGACATCTGTATGACCCTGGAGGGCCACGACACAGCCGAGGTACAATCTCGTCCAGTCTCGCTCCTCAGCCGAGCAAGTGCAAGTGCGCCCTCTTGTGGTGGATGAGTTAATACACGTGTGAGCCATGAGAAATATTATGCAGAACAGAGATGAACAAAGTGAACACATTGTTAATCAGGTGGTTCCTGAGTGTCGATTGATTACGTGTTAGAACCTCTAGATCCTGAACCGAGCCGCCGGTCGTCACGTCACGTCTCACAGGAAGCAGATTAAACCGTGTGTGTGTGTGTGTGTGTGTGTGTGTCTCTCTCCTCAGAAACTGAACTGTAAGGAGATCATCGAGGGTTTGGCCAAAGTGCTGAAGAAACATACGGGTAAGAGAAGAACCGGGAGATGTTGGATCAGGTGTCACACACACACACACACACACACACACACACACACACACACACACACACACACCACCTGACCTCACTACCACCAGGTTACGGCTTTTCACCTTCACTGAGGCGTCCAGCAGCTGAAGAACTGAAAAATTAATCAATGCTAAAAATCCTTATTATTTATGTAGATTTTTCGCCAAGTTTATTTGTGTAGCACATTTCATACGCAACGCTAATTCAAAGTGCGTCACGTCAAAGGAAAGAAAATGATCATAAAATGTAATGTTTCTTTTGAAGAAAGATTTTAAATTTGATTTAAAATAAAAAATAAAACAGTTTGTAATTAAACTTTTCAGCTAATTAAAATGTAATTCAAAATAAAAATAAAACAGTTTAAAATATTAGGTAAACATCCAATAATGCAGTCAAAACAGGGGACGATACTTAATAAAATGTTTGTTTGTTTGTTTGTTTTTCTTAGATAATGTATTTTATTTCTTGGTGTGTTTAATTTTGTAGTAAGGAAATGTTTACGTAGGTGTCGAGTATAAATGCCCAATAGTCTGTGTGTGTGTGTGTGTGTGTGTGTGTGTGTGGACTCAGGTCTGAGGAATATCCTGCCTATAACCACCGCCAAAGTGCCTATAGTCAAGTTTGAACACAAGCAGAGCAGCCTGGAGGGAGACATCAGCCTCTACAACACACTGGTGAGCTCACACACACACACACACACACACACACACACACTCTCTCTCTCTCTCACCCACGGGCGCTGTGTTCCCGACCCCATGACCCCTGGACTGGGAGGGCGGTTCCCCTGACCAGTCCACAGTGGGCGTGTCCCAAACCACACACCCTGCTCAGTACACAGGTGTTTTAATCACCATCTGTTGTGTGTGTGTGTGTGTGTGTGTGTGTGTGTGTGTGTGTGTGTGTGTGTGATGATTTTTCTTTCGTCCTGACCCCAGGCTCAGCACAACACACGTATGCTGGCCACGTACGCAGCTCTGGACCCACGTGTGCAGTATTTGGGCTACACCATGAAAGTGTTTGCGAAGGTAACAGGAGAAAACTGTGTGTGTGTGTGTGTGTGTGTGTGTGTGTGGTGGTGTTTATCAAAGCGAACAGCTTTAATTTGTGTGTGTGTGTGTGTGTGTGTGTGTGTGTGTGTGGTGGTGTTTATCAAAGCGAACAGCTTTAATTTGTGTGTGTGTGTGTGTGTGTGTGTGTGTGTGTGTGTGGTGGTGTTTATCAAAGCGAACAGCTTTAATTTGTGTGTGTGTGTGTGTGTGTGTGTGTGTGGTGGTGTTTATCAAAGCGAACAGCTTTAATTTGTGTGTGTGTGTGTGGGTGTGTGTGGGTGTGGTGGTGGTGTTTATCAAAGCGAACAGCTTTAATTTGTGTGTGTGTGTGTGTGTGTGTGTGTGTGTGTGTGTGTGTGTGTGTGTGTGTGTGTGTGTTTCAGAGGTGCGACATCGGCGACGCGTCGAGGGGAAGTCTCTCATCTTACGCCTACATCCTCATGGTGCTGTACTTCCTGCAGCAGAGACAACCTCCTGTCGTCCCCGTCCTGCAGGAGGTACACACACACACACACACACACACACACACACACACACACACAGAGAGAGTTTAATAGATCGAGATGGAGTGAGAGCAGCGTATATGTGAGGTGTGTGTGTGTGTGTTTCAGATCTACGACGGCGGCGCTGTTCCTCAGAGGATGGTGGACGGCTGGAACGCTTTCTTCTTCGACGATTTGGACGAGCTGGTGAGACAGTGTGTGGTTTAATAAACAAACAAACAAACAGTGTCTTGTGAAATATCTCCGTCTGCGTCCTGTCTGTCTCATGCGAAAGTAGGAAAATTAGTTTTTAGGAACGTTTGTGTACATATGGGTGTAATAGACACTGTAGAGATAACATTGTGTTTGTTGTTTGTGTGTGTGTGTGTGTGCTCCATAGCGGCGGCGTTGGCCCGAGTTCCAGCAGAACCGCGAGACGGTGGGGGAGCTGTGGCTCGGCCTGCTGCGCTTCTACACCGAGGAGTTCGACTTTAAGGAGCACGTGATCTCCATCCGGCAGCGTAAACGTCTCACCACCTTCGAGAAGCAGTGGACCTCCAAGTGCATCGCCATCGAAGGTTAACGCCCACCTCCTGCACCCCGTACACGCCTCCCTCCATCCCTGACCAATAACAGTGATGAAATCAGAACCTCATATTGTTGACGGAAAAAAGACGAGACTAAACATGGTTTAGAAAAAAAAAACGTTTAAAAACATCTGTCTTAATTTTTGCCAACATTTTGCCGTCCCAGTCCGTCCTGCGATACGATGTTCATTAATGACGGCGCGAGCGGCGGTGTGTGTGTCACGGGACGAGACGTTACGACCTCAGTCGTCTTTAACTCTTCATCAGGTGTCACTCGGGTTAATAGTTCGATGGTTTGGCCTGCAGGGGGCGTCGCCATCAGCTGCATGAACAAGTTTTGACTCCCTAGAAAAGTACGCACCAAGGTGTAGAAAGACTTTTTTTCTAGAACGTTCTCCAAGGACCCTGAAGATGCCTGAGTACGAAAAAACCTAATTTTAAACTGCAGCTCTGATCAGGATGATGTCGTTTGAGTGACGATGGAGTGAGAGGTTCACACTGATGTGTTCATTTCTTTTTATAAACAGATCCCTTTGACTTGAATCACAATCTCGGTGCTGGAGTCTCACGCAAAAGTAAGAACACACACACACACACACACACACACACACCATGCTAGACAGGAGACTGTAGACTTCTGTTACTGTACAGGAAATCTTACATACAATAATTATTTTTCTCGTCTCTATCAGTGACGAATTTCATCATGAAGGCGTTTATTAACGGCAGGAAGTTGTTCGGAACGCCGTTTTATCCAAAGCTGGGGATGGAAGCGGTAAGACACACACACACACACACACACACACCTTTTTCTTTATTATCAGATTGAATTACAGTGGTACCTTGGATTACGAGCATAATTCGTTCCGGAAGCGGGCTCGTATTCCAAAACACTCGTAAACCAAATCTAATTTTTCCATAAGAAATAATGGAAACTTAAATTATTCGTTCTACAGCCCAAAAAAATAAATACATAAAAATAATTAATACAAAATATGAAGTAAAAATAAAACAAATTAACCTGCACTTTACCTTTAAAAAAAAAAGTAAATAATAAATCCCGACGGATAAGTGTTTCCGTTTGTGCGTGCAGGCGCTTTGTGTGTGTGTGTGTGTGTGTGTGTGTGTGTGTGTGTGTGTGTGTGTGTGAGGCTAGAGTAAGTGGAGACTCTTGCTTTCAGCCCCTCCTGTCTCCCCCTTCTCATCAGTAAAACTTTCTCCTTTCGTCTCAAATAAACACACACACATTAACGGAAAGACTGTTGTTCTCTCCTGAATTATTAAAGCTTCTACGCTTTATTTTAACGGTGCTCACGACAGCGTAACAGCCCGTTAATTCATGCTGGTGTAATGATGAGATGGACAAACTTCTTGATGCCCCCGTTCATTTATTTGCTACATTGTCGGGCTATAGTACAAACTTTCGGGTGGATCCTGCACTTAAATCCAACTAAAAAAACTACTGAAGAACAAAACTCAGGCTCTATATCCAGCTTACATCTCGCATTCGCGTTCACACACACCGGACTGCATTACCCACAATGCATCTCCCGCACTGGACTACACTTCCGTAAACAGCGGTCATAAATCAACATCTCTTGTTTTATCTGAAAATTAGCAAGAAACATCACTAATGACACTCGTGTGAGCGCAAACTAACACTAACACTGCTGTAAAGTAAAACAAACAAACAAATGAACCAGCATCTTACCTCTCAGCTGAGTTTCGAGGAAAACGTTTTTTTTAACCCCTGTGTTGAGAATTTCTTTTGCTTTACTCACGCGACCACATGTGTTATAAGAAACGGTACACGCGCTGTACACACACGTTTCCGAACACAAAATAAAATATGTTTTACACACACACGGGGTCACAGTGTTATAGTAAACAGTACTATACTGTGCACGGATGTTAATTATACCAGTAAGAGACTAGCACTAAGACCCAGTAGGGGAGACGATTACCCACAGCGCAAGAGAGAGAAAAACCGTTGGCTCAGTTGTGATGAATGTGAAACATGATACTCGGTGCTTGTAAACCAAGACAACGCTCGTTTTCCAAATCAAAATGTATTAAAAATCTTTGTCTTTGTCTTGCGGAACACTTGTAAACCGTGTTACTCGTAATCCGAGGTTTCACTGTGTAAGTTAACTTGTGTGTGTGTGTGTGTGTGTGTGTGTGTGTGTGTGTGTGTGTGTGTCAGGAGTACTTCTTCGACTCGAAGGTGCTGACAGACGGCGAACTCGCTCCGAACGACCGCTGCTGTCGGATCTGCGGCAAAATCGGACACTACATGAAGGACTGCCCGAAGAGACGCAGGTCAGACACTCGCACCCTGTCTCTCTCTCTGTTTGTCTGTCTGTGTATACATGCAGCTAAGTATATGTGTGTGTGTGTAGGATGAAGAAGAAGGAGAGCGATAAGGACGAGGATGTGCGTGAGGACGACAGAGAGCCGAGAGAGAGACGCTGTTTCCAGTGCGGCTTCATCGGACACGTGCGGAGAGAATGTCCTGATTACAGACACCTCCGACAGAGAGGAGCTCCCACACAGGGTACACACACACACTCACACACACACACACACACACACACACACACACACACACACACACACACACACACGTATCTCAGCAGTGTTTAGATGAGCTCACCGTCTCCTCCCCCGCTCCAGTTCCTCAGGTGGTCCGTGCCATGGTGAGCTCTCAGGCCATCCCCATTCCTCAGAGCGGGACGTCCCAGGATCGAGGCGGCCGGACCAGGCAGCCGTCCGAATGCGTAAGAACCCATGACTCCGTCCGTCCGTCCGTCCTCGTGTCTCCTTCGTGCCTCTCGCAGTGTGTGACTCTTCTATGTCTGTGTCTCCAGTCGGACACGCGCCAGACTCCACCCTACTCGCCCCAGCCGTCCACGTTCATCCAGCCCTCCGTCTCGCCACAGTCGTCTCAGAGCGGCAAGCCGTCGCCGGGCTCCTCGTCTTCCTCGGCTCCGTCTAAATCCCCCCACCACCCCTCCCTCCCTCCTCCCGGCACGCCTCCTCAGCAGCAGCAGCAGGTTCATCTGTCTCTCTTTGGTTTTAACCCGTCTCAGTACATGGGCATGGTCACGCTGGGCAACTGGCCCTCCCATCCGCCCTCCCCGGGGGTGAAGTACCCTATAAGGAAGGGGCAGGGCAACGGGCCGGCGGGGGACTCGCCTTACCCCGCCCCTGTTAACCTTAACGACCCCAGCATCATCTTCGCCCAGCCGGCGGGGCGGGACGGAGGGCCACACTGGCACAATCACCGTCTGAACAACCCCGGGGCAATGGTGGCTAACGGCACGGTGGGGAAGTCAGGTACACTCACACACACCGGGGGGGTGAGCACCGAGTGCGTGTGAGAGTGTGAGAGTGAGTGAGCTCAGGTAAGTCTCACAGAGATGATGTGATTAACCAGGCGAACACACCATCACACTCAGGGTTTGTGTCGTGCAGTTAGAGGAAAATAATCAACGATGTCATGGTGTGATGGGGCGGAGTTACTGTTATCACCCTGAGGATGATGATTTTCTCATAACAGCTCGTCACTGGCTGTTTTATTCCTCTAACACCACAGCTGTCTAACAAGAAGGACATTTTGTACGTTTTGTCCATTTGTAGTTACGTTTATAGTTTGAGATCTGTTTAAACCATCATGTGCTTTTACAATTCACTTCTCTCTCTCTCTCTCTCTCTCTCTCTCTCTCTCTCTCTGTCTGTCTCTCTCTCTCTCTCTCATATTTTCAGCTGTGGTCCAGCAGTTCCTACACTGATGAGATCGACAGATCAGATGGTTTTAGTTAACACATGCGTTCTGCCCTCCTCTCGTTCTGTGTCTCAGAAGCAGGTTTCCAGGCTCCGTTTGGTTCCGTAGGTCCGGTCTCTCGCTCGCTGGCCCACAGCGGCGCCGGTTCCATATCCGTCTCGTCCTCCTGGGGTTTCCGCATGCCGCAGACGTTCGTGCAGCCGACCAACAAGCCCTTCATCTCCCAGGGTACGTGAGCAACGCTAGCTAGGAGAACTAGGCAGGAGAAACGGGTGGGGGGGTGGAGGGGTTGTTGTCTCTATATGATAAAGGTTAAAGTTCAATGAGGGCAACGTGTGACTGCAGAATACTTGCAGTTTTATTCCTTTCCCTGTTTTTATCCAAAAAACAAGCATATATGAAGCAAAGTGCAAATAATAATTCTTAAAACTGTGACCATTTCTAATAGAAATCTGATATAATTTATACAGAATAATAAAGTATCTGTCTAATAATAGGTTAAAATCATTTCAAAAGAAAGCAGATGTTACAGAAAAGCAGAAACACTATTATTATTATTATTCATTAATTATTTAAACTCATTTAAAGGCCACGCCGATATCATCATTGTTCAAGAATTAATGGTTTACCACAAATTCTTAGCAAAGTTTCTAATAATGAACAAAATAAAATGATACAGGTAAAATAAATTCCCAGAATAATGTTAGGTTAAAGCGATTTAAACAGGAAGCAGGTGTTACAGGAGAGCCGTATACACTGACTGGTCAAAAAAACTAAAATAAACTAAAACCATCGCCATTTCAGAACAACAAATTATTGTCTTGCATCAAGCAAAGATAACAACTAATGAGATACAGTTCATTATAAGTAAGTAACTGGAACTGGGTTCTTTGAATCTCGTTCATCAAAATGAATGAATCTTTTTTTGAGTCATTTAGTTCATTTCGTTCTTTTGATCAGAATTAAAATAAAATGTTACAATTTTAATAAACAGACCCCCAGCACGTCTACATACACAGATTTTGTCTATAGTTCCAGTAATGAAAATATTACAGTGCAGCTAAGGACATTTTATAATAAACAGAATGAGCAGCTCATCTCTTATATCTTCTAGTCCGAGTTGTTTGTTCTTTTGAATCTGTTGCACCGCATAGCGTCTATGGGAGTCACGTGACACAAGAACGAACGACTCGGAGTAGAAGAGTCATTAAAAAACAATCGCTCAGTTCTGTTTCCTGTACATAACATATGGGGGTTTTGCGATGATTTGCGCGTCCAGTAGAAAATGAACAAATCACTCTCCGAGATACTCGTTCATCTGAGACACGTTAAAGATTCGTTCAAAAAGAACGAATCGTCCATGAACGACCCATCACTAGTAGACTCAGCAACATTATGTGGAAATAAAATGAAGTCAACTGACCCACCTGAATGTACTGAATCACATCTATGAATTTTCATTTTTTTTGTGTAATATAGGAAATGTGTGTGTGAAATGCAGTTTTTTAATCTTTAATTGTCTATAATTTGAGTCTTCTATCTGTCTGTACTGAACGGTCTGTAACTGTGTGACGTTCTGATGATGTTCTCAGGTGCGGTGGTGAATCAGCACTTCCCCCTGCTGCAGTCCGGTCGTCCCGTCAACCTCCAGCAGAAGAAATAACGAGCGCGGACTCTCTTCAGTTCAAACCCGGGGTCCTTATCCAACAACAATGAAGAGGAAAAACAAACAATTAAGAAAGTCTAACTTGGCATTTGGTCACTTTTGGACTTTTTAAAATGAATTTTATCATTTTTTTGTACAGTTTTTACTTTTTTTTTTTCTTTTTTCTTTTTTTGTCTCATCACATTGATTTGTGATAAGAAATGTCAAATATTTTAATACCCCTATTTTTAAAGGGGTCCCAAACAAAAAAGAAGAAGAAAAAGAAGCGTTTTTATTTGTTGTGTAAAGTATGGATTTAAAGTTAATCCTGTTTATTTTTATTGGTGTAATTCATATTTTTTGCTTGCGTAAGGACTAAGGCTTTGGATAGGAATTTGTTTTATGAAAAAAAATAATAATCAGCAGCGTATCGCTCCATAAAATAACGATGTAGTGCCAAAAACAAACAAAAAAAGGATCTCTTTCCTCAGTCTCCATTTCAGTAAGTGAAGAAAATACAGAAAAGGAAAAAAAACAAGAAAAACAACAAGGATAAAAAAAAAAAATTTAAGAAAAAAATAAAGAAAAAGCAAACCAAAATTCTAATGTTGTGGTTCTTTTATTGTTTTTTTCAAAAATTATTTTAAAAGGAAATACAACTCTCTGAGAAGTATAAGAAATCTTTAAGTTATGTGTTCAGAGGCTTCAAGTTTGAAATTTCATTTAGTGAATATGAATTCGTGTGCATGGTTCAGTGTTCAGTTTGTTTTTGTTTGTTTGTTTTACCACATGACCTCTATAGGGCTCCGTAATCATGAAATAATGCAGAAAAATCTTGTAGCTGCATCAGACAGACAAACAAAAGCAACTTTTTTAAAAAGAAAAAGGTTTGATTATTTCTGAATGTCACATTCCCACTGAGTATGTGGAGAATGCACACGCACACACACACACACACACACACACACACACACACACACACGCACACACACCCTGGCCGCCAAACTGCCACGGCCATAATTACTCATTAATTGTTGTCAAAAAAAGGACAAGTGATGTTTTCAAAGAATGTAGATTAAATCCAGTTTGTAAACAGGATCACATGGTGATTAGTCCATAACTTTTAAAATCCACACTGATATCATAATCACATATTGATTAGAAAAAAACACTTTATTGTAATCTTGGATTGTCATTTTTCTCATTTAGATTTTTTAAGTATATTACTAGAGATTTTCAATTAATCCAAGAAATCTGATTAACTCTCAGTCTTTGTAATTCTTTGCCATATTAAACAATATTTAATTGAAGATATAACCAATTATAGATAAGACTTGAAGAATTGTATCCAAAGTACCTAACAAATGTAACGTCAGCTACAATAATAGCAAAATCATCATCAAAAATCATTTCAAATGTTGCGTAACCGTGTGTGAGACTCGTATACTGAGATCTAATCATTAGTTTGTATTGTGTTTAACTGCACTGTTAAAAATACAAAGACAAAAAAAACCTAAAAACTGCTACCTGTCTAACAGTGACGCTTCTTATACAGACCTGGGCCCGGTTTCTCGAAGGCTTCTTATCGCTAAGTAGTTCTTAAGTCGTACCTTAACCTCTCTCTTAACTTTATGGCGCATTTCTCGAAACGTTCTTACGCTAAGTATCTCTTAGCTAAGTCAGACGTTCGTAAGGTTGGTCTGGACCAACCTTAACTCATACTTAGCGTAGTTTCAGCTCAAGACGCTAGTGGCCGCCACTGAGCAGCAGTCTTTATAAATCAGCGGTGTATGGAAACACATTATGGCACGTTATCAAAGTCGTATTAATGATGGAATATACTGTAGACCTGTTTAAGAATTTTATTTTATTTGATATCAGAACTAATAGAGTGACTTTTAATTAGCCTATTTCATAATGTGACTAACGCATTAAAATTGCCAATCACTATTAATATTAAACAGGTGGCGAACAATTGGGCAGCGATACAGCGTGTTGTTGTGTTAAACTGAAGACGGCGCGGTCCGTGGAGCCGTGTGGGTCATGTACATTTTTCCTTTAGACAAAACTTCAGCCCTTTTCATATTTTCCCCGTGGCCGTTATTAAAAAAATATTTAAAATAAAAGTTTTGCCTTCCAAAGCAACAGATTATGGAGCTTCTTGAGCTGCTCAGACCTGCGCGTGCCAGACCAACGCGTCGTACTTACTGTACTTACTGTACTGTACACTCCCCGTCCCGATGTCCAGCTGCTCGCTGCTTTCTGTTTAAAATATGTTTCATTGATCATTAGCCATTATCCATGACTTTATGGGATTTTCTTTTGACACGTTTTATTTTTATGAAATTTGATTTAGTTAAATGAGAAAATAACCTTGGGAGTTTCAAACCCCGCATCCATTCATGTTTCTGTGTGATTGTAATGTTTAATACCCCTACAGTATTCACTTATGCGGTTTGACTCGCTGTGAGATGCGGTGTGTTATACCCCTATCTCACCTGCACGGGCTCGCGCTGTGGCCGTAGGCTTGATCATGATTCACCCCGAGTTTTTGCGCTGTGATTACGTTTCCATCTTTCCGCGTGAAAAATTCAACGTTTAGTTTTTTGCTGGTCCTCACGGTAGCTTGCAGACTTTGCAGAACTTCGTGGAACATTAAAGGAACGTCGTGGGCAATCGCGGCAGCTCACGGAGATGAGTCCGGCCACACAGGTGAGAGAGGGGTATTAGGCACCACACAGGTGAGAGAGGGGTATTAGACACCACACAGGTGAGAGAGGGGTATTAGACACCACACAGGTGAGAGAGGGGTATTAGGCACCACACAGGTGAGAGAGGGGTATTAGACACCACACAGGTGAGAGAGGGGTATTAGACACCACACAGGTGAGAGAGGGGTATTAGGCACCACACAGGTGAGAGAGGGGTATTAGGCACCACACAGGTGAGAGAGGGGTATTAGGCACCACACAGGTGAGAGAGGGGTATTAGACACCGTGAGCCGCCTCGAGATCCGCATGTTAAACATGTTTATTTTTTTTGCGTGGTAAAATGGAAATGTAATAACAGCACCAAAACTCGCGCTGAATCATGATGAACCGCACTTACGGCCCCGCGTGTGAGATAGGGGTATTAAACCTCCACTCTGTCATCTCATCGTATTCATTCCATAAGTGCGCTATACAACCCCAACAACTGACACTTCACATTGTTTCTGAAGCTGGTGAAGAGTGTTATCAGCTGTTTGTCCATCAACTATGATTGTAAACCCGGTTCGTTTCACCGTCACATGTTACATGAAAATGTTAGCGACAGTTTGGTGATTTAATTTATATATTTGTCTATTATGGCATGTTATTGATAAGTTAACCCATGTCGAAATAAACGCTATTAAAAGAATTTAGTGCAATGTTTAATTTGCATAGAAAGTGCCGTCTTTCTTAACGCTGTCATGAAAAATCGATTCCTGAGACACCGATGTCAGCTAATTCAGGACCTTCACTGTAGACAGCGCCGCGTAACGTCGGACGTAAGAGGCAGCGACTTAAGAAGACTCCTAAGAGACAGTTCGAGAAATACACTTAGAAAAGTTATCACTTAACACAAGATATCAAGAGTCTACTTAGCGCGCGAATAGTGTGCGTTATCGAGAAACCGGGCCCAGGACATTCTTCACCACTTCACAAAAAAAATAAAATAAAAATCTTTTCGTCATCCTGTCCTTTAAGCGGCTCAGTAACTTTTACAGAGAACCAGTTTGTAATTTTTTATAAATAAATATTTAAAAGGGCGTTCTTTTTTAAACACACAACATTCAATGTCTATATTTCTCTTCTACGGTGTGTTCGTTTAGATTAAGAATCAGCCGTTTCACATCTTCTTTTCACGTTCACTGAAGTTACTGTACGAGCCTGTCGACTTCTGTTTTTTGCCCAAGTTTAATTGTACACAGCACCCTCTAGTGGATTCAAGTTGATAGCGGTACAGACTGGATATTTGCAAAGAGAGACATCATTTTTATTTAGAAAAAAGCTGATGGCTTTAAATATAATAAATATATAAATATTAATAAATATAATTGATCATATTATTGAGACACCTTCATTCACACCTGCGCACACACACACACACACACCGTCCCCTCATGCTCGGACGAACCCGTGTCTTACTTTCAAGATACAAAGAACTTTATTAATCCCAGAGGGAAATTGCTTTGTCTTATACAGTTGCTTTGATTAATTTACCAGGAAGAAAGGAAAAAATTAGATTAGACAAAGAAAAAAAAAATGTACTTAAAGAAATAAAAAGATTAAAGAAAAATAACAATGAATAGAAGTAAAAATAGAATTAAATATAGTTACATAAGTTACATATTACACTAAAAATAATAAATATACTGATATTGCACTTGAAATGTCGAGTAAATGAAAAGACTCTTTCTCTTCCCCCCTGTTTCTCTCCAACAGACAGTATAGAGGAATGCAGGTGGTCAGGCCCCGCCCATTCCAGCTGTGTTCTTTAAATTGTGTTCAGAGGTTGAGCGTGAAACGTGAGAGCGTGTCGTTATATAATTCCTGTGCTGCGTTTTATCTCTCTCTCTCTCTCTCTCTCTCTCTCTCTCTCTCTGTCCCTCCCTTTCCTGTTTTTCCTGTATGAACAGACGTCTGTGCGGTAACTCCACACTCTCCCAGCATGCAGTCTGTACTGAGGTATTTGGACCTGGGTTCTGCAGGCCTGGTCCTGTTGCTCGGCCTCGTCTCTCTGGTTCTGCTTGAGATCTTCAGGTTGAGGTTCTCCAGGAGCTGCAGTCCCCCTGGTCCCACTCCACTGCCCTTCATCGGGAACATGCTCCAGTTCATCAAGGACCCGCTGAACACTGTTAGATCGGTCAGTTTGCGTTTGCATTATTTGCATTCTTTTGAAAGAACTAAATCATCTGTGTATGTGTGTGTGTGTGTGTGTGTGCGTGTGTGTGTGTGATATCCAGTGTGTGCATATCTGAACCATGCATTAACACACAGTGTAACACAGGGACAAGTTCACAGTGTGTGTGCTAATGTGAACTACTGACCTACAAACATTTACACACTAAACATTAGACTCTACTGCCCCCGGTGGACACCCCAGGAAATAAAACAACCTAAACAAGATCAAGAAACTTTTGAAATATTCCAAGATTTATGTCAAGCACTAAAGTGATCAGTAAAGACGAATATCATCTCTATACTCATCTGAAGTGTGTGTGAAACAGAGACAGTATGTTTACATCATCTTTACATCTGTATGTACGTACAGTGTGTTCCATGAGTGTTATAACTTTTTTCATATTTTGTAGTGGAACTGAAATGGACATGTATAGGATGTAGTTTTTTATGAACTAATACAAACAAACCCAAAGGGTGATGTTATAAAGACTGGAAAATTATCTGATCTACTGTATATATCAAGTCAGTGGGTCTGATCTACTCTGTATAAGATATATGTGTGTCTGATCTCTATATAAGAAATCAGTGGGTCTGATCTGCTCTATATAATATATATGTTGGTCTGATCTACTTTAAACAAGAAATAAGTCGTCTTATCTGCTCTATTTATAAAAATCAGTGGGTCTGATCTACTTTATACAAGAAGTCAGTTGGTCAGATCTACTCCATACAAGGTACCAGTGGTCTGATCTACTCAATACAATAAATTAGAGGATATCATAGAATAGATATACATAGAATATCTCGGGTCTGCTGTAGTCTATACAAGATCTATCTATGGTCGGTCTGATCTATTATACACAAGGAATCAGTGGTCTGATCTCTAAGATATCAGTGTTATACAGTAGTTGCTACCAGTTTACTGTTGTTTAAACCTCCAGATGGCATGTCATACACATCACACGTCTCCAAACGTCAGACCCCTGTTCAGTGCTGGTGGGTTTTCCCTTTCATGCAGATCCCTCAGAACAACATTCACTCTGACGTGAGATCATCTTTACAGTTAGGTTAATGTGCTTGTTTGTCCACTCAGATGGTGCAGTACGGTGACCTGTGCTCTTTGTACATGGGCAGGAAGCCAATGGTCGTGTTAAACAGCTACGAGCTGGTGAAGGAGGCGCTGGTTCAGAACGGTACCGTGTTCTCCGGGAGGCCATACATGCCTTTAATAGAATGGGTGACTAAAGGCTACGGTCAGTTGAACTTATTTGTTTATTTCCAGTTCTTAATAAATGTTATGTGTGATTATAAAGTTATGAATTGATAGCAATGCAAAGAATTGTATTTGGTGACCAGATTTATCCCAAGTTTTAAATTCCAATAAAGTAACATAAGTTCTTTATATTCATGTGACTAACAAACACATAAAAATCATAATGTGTGGTTTTTCCAAATGTGATTCCAATAATTCTGAACTTATTATACATACCTATATATAATACAGACATATAATACATACCTGTGTAATAATAATGGATCCAATAATCTCCTCCGTCCGACTGTCTCAGGGATCACATTTGTTACGTACAACCATGTGTGGAAGCAGCAGCGGCGTTTTGCTCTCCACACGCTACGCAACTTCGGTCTGGGGAAGAAAACGGTGGAGGAGCGAGTGGTGGAGGAAGCACACTGTCTGATATCAGACATGCTCAAACATGAAGGTCAGCCATGTAGACAAGGTCTATTAAAACCTAATCCGCTATCATTCTAATTGATTGTAAACATTGTACGGATTGTATACTTGACAGTAAGAGGTGAGGTTTTTATTTCTCCTACATCAAATCAACTCTCCTGCATTTAACTTTTTTACTCTTAGGGAATTTATTAAACCCCACACACCTGATAATGAACGCCGTCTCCAACATCATCTGCTCTATTGTCTTCGGAGATCGCTTCGACTACGACGACAAGCGCTTCACTCGGCTCCTGGAAATCCTGAATGAAAACATTCGACTGTTCGCTTCAGCTGAAGGACTGGTAATGATCATCAGCATTAATGAGTTCCTTATAATTTTGCACATTTTGTCACGTTACAACCACAAACCTAAATGTATTTTATTGAGATTTTAAGTGAAAGGAAAATGACAGATCATTAAAAAATTATTTACAAATAAGAATCTGAAAAGTGTATCGTGCATTTGTATTCACCCCCTTTACTTTATTTTAGTATAAATACAGCTGTGACGCCCTTAGAGGTTTGTTAGAGAACATTAGTTAACAAACAGCCCAAGTAACACACCAGACAGGTCAGGGATAAAGTTATGGAGAGGTTTAAAGCAGGGTTAGGATATACAGTGGTGTGAAAAACTATTTGCCCCCCTTCTGATTTCTTATTCTTTTGCATGTTTGTCACACAAAATGTTTCTGATCATCAAACACATTTAACTATTAGTCAAAGATAACACAAGTAAACACAAAATGTAGTTTTTAAATGAGGGGTTTTATTATTTAGGGAGAAAAAAAATCCAAACCTACATGGCCCTGTGTGAAAAAGTAATTGCCCCCTGAACCTAATAACTGGTTGGGCCACCCTTAGCAGCAATAACTGCAATCAAGCGTTTGCGATAAGTCTTTTACAGCGCTCTGGAGGAATTTTGGCCCACTCATCTTTGCAGAATTGTTGTAATTCAGCTTTATTTGAGGGTTTTCTAGCATGAACCACCTTTTTAAGGTCATGCCACAACATCTCAATAGGATTCAGGTCAGGACTTTGACTAGGCCACTCCAAAGTCTTCATTTTGTTTTTCTTCAGCCATTCAGAGGTGGATTTGCTGGTGTGTTTTGGGTCATTGTCCTGCTGCAGCACCCAAGATCGCTTCAGCTTGAGTTGACGAACAGATGGCCGGACATTCTCCTTCAGGATTTTTTGGTAGACAGTAGAATTCATGGTTCCATCTATCACAGCAAGCCTTCCAGGTCCTGAAGCAGCAAAACAACCCCAGACCATCACACTACCACCACCATATTTTACTGTTGGTATGATGTTCTTTTTCTGAAATGCTGTGTTACTTTTACGCCAGATGTAACGGGACACGCACCTTCCAAAAAGTTCAACTTTTGTCTCGTCGGTCCACAAGGTATTTTCCCAAAAGTCTTGGCAATCATTGAGATGTTTTTTAGCAAAATTGAGACGAGCCTTAATGTTCTTTTTGCTTAAAAGTGGTTTGCGCCTTGGAAATCTGCCATGCAGGCCGTTTTTGCCCAGTCTCTTTCTTATGGTGGAGTCCTTGGTACTGACCTTAATTGAGGCAAGTGAGGCCTGCAGTTCTTTAGATGTTGTCCTGGGGTCTTTTGTGGCCTCTCGGATGAGTTGTCTCTGCGCTCTTGGGGTAATTTTGGTCGGTCGGCCACTCCTGGGAAGGTTCACCACTGTTCCATGTTTTTGCCATTTGTGGATAATGGCTCTCACTGTGGTTCGCTGGAGTCCCAAAGCTTTAGAAATGGCTTTATAACCTTTCCCAGACTGATAGATCTCAATTACTTTTGTTCCTGAATTTCTTTGGATCTTGGCATGATGTCTAGCTTTTGAGGTGCTTTTGGTCTACTTCTCTGTGTCAGGTAGCTCCTATTTAAGTGATTTCTTGATTGAAACAGGTGTGGCAGTAATCAGGCCTGGGGGTGACTACAGAAATTGAACTCAGGTGTGATAAACCACAGTTAAGTTATTTTTTAACAAGGGGGGCAATCACTTTTTCACACAGGGCCATGTAGATTTGGAGTTTTTTTTCTCCCTTAATAACGTAAATCTTCATTTAAAAACTGCATTTTGTGTTCAATTATGTTATCTTTGACTAATAGTTAACGGTTTTTGATGAGCAGAAACATTTAAGTGTGACAAACATGCAAAAGAATAAGAAATCAGGAAGGGGGCAAATAGTTTTTCACACCACTGTAGAAAAATATGCCAGGCTTTAAACATCTCACAGAACGCTGTTCAGTACATCATCTGGAAATGGGAAGAGTATGGCACAACTGCAAACCTACCAAGACATGGACGTCCAACTAAACCAACAGACCAGGCGAGGAGAGCATTAATCAGAGAAGCAGCCATGAGGCCCATAGGAACTCTGGACAAGCTGAAGAGATACACATCTCAGGTGAGAGGATCTGTCTACAGGACAACTACAGTATTACTCATGACCTTTACAAATCTGGCCTTCCTCCAAATCTGGAGCAGCAAGCAGAAAGCCATTGTTGAAATAAAGCTATAAGTTTGGGACAAGCCATGTAGAAGAAAGTTCTCTGGTCAGATGGGACTAAAATTTAGATTTCTGGCCTAAATGCAAAAACAAACCCTGTGCATGGTGGTGGCGGCATCATGTTGTTGGAATGCTTTTCAAAGTTGATGGGAAAATGGATGGAGTCAAATAACGAGAGGTGAGACAATTATGCACCACTTTGTGTTGATCTGTCACATAAAATCCCAATAAAATACATTTACGTTTGTGATTGTAATGTGACAAAATGTGGAAAAGTTCAAGGGGTATGAATAATTTTGCAAGATCCTATAAACTATGCTTGTTTACTGTCGAATTGATTACAGTACCCCCCTTTTTTGTCTGCAGACTGTCAACTTGCTACCTTTTATAATTCACCTCCCTGGTCCACAACAGAAGATCCATCAGAATGCCAATGCTTTATTGGAGTTTATCCGTGACATGGTGGAGGAGCACAGGACAACAGTGGACGCAGAGAACCTACGTGACTTCATTGACGCGTACCTAGTGGAGATGAGCAAGGTAAGAAGAGCAGACTTCAGGCACTAACAAACAGCCAGTGCTATTCACATCTGAGTTAAGCAATCCGTGAGGGTTTGATACTGAAGACGTTTTCAGTATTCAGACATCAGGTAGGACTGCAGGGTGAAGAGAAACTCAGAAACCCATGGCAAGGATTCGCTCTCTCTTAGTAAACAAGTAACCTGTGAGGAACGTGTCAGAAAAGCTAATGGCATTGCAGAACTCCTAAATTAATTCTACTTTCTGGGCACGATGTGTGACTTTTTGAGATCTTTTAGTCAGGTCTTTGTCAGACGGGTTCTGTTTAAGTGATTTCTTAATTCAACAGGTCTGGCAGTAATCAGGCCTGGGAAGCTTTTGAAACCTTCATTTAAACCTGCATTTTGTATTTACTCGGGTTATCTTTGTGTAATATTTACATGGCGGCGCGGTGGTGTAGTGGTTAGCACTGTCGCCTTGCACCTCCAGGGTCTGGGTTCGATTCCCCGGCCAGGCTCGATTCCCGTCTCTGTGTGCATGGAGTTTGCATGTTCTCCCCGTGCTTGGTGGGTTTCCTCCGGGTACTCCGGTTTCCTCCCACAGTCCAAAGATATGCAGGTTAGGCTAATTGGCGTTCCCAAATTGACCATAGTGTGTGATTGGGTGTGTGAGTGTGTGTATGTGTGTGCGCCCTGCGATGGATTGGCACCCTGTCCAGGGTGTACCCCGCCTAATGCCCGAAGTCTCCTGGGATAGGCTCCAGGTCCCCCGCGACCCTGAACACAGGATTAAGCGGTATAGAAGATGAATGAATGAATAATATTTACATTTGTTTGATGATCTAAATCATGTAAGTGTGACAAATTTTGAACCAAAAAATAAATAAATCAGGAAGGGGAAAATACTTTTTCACAGCACTGTAGCCTTCTGCCTGAGAGAAGAGGTGAAATGTCTTCAGAAACTTAAAGCAAGTCCAGCTGCCCCTGAAACAGCACCTTTGGGAAACCCTGACCTGGATGACTGAGAATTCTACATTACATCAATTATGAGACCTTTGCACGCATAAATCTATTGTTGTTGGACTTTTCTTGGGGTTCAGTAGGGGAGGGGCTTGTCACGCATGTACGGATGCCTTGAAGTTAAGAGGAGTAAATTATCAACAACGAGTTCTCTGTCTCAATATACAACAAATATTAAACGCATACATGTAACAATATTCATTTTTATAATCCATGAAACTCTGAGGAGACACATCATGATCAGAGACATTGCTTATCATCTGAAGGTGGCTTAGTGGTTAACTCTGCCGCCTTGAATCTCCAGGGTCTGGGTTCGATTCCCGCCTCGGCTCTGTGTGCATGGAGTTTGCAGGTTCTCTTGGTGGGTTTCATACAGGTACTAGATATCTAGGTACTTAGATTAGGCTAATTGTCGTTCCTAAATTGGCCGTAATGTGTGAATGACAATCGGTGTGGAACTGGCAACCTGAGCCCTCAAGTAACTGACGCAGAAACACCAGATTTATGTATCCATCAGTCAATGTTTTTGCACATGGACGGATCAAAACAAAGAACTAGATCAGTGATCAGTTTGAAGTTATCCTTCAAACAATTACCACATTTACTGTACAGCAAAGCAAAGCAAACATCAACATGACTATTAATTCAACAAATCAAGTCAAGTCGGGAACTTAAAGTTTGATTAAAAGTCATCTACATCATGCACAAACATTACCAATCCATGACCTCCATTCAGTATCTCTTGAGTTAAGGTGCATGCATCATAGTCTGCATGTTGAAGCTTACTTTTAAACATCACATCCTGTTTTGAGCAGCAAGAGTCACATGAAGATTCAACGTTTCATGAGGAGAACCTGCTGATGTGCACTGCTGATCTTTTCCTTGCGGGAACTTTGACCACAGCTACCACTCTCAGATGGGGTCTGATCTTCATGATGAACCATCCAGAAATACAAGGTAGTGTAAAAAAAAACTCACAACCCTGTTACACCATGCTACAGTATCATTTCTGTGATTAACAGGATTATATTACAACTCTGAATATGGCTCTGTGCTTAAAAATTGCTGCAATCCAAAACAAGTCGAATGTTGTGGTTGACGTTTTTGCATTTTGGGAAATATTTAGTGAAGATGTAGATCCATGGGTCCCAAGAATGTTATCAAGGATGGTAGTAAGAAGTTTCTGGTTTTTAAAGCAACCAGTGCCAAGAAGAATCATACATTAGGGCAGGTGCAGATCGTGGTGAAGGCATTAGACTATGGTCCTGAAGGTCCTGAAGGTCACAGGTTTAAACCCCACTGCATTGCCTGTTCTGGACCCTTGAGCAAGGTCCTTAATTCTCTGATGTATAATAAGATAAAAATGTTGAAATGCACTTCACAATATGAAGAACTCGTCTCCTGAACGGAATAAGTTCGTATGCAGAGGTTCCGCTGTATAGAGAGAATTTTGTGATCAGAATGTAAGAATGTTGTGTATGATGTATTCAGATCGTTGTCATGAGGAGATTGTTCGCGTACTCGGTTACGATCGCGCTCCGAGTATGGATGACCGCGCAAGGCTGCCGTACACACACGCCGCGGTGCATGAGATCCTGCGCTTTGGGAACATCGCTCCGCTTGGCGTTGTTCGCGAAACTACAGAGACGACTCAGTTACGAGGATACACCATCCCCAAGGTATGAGCTGTACAGGATTGTCCTCATAGTACTTAATTTTGAGCTGCACTTCTATTAAAGCTGATGTTTTATCTGTTTCTGTTGCAGGGAACGCAGATTTCACCCAACTTAATGGCCATAATGCAGGATAAGGAGCACTGGACATACCCGGACACGTTTAACCCCGAGAACTTCCTGAACGAGAAGGGAGAGTTCTGCAAAAACGAGTCCTTTCTGCCTTTTTCTCTCGGTGAGACACGATCATCATCATCATAAATCAGATTCTTTTATTTTAAAACGCTGACATTCGGTTTAGTCGCAGCACGAATGTATGATGAATGACTATACTTCTGTTATACTTACTGTATGCTGCAGGTCCGAGGGCGTGTCTCGGTGAAACTCTCGCCAGGACAGAGCTCTTCATCTTCTTCACGTCTCTCCTGCAAAGGTTGCGGTTCTCCTGGCCACGTGATGCCGCGCCCTTTGATATGGATGGGATTATGGGCGTGGTCAGGATGCCCCAACCTTTTCATATCACTTTTCAGAGTAGGGAACATGGTCACCACTAGAACCCTTTTACTGGAGCATGTGCTACAGGATCGATCTGCCGTACCTCAGACTCATCCACAGCATCAATGTAACACCGTTTAACCCAAAATACAAGCGGAGGTGCATCTTGCGACTGGGAACCTACACCACGGCGGATGTGTCCAGAAGACTGTCAGAAGATTTTTTGGACGAGGCAGAGACATGGACTGGGAGAGATGAGAGTAACAGAAGCGACATGAAGTTCACTTGGATTTTCTGCATTACATCTCAATAAGATATGAAACACTACAACAGATTCTGTATCTTATCTTTGATTTATACAGATGACCGTAATGGATAAATGTGTAATATTAAATATTTCGGTGGTGAAGGTTCTTCTCGAGGTTCCTCGTGTCGTCTCAGGGAGGCTTTCCACACATCTGTCGTCCACACGCGAAATCCACACGGCCAAAACGTGGTATCTAAAAAGTGTCACACAGCGATATATGAATCATTCAAGTATAAAAATAAACATCTAACTTAAGGCATGAACCAGTGCAGGTGCAGATGATCAGGCCGGTGATTATTATAGTGCTGATGCTGAACGCTGAGAGTTTGGAACAGATGAGAGGGGAAATGAGGTCGCTGCTGAGGCTCTTACATAAACAACTAAGTTATTACATTGTATCTTTAGCCACTTCACAGGAAAACATTTGTTCCCTTCTTTTGCACAGTACTGTATATCCAGAATCTTTAAACAGGAATAGCAACAAAGTTTAATTTACTTGAAATTGATTTACTCTACATCAAAAAGATAATTTTTTACATTTTCAAAAGTTCAGTAAAAAGACAAAAATAGCTCTTGGTACTTTAAAAAAGTTTAAGTCTCGCAAGACACTTTTTCCACAGTCCTTCCTTAACATTAATGAACTGTAAATGGATTAAAAATGACATGTTGTTTGTTAATAAATTAATAAATAAATTGTACGTTTTGGTCATTATCTTTAATTTCTAGTATAAAAGGAATAAAACATTTGAACATTCTAACTAACTAATGACTACACTTCATCACATCACACCACATCACACCACCCTGTCGTTGATTCTTTTCCTGTAACAGCACACCAGAGAGTGTTTTATTCCCCACACAGTAATACGAGTTCTTTATGACACATTGTCAGGATTTGACTTTTAAAAATCATCGCTGTGAAAGGAGGTCTTGTTTCCATCAGCATTGTGTTGAGCAGGAAAGAGTCGCGTTTGTACACCGAACCCTTCCAGATGCACAACCGCGGGCATGGAGAGGAGCAGGTGGCGGACGGACGGGTGATCTTTCAGCAGGTCGAAGTTGAAGAGATCATCACAGGACCTGCGAGCTTCATTCAGACTGATACCATCTGGCCGTTGCGCCAAAAGTTCTCTCAGGGATGCGGTTAGTCTCTGCAGTCCTAGATTCAGAGGCGGGGCTATGGGGTTAAAGGTCAGAGAAGTCAGATTTTGATTTATTAGGAGCGATTCCTGCATTCGATTAAAATGATTCTTCACGTTTTATGTGATTCGTTCATTAATTTTGACTCATTAATATTCGTTCTTTCCTTTGTTCTGATTCATTCACTACTTTATTTTGTTCTGATTCACTAATTCTGACTCATTAGGACTGAATCATTCAGTATGACTGGATGGACTTTTTCTGTCTCAATTGTTAGTTATTCTTACAAATATTTTGACTCTTTAATAATTTTATGGATTCTGTAAAAAAAAAAAAAACATAGTAATATTCATTTCATTCATCTTCTGTACCGCTTTATCCTTATATACAGGGTCGCGGGGGGCGGAGCCTATCCCAGGAAACTTAGGGCACAAGGCGGGGTACACCCTGGACAGGGTGCCAATCCATCGCAGGACACACACACATACACACACTCACACACCCAATCACACACTATGGTCAATTTGGGAACGCCAATTAGCCTAACCTGCATATCTTTGGACTGTGGGAGGAAACCGGAGTACCCGGAGGAAACCCACCAAGCACGGGGAGAACATGCAAACTCCATGGACACAGAGACGGGAATCGAGCCTGGCAATACTTAATTTATTGCTATATGTTATATATTGCTATATATTTATGATAAGATTATTAATATTAGATTGTCACAATCCTGAGCCATGTACACTGTATGTTTATAAAAAAAAACTGCAATGAAATGACTATGCTCTGAGTCTAAGAGTCAGACCCTAAACTAATATGTAAAACTTTATGCTAAATGCTGAACAATAAACTACCTGTTTAAAACCTGAACCTTAATACTGGACTCAAAGTTCAACATTAGACTAAGCTTAAGTTTAAACTAAAACACTAATTTAAGAGTCAACGCTAGAGTAAAAATTAAATACTACACTAAAAGTGACATTTTAAACTTTTGAAGATTTGAAAAGCAGAGTAACTTAGATTTAAAAACTAAATATAACGTTAAGAGATAAACTATAGATTAAAATTAAAACACTAAAGTTAACGTTAATAAATGTAAATCAAGAGTTTAAACAATCAACGAGACGTGGGATGGAAACTAAACTTCACCCACGGACTAAAGGTTAAACCCTAAAGTAAACAAATATCTGTTATATTTAATGGAAGTTATGAGAGCTTGTTTTTCTATAAAATTCATCTTGACTCACTTCTCTTGGGTAAATTAGTGACAGCAGCATCTTTATAAGTCTTCTGCTGGAGATGTTTTCCAGTTTTCCTTTTTTCCACAGTCATTACTGTTCACACACACACACACACACACACACACACACACACACACACACACACACACACACACACACACACACACACACAAATGAACAACAGGGAAGATATCAGATATTTTTGGTTATATAATAATCTACCCCCGAGCTCTGAGACACGCTCACATCCTCACCTGAAGGTGATGAATCGATGTCGTCTATTTAAACCCCACAGACTTCACTTTCAGTTCCGTTTCAGAGGAAAGGCTTCTGTTTTCATTGTCCAGGCTCCGCCCCCAGACCTCAGCAGACGTCAGCTGAGATCACATGCTCGCAGGTAAACGTGTTCCACAATCACACACCTACTGTACACACCTACATGCTGGTTATGTATTGCATCATCTTATATTGTTTTGAGCGTAGCTACGACCTTCAGGACACTCCAGATTCGGGGAGCTGAAGAGGTTCACATTAATAAAGCTGAATCTGTGCCTTAAACCATTTTAAATCCAAAACTGACTCTCTGTCTAGGAACTGAATAAAACAAATGCAAGGCTACTGTACACCATATTCCAAATTATTATGCAAATTATATCTTTCTTTGATTTTCATAATTAGTCAATGCAAATGACAGTCAGTATAATTCTCAAGTCATCAACTATTATTATTGAACAAAACTAATGATAACAATATTTATGTTAAAAATTAAAAACTGAAAATGCACTGTTCCAAATTATTCTGCACAACAGAGTTAAAACATTTTATAGGTTGTAAAGAACTGAAAATGGGCTTTTGTTGAATTTGCAGCATTATGAGGTCATATTTACTGAAATCAAAAACTATTTCAATCAGAAACATCCTAACAGGGCTACATGTTACATCGTAACATCGGACCCCTTCTTTCATATCACCTTCACAATTCTTGCATCCATTGAACTTGTGAGTTTTTGGACAGTTTCTGCTTGAGTTTCTTTGCAGGATGTCAGAATAGCCTCCCAGAGCTGCTGTTTAGAATCAAACTGCCTCCCACCCTCATAAATATTTTGAGGATTCTCCAAAGGTTCTCAATGGGGTTGAGGTCAGGGGAGGATGGTGGCCACACCATGAGTTTCTCATCTTTTATCCCCATAGCAGCCAATGACACAGAGGTATTCTTTGCAGCATGAGATGGTGCATTGTCGTGCATGAAGATGATTTTGTTACAGAAGGCACGGTTCTTCTGTTTGTACCATGGAAGAAAGTGGTCAGTCAATATACTTTGCAGAGATCATTTTCACACCTTCAGGGACCCTACAGGGGCCGACCAGCTCTCTCCCCATGATTCTGGCCCAAAACATGACTCCGGCACCTCCTTGTTGACGTCACGGCCTTGTTGGGACACGGTGGCCATCCACCAACCATCCACTACTCCATCCATCTGGACCATCCAGGGCTGCACGACACTCATCAGTAAACAAGACTGTTTATAAACTTGTCTTCATGTATGCCTGGACCCACTGCAACCGTTTCTGCTTGTGAGCATTGATTAGGGGCCGAATAGTAGGTTTATGCACAACTGCAAGCCTTTAAAGGATCCTACACCTTGAGGTTCGCGGGACTCCAGAGGCACCAGCAGCTTCAAATACCTGTTTGCTGCTTTGTAACGGCATTTCAGCAGCTGCTCTCTTAATCTGATGAATTTGTCTTGCAGAAACCTTCTTCATTCTGCCTTTATCTGCACGAACCCGTCTGTGCTCTGAATCAGACACGAATGTCCTCACAGTACGATGATCACGCTTAAGTTTTCATGAAATATCTAATGTTTTCATACCGTGTCCAAGGCATTGCACTATTTGAGGCTTTTCGGCAGCAGAGATCCTTTTTCTTTCCCATATTGCTTGAAACCTGCGACCTGCTTAATAATGTGGAACCTTCTTCAGTACTTTTCCTTTAATTGTCCTCATCTGGTAAACTAACTATCACACGTGTCTGAGATTCATTTCAGTGACCCAAAGAGCCCTGAGACACGACACCATCCATGAGTTTAATTTAAACACTAAACATTTAATGTTTATGACACTTACATCCAATTTACATAATAATTTGGAACGCGGTGTATGGCAAAAAAAAGTGCTTTATGTCAGTCTAACTCATAATGTGTGATAACATGGAACACGCATGTGAACTCTACAGTACATACAGTATGGTCTCTCTCTATCTCACTGCAGGGTCATGGGAGGCCTGGCGTGTATCTCAGGGCACTGGGTGGGGTACAGTACACCCTGGACAGGGTGCCAATTCACTGCCATGCACAAGCACACACACTCACACATGATACACCGATCAGCTGTAACATCAACAGAACATAAAATTAATTCCAAACCATAATTTCATACAACATTCGATTCTGATCTTTTCATTAAAAAGGAGAATAGAATGACCATGTTAAATGTCACTGTAGTCAGGAGTTCTGTGTTAGCTAAGTGCCAGTTTCCCTATGTTAAGGTGAAGTCTGATGCCCTTCTCACCGTCAGACTGTCTCATGGGATGTGATTAATCTCCCCGTTCAGGTGTTCAGACCACACGGGCTGAAGATGGTCTCTAATGACTCAGGCAGCCTGTAATCCCTGCAGGTGTCATGTCCTGTAATCCCTCATCACTACAACCGCGCAAATAGTGTTAGGGCTGAAACTGGCGCAAACAGGTTTGTATCCACGTTTACCCACTAGATGGCGAACTGACTTTATTTACTCAGGAGTGTCCTAGATCTTTTATGAAATGATTAACAAACTATTCATTAGATTCGTCTTGTAGAGCATCAAGTAAAACTGCACTAAAAATGCCGTGTTGTTTCTGTAAACACACTGTTGGGTTGTTCATGCTGGGTCAAAATTCTGGGTTATTTCATGGGCTGTAACAACGAATCGATTAAATCGATAAAAATCGATTACTAAAAGAGTTGGCAACAAATTTCATGGAGACATTTGATTATTAAAGAAATCTTTAGTTGAGCGCGGAGCGGAATGAACACACACGGTCTCTCTCGCGCACTGATGCTAGCAGAGTTCGACGACTCATAACTAGCAACAATAAATAAATAAAGAAGAGGTATATTATAGGTTATTATTGACAATTAAATTTTAAAGTTCTTTTATAGCACTTGGTCATCTTAAGCTGTGTTTAAATGTGGTGTATAAATGAACCTTGGACTTACAGATACTACTGTACAATGAAGGTAATAATTTAATGAATAAGCATATTTTATAATATTCTAAAGTTGTCATAAGAAACCATTGCTTGGTATTTCCTGCTATTCGTTATCACCCAGATGAGGACGGGTTCCCTGTTGAGTCTGGTTCCTCTCAAGGTTTCTTCCTATTACCATCTCATGGAGTATTTCCTTGCCGCTGTCGCCCTCGGCTTGTTCATCAGGAACTATCTGACCAGTTTGATTCATACACATTCCATACAACTTAAATATTTATTTTGATTGTGTAAAGCTGCTTTGCGACAATGACAATTGTTAAAAGTACTATACAAATAAAATTGAATTGAATCAGGGTTTGTTTAATAAAGGGTATGTCTTCTGTTTCGGTACTGTATGTTATTTCCACCCAGGTTTATTCTTTGTCGAACTTTCTGGATTCTTCACTTCTGACTGGATCACACTCTGAGCACTCAGTATCTTATGGTAAGTTAATGTAATTTTTTGAAACTTATTTTTTTAGTAAGTTGTGGTAGGAGCAGGCATATTTTATTATTATTATATTTTATTGTTCAAATTAAATGCTTTGATATGGCGGTGTGGGGTTAATTTTTTTTTCATTCAGTTTTTTATTATTCAGTGAATGAGAATGCGACGTCATTTAAAACAAGCTTTTTTTTCATCCTTATAAAATATTTATTGTAAGTTGTAAGTTCATCACTTAAATGTTGTATTCCTCTAGGGTTTGTTGAGAATTTGAAAAGGTGTTAATGTTTCGTATTAAATCCAGATGGAGCGCCGCATCCTGTTACTCCTCACACATTAAATAGTGATGTAAATTAGTCAGAAATATACACTAAATTCATGTTCACATTATATATTTTTGTATATTGACAAGAGAAAACACGTTTTGCATTAAATACGTGTATCTGTGCGTCCTTAACAAAAACACTTGATGTAAATGTTAGTTATATTTCAACACTAAGTGATGGTGTGTAATCCACAGCTGAGGACCAACATGATGGGAACGATATCTGCAAAATATGTCCTACACAATATTTTACCCTGAATGTTGTTTGAACTTTTTATTTATTTTGAACTGTTGCTGGAAGTTATTCTACAGATCTGGCCGTTGAAAACGCACGTTTTGAGAAAAGGGATCCCGCGACTTGCCGCGGCGGCATGCAGCAAGCTGTGACAATGCCCTTCATTACCTGTAGGGGGCAGTCATGTTTCAGTCTGAAGTATTGTGTGTCTACTGAAGCCGAAAAATCTCTTGGGCGCTGTCACAGGACCAATAAACCCAAGAAAACACAGATGACAACAGACGCAGTTATGTGGTATGCAGTGCTCGGTTTTCCGTTTATTTCTCTTACTTTCAGTTTCACTTTTTGTTTGAATTTTCTTCTCATACTGTAGCTCACGTGGTTAGGTACGCGCGTGTTGCAAACAGGACGTAGGGAAGCAGTTGAGATGGATCAGACAGGTCCGGAGGGCAGAGGGAGTCTGGATCAGTGGCAGCTCAGGAATGACATGTGTAGCTCGACAGAGAGAGAGAGAGAGAGAAAGAGTGAAAGAATGACATTCTGAATGCAAAAAATAACCTTGAGTAAATGTCGACATACAGTATACTTGTAAACAGGTCAGTTGTGGTCAGTTTTTAAACTTGTTTTTGTGGAAGTAAAGACTCCTGCTTCATACATGTCGACCTACAATTAGAGAGAATGGAGAGAGAAAACACGAATCGTGAAACATGATAGCAATCATGACATTCCTGTACAGCTTAATCTCTCTCTCCACCCCTTTCCTGTTTTTCCAGTATAAACGGATTACTCCGAGGTCTTAATGTACTCTCTCAGCATGGAGTCAGTTCTGAGATATTTGGACTTGGGTTCTACAGGCTTGACCCTGTTGCTTAGTCTCATCTTTCTGGTTCTACTCGAGATCTTCAGGTTGAGTTTCTTGAGGAGCCGCACTCCTCCTGGACCCACTCCACTGCCCTTCTTGGGGAACCTGCACCAGTTCACTAAGGACCCGATAAATGTTATTCAATCGGTCAGTTTTTGCTTGCTTTTTTAAATCCTAAACTGTGTTCCTTGGTTACAATAAATTATTCATGCAACATGGAAGCACACCACTTCCACCTATCTTTAAAAATATATAATTTTAGCTTTTATATAATCACATTTCTACTATTTCTTTTAATATATATTGTTGCAAATTTTCCTTTGAGATTTTATTCACCTGTTTATTATAAGTTTTATTCTAGTGTATTTTATTCCCAGTGTAAAAATATTTATGTACTGTGTATCCTTGGTGTGTATAGTGACAGTATTGTGTATAGTTTGTGTGTATAGTGACAGTATTGTGTATAGTTTGTGTGTATAGTGACAGTATTGGGACAGAGTTGCTTACCAGGTGCCTAGGAATTCCTTTTTAGAAATTCATGCTTGCTGTAAAGACTGTAGCCACTCGCTTGAACTTTTCTACCTTTTGATGGCATCAAGCAGTGATCTGGTTTTTCTTTTGCAGTCAGGGAGGCACCCCCAAACCAGGCCAACAACTAGGATTAGAGCAAAGACTTGTTAGCACAAAACCCACATTCCTTATGTTTCTGCTAATATACGGTACCTGTGTTAGCACACGACTGCACATACAGTAGTACTGTATTTTGTTGTAGGTAGGACCAATAAAGGTTAAAGCGAATGAAACATAGTGGATGAGAACCAACACAAAATAATATGTAATAATAAAGACTTGTTGGGGAAGAATCGATATAGTTTGCTCAATTATTTAAATACATAGAACTATAGGTAACATGTAATTGTATAATTACATTATGCTTCACTGCTTTAGTGTCACGTCTCTAAATTCATTACCACCAGAAATGGCATAATATGCACTGTCACCTTGCACCTCCAGGGTCTGGGTTCAGATTCCCATCTCTGTGTGCACGGAGTGTGCATGTTCTCCCTGTGCTTGGTGGGCTTCATCCGGGTACTCTGGTTTCATCCCACAGTCCAAAGGCATGCATGAATTCAGGATTTACCGGTAATGACAATAAGTGAGTGAGATTTGGCCTGTGTGGAATTACAATGGCACATAATCGCAGGGTAAACATGCCATTTCCTGAAGGAAACACCAGGATTTTTTTTAAAGCACACACTCAAACAGACAGCAATTCAAAGACCAACAAGCATGAAAGATGAACATTTCAGGTCAAAGTTCTGAAATAGTATGAGGTGTTGCTAAAAAGTTTTGAGAATAGTTTTGTAACACGCACCATCAAAGGGAATACAGACCTTATTAAGTCAAAGGGATGTGCCAATGCCAAAATACAGTGTCACCACATCTGATATTTCATTGTGGACAGTCAGTTAGAACAAAGAGCATTCGTAAAATCTAGAATAAATCTGGGCAAATCTGCCACAGAGACGTTTGCTCAATTCAGCAAGTTTACGGCAATGCTGCAACGAGTCGTTCAAAGGGTTTTGAGTGGAAGCACATCATTGGTAGATGACAGGAGATTGGAAAGACCTTCAACAAGCTCAACTGCCAAAAATGTTGAAACTATTCGACAAGATGTACATGACGATCATCAAAGAACAATCCAGAACATTGCTGTCGTTGTCAGTGCGGAACAGTCCAGACGATCCTCACATGTGATTTGAACATGTGCCATGTTGCTGCCAAGTTTGTTCCCAGACTGCTGGATCCAGGAGCACAAGAAACATTGTATCGAAGGCTTCCAAGAGCCTATCATCTCCATGACCGAAAAAAGGCAAGACAGGTACACGCAGCTCATCCAAGTCCATACTCATTGTCTTTTCAAGAATAAATCCTCAGGGTCCAGACCCTCAATAGCAAGTTCTACTGCCAAGTTTTAAGGCGTCTGAGGGAGGATGTATGGTAAAAAAAAATTGTGGTTTTTATACCACCTCGCATCAATCAGAGTTCAGTTAAAACAAAATGCCTAAAACACTTAAGAACCTTTTAATCCCTACAGAAAGTGTGGCAGAAACCTGTCACTGCTCATCACCCTGAGAACTAAATCCATACTGTAAAGCATGGTGGTGGTAGCATGACCTTCAGCCATATACAGAATCCAAGAAAATGAAATCTCCTGCTTTGAACCCCCTCCAGTGTGACATTAAATCTGACCTTTAATTGATTTACCATGAAATTAATGTTATTCTTTGCCAGTGCAGATGGTGCAGTACGGTGACTTGTCCTCCTTTTACATCGGGAGGGAGCCAATAATCATGCTGAATAATCTCAAAGTGGTAAAGGAGGCGCTGGTGGAAAATGGTACCGTGTTCTCCGGGAGGCCTTACTTACCATCATTAAACTGGGTGGCAGAGGGCTATGGTCAGTATACCTTTGTTGGATTAATTACCGATTTAGTAAATTAGTGCTGTAGAAATTACCTTCTCACCAGGCATTACTGTCCTCATGAGCTACTGTAGGTTTTATGCACAGTATGCTTTTCCTCTAGCTAACTTTAGGGCCAGGGGTAGCTCAGTGGTTAAGGCATTGGACTACGGTTCGGAAGATCCCAGGTTCCCAGGTTGAGGAAGGCCCTTAACCCTCAAGTGCTCAGTTGTGTAATGAGATAAAAATATGGATAAGAGCGTCTGCCAAATGCCTAAATGTAAATGTAACTTTGAGGAGATGCTTGCCTGGGTTTAAGAACATGTGTGTGTACCCTAATCTCATTAATGCATGTGTGTTCAATAATCCTGGACTCATGCATATATTACACAAATATAATAATAATGGACCCAATAATGCTTTGCATGTGGCTGCTTCAGGTATTGTAGCTGTCACATCCAACCATGCATGGAAGCAGCAGCGGCGTTTTGCTCTCCAAACATTACGCAACTTTGGTCTGGGTAGGAAAACGGTGGAGGAACGAGTGGTGGAGGAAGCACACTGTCTGATATCAGAGATGCTTAAATATGAAGGTCAGCCAAGTAGACAAAAGTCCTAATCAGATTTGAACAGATATAAAAGAATTTGAAAGGACTGTTTAGTTGACAATACATGTTTTGTGTTTTTTTTCTTTTCTTTTTGCTTTCTCATACAAATCCATTCCCCTACACATTTTTTTTCCACTTTTTCCCTCAGGGAAAGCTTTTGACCCGGTGCATCCATTTTTAAATGCTATCTCCAACATCATCTGCTCCATCGTCTTTGGAGATCGCTTTGACTACGACAATGAGCGCTTCGCTATGTTCCTGAAAATTATGAATGAACACATGTGGTTGTGTGGCTCAGCTGTGGCACAGGTGTGAGCATTAACAAGTTAATTAGCACTCGTTATACCACAGCAGGTGCTGTTTACTAATAAATATAAGGTTCTAAGCTTTGACAAATTGCCCTGGAAATAAAACGCTGGTAAAATGAAATCAGCAACACCCTCCACTCCATCATTTTTATTTCCATCTGAAATTATGGTTTGGTATATTAAATCATTAAAAAAAAATTTTTGTAGGTCTTCAATTTAATCCCGTTCATAAAACACTTCCCTGGCCCGCACCAGAAGATCCGTCAGAACGGCTGTGCTTTAAAAGAGTTTATCCGTGAGATGATGGAGGAGCACAAGAAGACACTGGACACAGAGAACCTACGCGACTTCATTGATGCATACCTGGTGGAGATAAGCAAGGTAAGAAGCTTAGACTTTAAAAGATCACATACAGCCTACTGTATATATTATTAAATCAGAGTACTCAAAGTTCACAGTGATGGGTTGATACACAAACCGGATTCAGTCGCTTCAGTTAACTTTGGCATTACAAAAATAACATGACTTCCTATTCTGAGCAGCAAGAGTCAAATGAAGATTCCACGTTTCATGAGAAGAACCTGCTGATGTCAACGTCTGATCTTTTTCTGGCGGGGACTGAGACCACAGCCACCACTCTCAGATGGGGTCTGATCTTTATGATGAACCATCCAGAAATACAAGGTAGTGTAACAAACAGCACATAAAATCACCCAGCAATGTAATATTTGGTATTACAACGTCAGATTTGCAATCCTCGGTGTAAACTTTACAACTCTGACCACCTGAAGGAAATGAAAAAGACAACAATGACATCACCAAAAATCTAACTCTGGTGCAAACTTAAGTGAACAAACCATTTCTAAAATCCTCAGGGCCAGAACTCATGAGCATCTCTTGGGGTCATACAATTCCCAGTATACTAAGTACTACTACTAAGTACTAAGTACTGCAAAGGACAGGTTTCAGTCATGAAATGTGAAATGGAGGATTGATTTTCATGGACTAGCGGGGCTGATAGTTGTTGGTAATGATGTTTATCTTTTTTTGAAGACCTTGAGTGGTTATATGTATCAGAGTGCCAGTTTCCTGAATTCTACCTGCAGCAGGAGTTCCTGCAGGGCCACCCATACCCATTGCCAGTGCACAATTCCAGTCCCTGGCACCTTTCTCTGTGGCTTTTCCAGACACTACTTACTCTGAAAATCTGACTCTCTCCCAGATTCCTCGGCAATGGCCACAGGGCCTCAGGTTCCTGTTCTGGGACCATAGAGGGAAAGTATCCAAACTGTCATGAACTACCCAGATCAGATGTTTTAACCATGAGGAGGGATAGCCTTTCAGAAAGTGCTTGGTAACTCCTTTGGTCACATGCTGTCGTATTAACTGTGCAGTCTTCTTGGCTGCAGACAGTTTGAGCGAATGAATCTGCAAGACTACCAAGCATGCTGACACATAAAATAGATATAGACATCCTTATTGGTCCACCAAAGGAATGAGAGTCTCTGGGATAGACTCCTAGGTGGGTGGGTCTCACTGTCTTTAACTGTCTAAACTGGGTTCAAGGTTTTTGCAAAACTTTATCTAAGCCAGGTTTGTCCACCTCTACTGTATATTGGACCTCAGCGTTTGGTATTTGCAGCAATGGATTTGTTGTTAATCAGTTCTTTAGTTGTCATCCATCCAAAGAAATCATCCTGGCATCTTCTTAGCAAAGGGCAGTTAGGGGTGCTGGCAAGGTGATAAGGCAGCACCCCCTAAAAGTTGGCAAAACCCAAGAATCACTGGAGAGACCAAAGCAATGTGTGCTGTCACCACTCGACCATCCTTAGTTGTCCCTGTGCTGCAACAAACTCCAAAAATAAGGTTGTGGTTACATGGAACCTAGACTTCTTCGACTAAGACTCGACATACAGCATACGTTGTTCTACAGGAATAGTCACGAAGAACCTAAATGCAGGTAGACAAAGGTGAAGTAGTGAGTCTAATACAGACTGAACTTACATAATGAGATGATACCATACATGTTAGAGTTATTGTGTGTACTGTGGAGGAGGTGGTAATGACCCAAATTTAAATTATCCACAACACAACAGAACAAGTTGTTAAGCCCAACTTTATATAAACTTTAAATATGAATTGTTCAGTTCTCTCTTGCCTTAATTTCAAAACAGGAACATAAAGTTCTTCACCTTTCTCCTCTCTTATTTAACTCCAGGAGATTTTAACTTTAACTTATTTGTTAATTTCTTTATCTTTTCCCTTTCCTTTTTAAGACACTATTATCCTTTATGTCTACATTTATTTTGTTTTGGCTTGATGTTATGACTGGCCTTATCATTAGTGTGACATAGATTTGTTTAAAGGCCTGGTGTGGAACCAATGTACGTATACAGAATTTGGCGTTTTAGAAGATTATCTACTGTAGACGCAGGAGATGAGTGTTTCACCTGATTGCATCTACGGTGGTGTTGCCTAGCAACCAGAGGTGTAGGTAACCTTTTAATTCGCCTGATTGGTTGCGCATGGTGTTATAACCACAAGATGAAAATAAATAAAGCAAAGTTTCAAAAAGTTGAAACAACATCTAATACAATTAAAATGTGTTGATGATTAAATGAGTCTAACTGTAATCAATTTTGTGTATTGTATATTCAGATCGTTGTCATGAGGAGATTGTTCGTGTACTCGGTTACGATCGCGCTCCCAGCATGGATGACCGCGCAAGTTTGCCATACACACACGCCACTGTACATGAGATCCAGCGCGTTGGGAACATCGCTCCGATTGCCGTAGTTCATGAATCTACAGAGACGACTCAGTTACGGGGATACACCATCCCCAAGGTATAAGCTCTGAAAGCTGCCCTCAGGAAATGTTAATTATTCTAATTTCTTTTATAGTTATGTCACGAAATGTAATGGTAGATATTTAATAACGTTACATTCAGAATACATGCTTGAACTATTTATAATTACTATTACTGATGTTTATATAATTCATATAAAATATTGATTTTATTAATTTAGAGTTCAGGCTAGTTTTTCTTCTGATTTATTATTATTAGTAGGAAACAGTAGTTTTGCCTAAAAAATAAAAACACACCTCGTCAAACGAGACGAGAAACGTGAAGGAGTAACCTCAACCGTCCTGTAGATTACCTACTGTAGAGCGCTTATCACGTATGTAGGGTTGCAGGGGGCAAAAAAAACATGTTTATTACAAGTGAAGTGTTTTTTGTACACGTCCAAATGACTTAACTGAATTAACGATCCCATGTTTGATTTGCTGCTGCACTACTTGTTAAGATGTTGTTCTTGAAAATGATCCACCACTTCTGACCAATCACAATCCACCATTGAACGGCATGATGATCAAATTTTTTTTCTATTTTTTCCTATTTTTATTGCAGGGAACTAAGATTTTACCCAATTTAATGGCCATAATGCAGGATAAGGAGCACTGGAAATACCCGGACACGTTTAACCCTGAGAACTTCCTGGACAAGGACGGAGAGTTCTGTAAAAATGACTCCTTTCTGCCTTTTTCTCTGGGTGAGACACGATCATGAATCAGATTGCTGTGTGTGTGTGTGTGTGTGTGTGTGTGTGTTTTAGATTTTTTTAAGAGTGGGAAGAAAGACTTGCGGGTAGTAGTGAAATGGAGTAGATGTGTTTGTCTCGACCTCCCCATTCAATTTTGTTTGTCCCTTTATATAACCATATGCCTCTTTCTGATAAACTACTAAGGCTAATTATATCAATATCTTCTTTCTTTTTTGAATAAGTATATATGTCCAAAATGACAACTAGAGTGACGAACACATCTAGTAAGCGATGTCGGGCGAGGTGAGCATGGCGGCCCTAACGCGCCTACTAGAAGAACATAGATCGGCCTTAGCCGCATGACTGAGTACAGCCAGAGGCTCTCCACGCTGCAGTCTCATGCGGAATCGTTAGATGAACGGGCTTGGAAACTTCCCTCACAGCGCTAGCGGAGAGCAATGCTAAACTCAAAACTAAGAACGCTGATCTGGAAGCATGGAGGAGGCGGAATAATATCAGAATAATCGGAGCGGCAGAATCCCTGGAAGCCCCACGGACGACGACTTTTTTCTCCGAGTTGCTTTTTGAGGTTTTTGGCAATCAGGTTCTACCTGCCCCCCCAGAGCTGGACCGAGTGCACAGATCCCTCACCTCTAAACTGAAAGCAGGGGGTAGGCCAAGAGCAGCTGTGGTTCACTTTCATCACTGCCAGTTAAAGGATAAGGTGGTCCGCACGAGGGGAACTTAAATATAAAGGTAATCCGATCGCCATCTATGAAGATTACAGCCCTGAAGTACTGGAACAGCGGGTTCAGTATCGTCTAGTCATGGCCGAAATGTACAAACAGGGATTTAAACCGGCTCTTTTGTGTCCAGCGAGGCTTCGTATTACGACCAAAGAAGGGAACAACAAGTGGTTTACATCGGTGGAAGAGAGCAAGCGGCATTTAGACTCTCAGTGTGACAGTTCGCTGTAATATTATGTGTCTGACGCAGCTCTGTTTCTGGATGTTAAACAAGACACGGCACGAGCTTATGTTAAATCTACTGTTATAGGAACTCTGTAAGTCTGAAGCTGTATCAATCTAAGATACACTAAATTTGTGATGGATGAATCAGTTTTCATTTGATAGGAAATTAGGAAATACATTTTTGGATTATTATTTTACATGTCGGGGTTACAGTGAATTATTGGAGTGTTTAAGGTTTGTAGGTTTAGCAGGAGTAGAAACGGAAGTAAGGTACCTGTAAAGGCACACAAGCTACTGTTCAGTTGTTTAAAGGGAGCTTAGGGGTAATTGTTTAGTATTATGTCATGTTTTTTTTCCCCCTCAGTTCAGCGTCACATGTATCGGGTTCATCCAATAGTTATTTCAGATCCAAATGGCTGGTAACCTGATGAAACTAAATACAAATATTTGTTTTGTCCCTTGGAACGTAAAAGGTTTAAATAATTGTGTTAAGGCCAAAAAAGTTCTTTCACACTTACAGCTTCTTAACGGAGATATTTTCTTTTTTACAAGAAACTCATCTCCACACTTCAGATGTTTCTCGCATTAAAAGTGCATGGATCAGTCATTGCTTTCACTCCAAATTTGGCGTGAAGGCAAGAGGAGCTGCGATTCTTGTGTGTAAGAACATTGCTTTTGAACCAGAATCAGAGGCCTTTGTTTTAGCGTGTGTATACGGCCCAAATTCGGATAATGATAAGTTCTTTGCTGGGTTTTTTCTGTATTGCCTAACCTTGATAGTCACTACATACTTATAGGGGGGGGGGGTTTAATTTGGTGCAGAATACAATATTGGATAGGTCCTCCTCAAAACTGTCAATGCTGACTAACTCTGCCAGACTTTTAGAGACTTACACCAAACAGATTGGCCTGTCCGATCCCTGGAGATCAAGATTCCCGTCTAGCAAAACCTTCTCTTTTTTTTCACATGTTCACAATTTTTTTCTTTTGGATATACAGTAAGAATTGTGCATTCTATAAGCTCCTATGATTATCATAGTATAATAATTTCGGATCATGCCCCCACCTCTTTGGACTTGTGGGAGATCATTCTTCCACCTGTTGATGTTGCATTTAGTTTAGTTTAAAATATCAAACATTTAGCAAATTACGAAGAGAATTAAAGAAGATTTCAGACGCCGTGCAGAGCTGGATGAAGTAAGTCATGCTTTTCTTGCAGCAATAAGAACCCAGATGAGCCAGCTTACATGTAGCAATGCTTTGGATCAAACCACAAGCAGTGCCAAAGTCAGACTGACTTCACAGGGAAAAGCACGTTCAGTTCATGAAAAGGCGGGGGGGGGGGGGGGTGTTCACCACAAATTCTCACCTCTGCCCTTAACCTAGCTTCCACTACTCTTTCCCACAGCTTCATTGTATGGCTCATTAGCTTTATACCTCTGTAATTGCCACAGCTCTGCACATCTCCCTTGTTCTTAAAAATCGGCACCAATACACTTCTCCTCCATTCCTCTGGAATCCTCTCACTCTCCAAGATCTCGTTAAACAAACTAGTCAGAAACTCTACTGCCACCTCTCCTAAGCACTTCCATACCTCCACAGGTATGTCATCAGGACCAACAGCCTTTCCACTCTTCATCCTCTTCATCGCCCTTCTCACCTCACTTTTACTAATATACTAATATACTAATACTTCCTGCTCCACAACAGTCACCTCTTCTACTCTTTTGTTCTCTTTCGTTTTCCTCATTCATCAACTCCTCAAAGTACTCCTTCCATCTTCCCATCACCCTCCTGGCATCTGTCAGTACATTTCCATCTCTATCTTTAATCACTCTAACCTGCTGCACATCCTTCCCATCTCTATCTCTCTGCCTCGCCAACCTGTACAGATCCACCTCACCCTCCTTACTGTCCAGCCTAGCATACAAGTCCTCATATGCTCTTTGTTTGGCCTTTGCCACTTCTACCTTCACCTTACGGTGCATCTCCCTGTACTCCTGTCTACTCTCTTCAGTCCTCTCAGTGTCCCACTTCTAGCTAGCCTCTTTCCCTGTATTCACTCCTGGACTTCCTCATTCCACCATCAAGTCTCCCTGATCACATTGGCTGTAGTTGTCCAGTCCACTGAAAGAAACCCTATAAATCTATATTTTGAAACGAACGACAACAATTCAGTTAGCAGTAACATGTTATGGGAAGCATTCAAGTGTTATATCCGAGGACAGATCATTTCATATGTCTGTTAGCTGAGGAGATCGGAGAACTCCAGAATGGCAGACATATTGGATCAACTGTCTATACTGGACCCCAATATTCTTTGACCCCATCACCCGCAATTTATAAAAAGCGACATCAAGTTCATTCAGAGTATAATTTACTTTTAACCAATAAAATTGAAAAGCAAATGTTGAGTACCAAGCAAACGTTTCTTTTAATTCGGTGAAAATGCTGGTAAATTACTGAAATACCTTCAGTTACTAAACTGATCCCCAAAATGAAATCTCCTAAAGGTGATAGATCCAGAGGTAATTAATACTTTTTTTTTAAGTATTACACGGGACTTTATGCTTCAGAGTACGATGCAGAAATACTGAATGACCAGAACCTTCTCGATCAACTACCTGTGTAAATGATGGTCCTACAAATGATCTGGGCAAAAAAGTGAGTTGTTTCCAATCAATCCGGCAGCTGGGATGCTGTCGAAACACCCCTTTTCCTTGTAGGTGGACTCAAGGAGGATTCAGATATCTGGGTGTTTTCTTCTACAGTTTCTGAACACCCTGTTTGGGCCCAAATAGAACTGACATCTCCAAAGTCTTCCCTTTACTCACTGATCTGCTCTCAGCTTCCTATAAACACTAAAATGTCTCAGACAGCTTAGTGGTGACCAATACTGTTAGAATATGGGGTAGTTTTAGAAAACATTTCGAGTTAATCACTCCATCTGTTCTTTCGCCTGTAGTAAACAATATATCCTTTCTACCATCATGTACTGATGCAGTTTCTCTTGACTGGTCCTCTAGAGGTCTTATATCTATCAAAAACCTGTATGATAAAGGTATATTCTTGTCATTTTTGGAGTTGTCAGAAATGTTTAACACATCTTTTTCGTTTCCTTCAGCTTAGACATTTTGTACAAAATCAGTTTCCACACTTTCCTAACCTTCCTCCTGACTCGAAAATGGACACCATTCTCGCTCTTAATCCACACAGTAAAAGGTTGATTTCTATCATATACGAATCATTTGGGGCATTAAATTCTTACTTCACTGAATCACTGAAGAATGCATGGGAGCAGGAACTTGGGGCTTCCATGAGCGAAACAGTATGGGATCATGCACTCGATCTAATTAACTCTTCCGCAATATGTGCACGACATACTGTAGACTGATGCAGTGCACATATTGTAGTTATACACATAGTGCAGTTTATTTGTTTGGTTTTGTCATTAGGGTGGGAGGAGGGAGGGTTTGGGGTGGGTTGAAAAGGTAAAATTTGAAATGAATGTTTTTGTATATTTACTATGTTGTATCTTTTGTTAAATGCTAATAAATATAATTGGGGGGGAAAAAAAGAATGGGAAGAAAACACATGACAAAATTATGACATTTATTTGACTTGTTGTTGCATAAATTTTTGATGGTTGTGTATACTCGTATAATAAAAGATGTATGTGTGTGTATGTTTGTGTGTGTGTGTGCTGTAGGTCCACGGGTGTGTCCCGGCGAAACGCTCGCCAGGACAGAGCTCTTCATCTTCTTCACGTCTCTCCTGCAGAGGTTGCGGTTCTCTTGGCCACGAGATGCCCCGCCCATTGATATGGAAGGAATTTTTGGTGTGGTCAGGCAGCCCCACCCATTCCATATGATTTGTCATAGTAGGGGGCGCTTGGGGTTGATTTCAAGCTGATTTGTCTGTTGCATCACAATTGGATGTGAAGCGCTACGAAAAAAAAGGAGCTTTTTAAAAAATAAAATCTTTATTACTATTCGTACATATTAATGATTTTTCTGACATATAAAAAACTTTACCTGTATATTAGGGGTTTTTGGACCTGAGCTACTGCTGCTTTGTCTTTCCTACATGTTCTACTATTCATCCACTATCCATGCAGAGGATTGCAACATGGCGTCCTCAAAGCCACGGGGTGGAAGAAGCAAACTGCCCTCAAACTCAGCTCTCTGACAGTTTTCCCTTTACCCTGGACACCACTGCACTCTGACCTCACACTCCACAGTGCTGCCTGCTTGCCACTAAATTATCAGGCCAGCAGATTTCATATGCAGGTTGATATAAATGCTGATGAAGGCTTTAATAATTATTACATAAACAAAATGTTTTTTTTTGTTAGACTAGGCAAAAACATAAACACTAAACCAGACAGAAATGGAAGTGATGTAACAGATGCGAGGAGAGACGCAGTGAAAACAAGGAGCTTCGATAAATAAGAACGCTGATTAATAACCAACCTGAAACATCTGCGAACACGAGACTGTGATATCTGAGACAGTGGACAAAAAAACCCTTTAATATCAAAGCCCAAAATGGTTCAAAGTGACTGCAGCTATGTGACACTAGGGGGCAACACTGACATTCCCAAGGACATTTAACTGAGAGAACATGATGATGAGTGAATGAATGTTATTCTGTATTAGTATTTTAATTCAGCTTAATATTTACAAACCTGCAAATACAAATTTAATAAACAAAAATTTCTGATCACATCTTTGTTTAAAAGTCTTGAATGTTGGTTGACATCGACTCGCCTCCACGTTCCTCTGAACTCAGTCTGATGCAGAGTCCCTGATACGCTCTCCACAAACAAATACACCTGATACACGGAGCCTCAACCTCACATCTTACAGGATCTGCTGCTGACATCTCAGTCAACAGCCACTAGAGGGCGCAATGACCCCAGACACCTAGGATTGGCAGGCGTCAGAGGGTCAGTGGTTCGAGCCCCAACACTCTGCCTTGTCATCACCAGATCCTAACAGTCAGGTTAATGAACATTTGCATTTCAGATGAAGGTCACTGCTCCGTAAGTAAGATTTAGGATAAGCTGATGGAGGGGAGATACGGAGCGCGGACGAGGACGTCACCTCATCACCGTGTCCTGCTGATTCACAGGAAATCATTCACCTTGCAGTAGACATTTCTATAAACCAAATCACAGCTGGAGGGAAGGAAGACTGAAGCTTCACAACATCGTTACGCCATATTTGACGTTATGTCTCGACAAGTTATTATTCATATGTTTTTTGTAAACTCTGATGTTTAACGCTCCTTAACAAACTACTGTACATGCTGGTCAGTAATGTTAGGCAAACTGCATGTCGTATAAGAGGAAGTACGTGTCATTGACTGTTAAAGAGTTTGTAGAAAGAGTTAAAATGTTAAATCTAATAATAATCATCTGCTGATCTTTAATGTAATCAGTGATATTATTCATTCATTCATTCATTTTCTATACCGCTTTATCCTTATATACAGGGTCGCGGGGGCCTGGAGCCTATCCCAGGAGACTTCGGGCACTAGGCGGGGTACACTCTGGACAGGGTGCCAATCCATCGCAGGGCACACACACATACACACACTCACACACCCAATCACACACTACGGGCAATTTGGAATGTCAGTTAGCCTAACCTGCATATCTTTGGATTGTAGGAGGAAACCGGAGTACCCGGAGGAAACCCACCAAACACGGGGAGAACATGCAAACTCCATGCACAAAGAGACGGGAATCGAGCCTGGCCGGGAAATCGAACCCAGACCCTGGAGGTGCAAGGCGACAGTGCTAACCACTACACCACCGCGCCGCCTATTATTATTATTATTATTATTATTATTTGAGGTTGAAGTCCACGTACGTGTACGTGTGTGTTTCTGTACAGCAGAACTCTCTGTCTAACTTATTAATATAGAGAAATGACATTCTGTAAGGTTGAGTATCTGACGCCTTGTTTACACTAAGTTGTCCTTCTTTGGTGCTCAGACAAATACACTTCCTGTTCGGTAATCGGAGAGAGAATCACAGATGAGAAATGGAAAAAGTCGATCAGATAAAGATGAAGTTTTGTCTTAAAACGACTCCAGCGTGTTAAAATTCACTTATACCACTTCAGCGCTGTTATTTCAGACAAAGTGAAAATATCAACTAATCCCAGTCGAAATATTCACTTTATCTTTTCTAATTAATATCTATTGCTGCAGGTGTTTGTTTACATTGAGACAGTAGCGCATTAGTAGATTATTATACAGTAGATTATTAAATGAGCTGCTAATGAGCTGATTATATACACCACATAATAATTAGCCACCCTGTGATGATCGAGTAGAGAATATAAATATAGTGAAAAAATAAAATCTATTCGGACAAAAACGTAGTTATTAACACATATTAAAGATGAATGAAAAGGAAAAAGTATTTTCTTTTTCTTAAAAAAAATCATCTATATTAATAACAATCCGGTGTTTGTAAGAGAGAGAGAGAGAGAGAGAGAGAGAGAGAGAGAAATCGGCTTTCAGACAATAAAGTGAGAGAAGGTGTGAGGACGCAGGAGGGCGAAAAAATGAAAAATGTTCAAGCATAAAAGAAGAGTGACAGCTAAAAGTGTGAAAGGAAAGAGTTTTGTGTGTGTGTGTGTGTGTGTGTGTGTGTGCCTGTAGAGCTGCCAAAGAGCACAAGAGCCAGATAAATGTCATGGAGACTGACAAGGTGATGAATCACCACTTTAATTCTTTTTTCTTTTTTTGATTAAATGACTGATCATCTCTTTCTTTCTCTTTAGCACACACACACACACACACACACACACACACTCCTATATATTGTATGTCTTTCTATATTTAACCGTCCATTGTGCTTCTGTATTCATAAACTCTCCGGATTTAACGTTAGCCTTCAGCTTTCTGTGTGTGTGTGTGTGTGTGTGTGTGTGTAGTCTTTTTAAACATAAATGCCTCATTACTTACAGTATGCACACCGCTCACTGGTCATTTTATACGCATGTGAGCGATACAGAGCCGCGATTTTAGCGACGTCTGGACTGAGATTTTTAGTTTATAGGCAGAATAACATTAGCTGAAATGATCGGCTCGTGCGGTTCCACACTACATGTGATCCGACGGTGTAGTTTATTTTTATTGTTTGATGTGAAAATTAATGAAAAGATGAATTTAAGGCATTTCTTTAAAGAAAATAGGCTTGTAAGGAAGGACAGTGGGTACCAGTGCACATAGTTCGCATCGTTAGCTCACTTTGTTACTTGCCGCTAGTCTGCGACCGTCTGAGACCAAGCAACAGCAGAGACACGTCTCTCGTCAGCGTGAATGAGGACCAAAAGGAGAAACTTTTAACCTTTTCATTTTTGTGACTCAAACACCACTTTCAGTAAAGTTTTAGTTTAGTTTATACCCCGTCTGTCTGTCCGTCTGTCTGACTCGAGCTGTGTCTCTGTCTCGGTGTCTCTGTCAAGGTAATTAACCACTTACACGTCTCTGATCCCATGTCTGTCCCTGTCAGAAAGAACGAATGAGACCGAGACATAAAGACACACAAACAGAAACAGACTGAGAGACACAGAGGAAATAACCAGAGAGACATAGAGATAGACAGCAAGGGAGACAGAGAAATGATAGACAGACAGGAAAGCAGACAGAGAAAAAGAAAGAGAGGAAGTAAGATGAGGAGACTGACAAGAGGACAGACAGAGAGACACAGCTGAGCATTACAGAGAGAAATATTGGGAGACAGACAGAAAGACAGACAGAGTATAGGCATACAAAGACAGACAGAGAGACAGGTAAGAAGAGAGACATATGGACAGCGAGACAGACAAATGGTTAGACAGACAGAGAGGCAGACAGAAAAACAGGGAGGGAGGGAGATGAGGAGTGAGACAAGAGGATGGACAGAGAGAGACAGCCCAGAGATACAGACAGAAAGCTTGGGAGACAGACAGGAAAACAGACAGCAGATAGACATACAAGGAGACAGATAGACAGAAAGAGACAGGAAGGGATAACAGCAGTGAGACATACAAGGAGATAGAGAGACACAGACAAGAGACAGACGGGGAGCATAAAGAGACAGACAAAAATATATGGACAGACAGACAGACAGACAGAAACCAATATGAGACAGACAGAAAGAGACATACAGAGAGAAACAGACTGGGAAAGACAGAATGAGAGAGAAAGACAGGGAGACAGTCAGACAAAGAAACAGGAAGAAACATACAAAAGGACAGACAGACAGACTGATAGGGAGTCCAAGAGAGAGAGAGAAACAGGAGACAGACAGTTAGAGAGACATACAGGGATACCAACAACCAGATAGAAAGACAGACAGAGACAAAAGGAGATCAGAGAGAGACAGACAGGGAGGGAGACAGACAGAGAGGGAGACAGACAGAGACGGGGAGACAGACAGAGACGGGGAGACAGGAGGTTCTAAATCAGCCTTGAACCTGACAGATGAAGGATGTAGTGAGTCTTGAAAGACATTTTGTCCCAAAGCGAGACCTGTTACAATCAGTCCCCCTGAGCTGATAACACAGAGGACTTACACCGTCAACAAAACGGTGTGTGTGTGTGTGTGTGTGTGTGAGAGAGATGATTATAGGAAGTGACTCTTTATTGTAGCAGTTGATGAAGCTAAGCTAACTCGCACGTGAAAGCTAATGTTAGCATGCTAGCATGTCAGTAATCCATAGCAGGCCATAGTCAGGTCACATGACTCACACGGAAACGTTTATTAATGCATTTTTATGTCACACGTTGTGTTTATTTTCACCTGCTTTTTACTGAATTATTGTTTCAGGTGATTTATTTATCTTATGAAAGGATTCATTAACACTCGGCGTAATAACACACGTGATCTGGTATTATTCACGTCCTGGGTTTATACATCTGAAGAATGGACACTGAGGAGGAGAGCGCAGGCTGCAGGACACACCATGGCTACACCATGACATCACGTCTGTCCTGCAGGTGAAGCGTCTCGCCGTCTTCTGGTTTTATTCTGAATATCAGCACGCAGGACGAGATTATTCCAGCATAACGTCACCACAAGGTTCCCCCGAGCCGATCGCTCGCTCCTGATCCGTGTCTCGACCGTCTCGAGATGTGTCTGACCTTCAAGAAGAAAGAGCACATGAAAAAAAGAAGGATTTTTGTTGTGTCTCTCAGAGAGAGAGAGAGAGAGATAGAGTGTGTGTGTGTGTGTGTGTGTGTGTGTGTGTGTGTGTGTGTGTGTGTGTGTGTCTCTTGACCACTGACTGTCTTGTTTCATCTCCGCACTTTCATTTTTTATCCGGTGATTGAAGAGCACTCGGGGTGATTTTACAGCAACACTGTGGAGAAGAAAATAAAAGACATGAAGATGTGAAAGCTGAAACGTCGTCACGGCCTCACGTTCGGTCACGTTTACAGAAACAGAGAGGACGGACGGTCTCTACAGATTAGCTCTCAACGTCGGTTCTTTATTCTAATATGGATTATTTTATCAATTAAAAAAATTAAGTTTGTTATGTTAGATTACGTTAATACACCGTTTTATTTACAATCATTTATTTAAAAATTTTTAAATGTTTATAATTAGATTTGATATTTGTGAGAAACCTTTTTTTTTTCACTTACGTTATAGCAGCTACAGTGTTAGCGCTCGCTCGCTCGCTCACTGTCTTTATTCTCTGTCCTGAAAACATCAGAAAGCTTAAAGTCCCAGTTTTCCCTCTGACGCTGGAGACGCCTTCTTTACTCCTTCCAATAAAGAAATAATTAAATAAAGAACACACCATGATTTCACTGACTTCACCTGAACTACTGATGGAGCTGCAGTTCAAGAGAGTCAATCAATCAATCAATCAATCAATCAATCAATCAATCAGACTCCGGTATTTTCCAACGCTGCATGAACACTGACGGCGTCATTAAGTTCAGGGGAGATGTTTATTCATGTGGAGAGCCAATCTGGTCCAAAGCTTTCAAAGTCCATACGCTAGGGACGAAAACAAGTGAACAAAGGACATCTGGGTGTCTGAGGCTGAGACTGATGAAGACATTTAAAAGAAACTCGAAAACAAACGTTTGAGAACCGAAACTGCACTCTAAGTAAAAGCCCCGTGTCCGGATTTCACCGCGGTTCTGGTTCTCTGTGGGATCGCCGGTCCTGAAGGATCCGTGTCTCATCACTCCGCTCATCCTCAGGGGAAACCTGGAATGAAAGAAGATCTTTGACTTACGCGGGTGGCTGTCTGTGACTCGCCTCGTCTCGTGTCCACGCGGCTCCCAGGATCCGGACTGCAGGTTCGACTCATACCAACCTGACACACATCACACACGGCTTAGACTGATACATGGGTGCGTGTAACTGAGGCTGAGGTGGTGCTTCAGGTACAGAGGGACAGAAGGACAGAGGGACAGAAGGACAGAGGGACAGAAGGACAGAGGGACAGAAGGACAGAGGGACAGAGGGAGGAAGCAGTGAAAGGGGAGTAAAACACATGGCACAGCACTGAGTGTTTAATCATTTATATGTACCGTTATTTATCCAGTTTTAAACTGTGAACAGTGTGTGTGTGTGTGTGTGTGTGCGTGTGTGTGTGTGTGTGTGGGTGTGTGTGTGGGTGTGTGTGTGTCGTAGTGATAAGAGTGTTTAGTCAAAAGAAGTTTGATTGACTGTCACCCTGTAACAAAAGAAGAGGAAAATCTTTGTATATATGTGTGTGTGTGTGTGTGTGTGTGTGTGTGTGTGGGAGAGAGAAGCAGAGAGAGAGACAGAGAGGTCATTTACCCACAATCCTTCTGCAGGACTTTAAATGTTAACTAATGCAAATCATCTTGTCTCTGCTGTCCCACTGAAATCTCTCATTTATTCCAGCTCCATTTACATTCCTTTATTATTATTAACCTGTGTGTGTGTGTGTGTGTGTGTGTGTGTGTGTGTGTGTGTGTGTGTGTGTGTGTGTGTGTGTCTCGGTCCTTCTCTCTCTCTGTCTCTCTCGTCCCAGAAGATCACAGTGGATAATGGATGTTCAGAAGGTCTACCCTCAGGGATGCTGTACACCTGCTCTCTCCCCATAGACGCCTGTACACTGTTCTCTTTCACACACACACACACACACACACACACACACACACACACACACACACACAATGTGTCCATAAGAAAATCACTTGTTATTGAGACTCATCAGAAAATAGCCTTCAGTTTGTTAGGGATCATAAAGTCTGGACTTTGGAAAGTGATGGAGAAAGGTCATGTGACCTGATGAGTCCAGACTGACCCTATTCCAGAGTGATGGGCGTGTCAGGGCGTTTCAGGGCGTGTCAGGGTGAGAAGGGAAGCGCATAAAGCGATGCTCCATCATGTATAGTGTCCACTGTACACGTCCTCTGGAGACAGTGTTATGATCTGGGGTTGATCAGGTGATCAGGTCGAGACTCAGTAATGTTATGGGGCAATAAAATGAAGTCAGCTGACCACCTGAATGTACTGAATCACCAGGTTATCACAGCTGTGGAGGGTTAATGCTCTGAGGCACGGCCATACAGTATCTCAGTGTGAGAGATGGGTGTGGCTATGGGTGTCTATATTTTTAGGCAGATGTGCAGGTAGAACAGAACACCTGGAGCAACTTTGGACTTTGAGGTGTGTTTATGATCGTTATCTATATGTAGAAGCCATCCTGTTTAACTTCAGCTTTTTCACAGATGGTGTTACGTTTGCTTCCAGGATTTGTTGGAATTTAATTTAATCTGTTCTTGAAATTCTGAGCCTTTTGTTCTCCAAACACACCTTTTCTCATTGCGGCCAAAGAGTTTTGTTTTAACCTCATCGGTCCACAGGAGCTTTTCTTTTTTTTTTTATGCATCAGGCTCGTGTAAATGTCCTTTTGAAGTTTGTGGTGAGGACGCAGGAGAGGTTTTCTTCTGATGACTCTTTCATGAAGACAGGTTGTCGCTGACCAGTTGAACATTGAACCCCAACTCCAGTGTCTTGGAGGGGTTCTGACTTACTCTTCTTTATCCTGCGAGCAGCTCTCCCTGATATTTTTCTTGGTCTTCCAGACCTTATCTTGACCTCCACTGTTCCTGTTACCTGCTGTTTCTTAATTGCATTAAATCGGTACACTGCTATCTTCTTATAGTCTTCTCCTGCTTTGTGGTCGGCAATGATTTTCATTTTCAGAGCTCACGGCAACTACTTAGAGGAAGCTGCTGATTGGTGGGACACTGTTGAAGGAGTCTGGGTATTTAGGAAGCTTTGAAATTTGCACCACCTGACCTTTTTCTAACGATGACTGTGAACACACCATGACTCTAACAGGCTAATTAAGGTCTGATACCTCGGTCAAAGTTATCTGAGAGCTCAAGTCTCCTGGGGTTCTCATTCTCTTGCAGGGTGCTGCTTTCCCTTTTTCACTCTTGAAAAAAATTGTACAAAACAAAAACAATACACTGATATTCCTTAAAACATTGCGAAAGAGTGTTTCGTGTTTAACTTTATGCGTTTTGGAGAACATTTCATCTTCCACTTGATTAACTGACCAGATTAACAGAAAACGTTCACGTGCCACTGTATAACTAAATATTCTAGGTCCATGGTCTTCATGGTACTGAGCAGTCATCTGGAGTTCTTACAGACATTCAGAGATTGATTCTAAATAAACGCTTAAGGAACCCGGGTGCAGCACACCTCCAGATGATGACTTCAGTTTTATTGGTCAGTTTGGTTCTTTGGTTCCTTTAAAGAAAAAGCAGAGATCTGAAACAGAAACTGCATCCATCCCAGTGGAAAACAAGTGGCCCAGTTTGCATCTTGCGGAGATGCACAAGTCAAGACGTTCCTCTCGACACACTGTTCCTTCACTGTTTCCCCCAAACTAAGTTAAGATCATCTACAGGGACGTGAAACAGTGGACGGTCTATGGATTTAAAAAAATAAGGAGAAGTCTGTAATTGCTTGAGGTTACTGTGATTAACACAAGAGAGAGAGAGAGAGAGGGGGGGAGGGGTGTAGCTCTGCACATTCATATAACATTAACAGAAGGAGTCTCCAGTTCCAGCATCAACGTTCAGAGCTAAAACTGTAACGTCCAGCAACATGACAGAAGAGGAGGCGCTGGAGGGCAGGCGGGTGTTTCTGGTTGGTGCTGAGCTGTAAGTGTAATGTCGCGAGTGACCTCTAGGACAAACCTGTGGTCGTTACAGTAATGAGTGTGAATGTGTCACACCTGGCCACGCCTCTTTATCAACCCGCTGAAGGTCTCATTCTGTGTGCGGCAGCAACAGGACAACAAGGGGGAAGAAAGACAAGCAGCTTAGGACAAGAGAGAAACTAGGTGAAAAAGAAAATTAAATAAAAGAAAGAATGGCAGAAAACAGAATGAATAACAATGAAAGAAAGGAACATAGAGGGAGAGATAAGATAAATGTATAATAAGAAAGTTTAAAACAGTAATAAAAAAGAAGTTGAAACAGTAGAAAATAGAATAAATATAAGAATGAAAGAGATTAGGGCGGTGCTGTGGTGTAGTGGTTAGCACTGTCGCCTTGCACCTCCAGGGTCCGGGTTCGATTCCCGTCTCTGTGTGCATGGAGTTTGCATGTTCTCCCCGTGCTTGGTGGGTTTCCTCCGGGTACTCCGGTTTCCTCCCACAGTCCAAAGATATGCAGTTTAGGCTAATTGGCGTTCCGAAATTGCCCGTAGTGTGTGATTGGGTGTGTGAGTGTGTGTATGTGTGTGTGCCCTGCGATGGATTGGCACCCTGTCCAGGGTGTACCCCGCCTAGTCCCCGAAGTCTCCTGGGATAGGCTCCAGGTCCCCCGCGACCCTGAACACAGGATTAAGCGGTATAGAAAATGAATGAATGAATGAATGAAAGAGATTAACGATAGAAAGAAAGGAACAGAAAAACAGTTAAAGTAGAAAAGAAAAAGTGAAAACAAAATATAATAAATATAAGACAGAAAGAAAGAAAGAAAGAAGCTTTACCATGGGATTATTAATCACCGCACCGCTCTACACTGGACTAGATATTCTGAAGCTCCTATTAATTCAATTAAATTTTATTTATATAGCGCTTTTAACAATGGTCATTGTCTCAAAGCAGCTTCACAAAAATTAAAGAAATTTAACAAAAAAAAAAGAAAAAAAACAAACAAAAAAAAATTATATATTATATATATATATATATAGAATAATTATATATATAAAGTAATAAATAAATAAAATTATAATAGAAAATAAATAAATAAAAACAAATAATAATAATAATTATAGAAAAGAAAATAATTGGAAGTGTGGATGTGTGAGAAAAATGTGCAGATAATAATGAGACGAATGAATGAAATGTCTCTGATGAGCAAGCCAAGGGTGACGGCGACGGTGGCAAGGAAAAACTCCCTGAGATGGCATTAGGAAGAAACCTTGAGAGGAACCAGACTCAACAGGGAACCCATCCTCATCTGGGTGATAACAGATAGAAATGATATAACATCTTGTGTGTTGTGCAGGTGAAAATTCAATATGACAGAAATTATTTAAATTGACATGAAGACCAGTTCAGCATAGGGACGAGTCAGTAGGTGCAGAGGGCAGATGAGGTCTGGATCACTGGAAGCACAGGAGCAGCATGTGTAGCTCCAACCATCATAAAGCTGAATCCAGCTGGAGCTGGTCCTTCTCTGGATGCCTCAGGAACCTCGCAGGGTCGGCCTTTGTCTACTGAAGCTGGCAAAATCTCCCGATGCCTCGGGATGGGTAGAGAAATACAGAACAGATGGGGAGAATTAGCGTAGTTGCCATTCGGTATAGGTGTACTGGAGTATGAGTACTGGGATGAGCTATTATTGTTGATTATTTATCTGTAACTGCATGACTCAGAGTGCTTTATTCCTCATATATCACACGTACAGAAGTTCTAGTGGCTGTGTTCCTTCAGCTCTACACGATGATTTCAGGTTAATGATACCAGAGATCACGTCATGCATCATCTACAGTATACAGTCTAATATCAATACATTATATTATACTAGATTAGCATCCTAACATTGGGAATAGCAATTAGCCGACCTTTTCCCGACCAAAGTAAAGCTCGTCCTGTGTTCTAAACAAACCCCAGCGACGCCTCCTCTCCCTCTCCCTCTGAATGGACGGAATAAACCTCACCGCGGTTATTAATTAATTGTCATGAGAGGTAATGAGGTCTGGAATGAGAAAATTCCGGGCTACGCTTGTGACAGAGCACAAAATATGTCTTCTGGTTACTAATGAGAGAGAGGGAGAGGGAGAGAGGGAGAGGGAGAGAGAGAAAAGGAGAGAGGGAGAGAGGGAGAGGGAGAGAGAGAGAGAGAGAAAAGGAGAGAGAGGGAGGAGAGCTGCAACGGTCTGGAAGGCTGAACTGGGATGGTGGCGAGTATTCTCTTGAACCTGGAGCCAATTTGCTCGTAGAGTGGGTGTGATATATCACTGTCTGGGGCTTCTTTCAGGAAACATGTGGGGAGTGAGAGAGAACAGAGTGGGAGAAAGAAGAGGACAAAGAAGAAAGACAGAGGGAGAGAGAGAAGGTCAGTGTAAGGTCAGCTCTCTGTCTTCATGAATAAAACACACAGAGATACACTCTGTCCTTTATTACCCATCTTTATAAATACATACTGAGAGAGAGAGAGAGAGAGAGAGAGAGAGAAGCCTTGTTCATTGAACTAATAAAACACTCTGTCATGCCGTTCTGAAACAGGTTGAAGTGGAATTATTATTATACAGATGGTTTTATTTCGATCACAGCAATTAGCCGATGATTGGATTTTATTTACTTATTAACAGCGGAACCTCTAAGTACAAATGTAATCTGAGGTATTAAAGCGAAATGTCGTATTGTGAAACACATTGTCCCATAGGAAATAATGTAAATGCAGATAATCCGTTCCAGCCACCCAAACATATTACCAACATTACCAATCTCCAACACTATAATCATATTTCTGCATATAAAAACAATCAAAACATTTAGAAAAGGCATGAAAATGAATTCAAACATGAAATAAATACACATTAAACTCCACTTAACCTTAATTTATGATTCCTCTCGGCTGCTTTAAAAACCAAACTGAAAGTGGCTCCCTTTTCTTCCTGCGACCGTCCATGATAACATTCTCAGAACCCCATGGTGCTACGTCTTCACTAAATCTTACACACAAAAAAACCACATACAATATGTAAACCCACTTCGCTTGAATGGCTTCCGGACCTACGCGCAACTTAGCCACGGCTTGGGTCAAGTACTCAAATGTCAAAGAAAAAGGCAAATTTTTCAGCTCTTAAGGATAAAATTTGCAAGACGGCCGTTTGTATGCTGAAGTACCGCTGTATCCTTTTATTTATAGTCTTTGAACATCATGTGTGCTCCTGTTCTCATGTAGCAGCTATTGACACTTGCTCCATTCTATTGAATTTTATTTGTATAGCGCTTTTAAGGATTGACGTTGTCGCAAAGCGGCTTTACACAATCAAAAGAATTATTTAAGTTGCATCACCAGCCTCTCAAAATAACGTTGTTTCTGATATTACAGGAAAATAATTAACAGCTTCTGACCAATCAGATTAAAGACGGGAGCAGGAGGTGTAGTGGAACCAGACGACTTCGGAACAATACAAACAGAAACGGCGCCTCAGAGTCTAGTCATTAGAAGAAGAAAAAAAGGTTTAAGGAAAGCCGGTGTCTGTGCAAGCCTGAGGATTCTCTCACCTCCTGCTGCAATAATTACAGTTCTGAGAAGACAATCTGTTGAGTTCCATCTGAGGAAAAAACTGTTCTGAGAGAGAGAGAGAGAGAGAGAGATTATTTAATAATCAGAGCAAAATGAATAATAAGGAGAACTCTTGATACTGATCTGAGGTCTGTTTTAAATACATGTTCATGTTTCAGCTGCAACAATTAATTTAAACTCGACTTCTTCAGTGCGGAGCTTCTTATTTCTCACATAGCCATGCTGGATGATCTATCCTGTGGTTTGGGTAAAAAAAAATGAAATAATCAATATCAAATGTGGCGGCGCGGTGGTGTAGTGGTTAGCACTGTCGCCTTGCACCTCCAGGGTCTGGGTTCGATTCCCCGGCCAGGCTCGATTCCCGTCTCTGTGTGCATGGAGTTTGCATGTTCTCCCCGTGCTTGGTGGGTTTCCTCCGGGTACTCCGGTTTCCTCCCACAGTCCAAAGATATGCAGGTTAGGCTAATTGGCGTTCCTAAATTGCCCGTAGTGTGTGAGTGTGTGTGCCCTGCGATGGATTGGCACCCTGTCCAGGGTGTACCCCGCCTAGTGCCCGAAGTCTCCTGGGATAGGCTCCAGGTCCCCCGCGACCCTGAACACAGGATTAAGCGGTATAGAAGATGAATGAATGAATGAATGAATATCAAATGTCAATATCAAATGCTTGTCCTGTGTCAAGCAAAGACAACAATTAAGGAGATTCCTGAGATTGGGTTAATAACTGTCCAATACATTATTAAACCCTGGAAGGACAGTGCTGAACCCCAACTTGACAGAAAGGATGTGGTCAGAAAAACATCCTGAATAAGTGTAACTGGAGATCACTTAAACACTTGGTGAAGTCGCATCATTAGAAAAATGTCCAGTAGAAAGTAAGAGCACTACTAAAAACACACACATAATACACACAAACAATGTGATGAGAACTCACAGGATTGGGACTAAACAGCTGTGTGTCCATAAGAAAACCACTTGTTCGTGAGACTCATCAGGGAAAAACACATTTCAGTTGGTTAGAGAGCGTAAAGATTTAAGACTTTGGAGTGATAGATAAAGGTCATGTGACCTGATGAGTCCAGACTGATCCTATTCCAGAGTGATGGGCGTGTCAGGGTAAGACAGGAAGCGCATGAAGCGATGCTCCCATCATGCATAGTGTCCACTGTACAAGCCGCTGGAGACAGTGTTATGATCTGGGGTCGATCAGTTACTCAGGTCGAGACTCAGCAACAGTATGTGGGACCTGTGGAGACTCAACCGGTTAAGGTTGTTACTGATCAGAATTTTTGGGGTTCAAACACCAGCATCACCACGCTTCCACTGTTGAGCCCTTGAGCAACGCCCATATCCCTATCTGCTCCAGGGGGCGCTGTATCGTTATTGACCATACGCTCAAACCCCAGCTTTACAATTGATATTTGCGAAAAAAAATAATTCACTCGCTAAGTAGGCAGCCTCTCCTTCTGCAGGTGTGCCAGGTCAGCAGAAAGAAGGGTTCCCATGGAGACGCAGGAGCCACTGCCCACACACACCCACTCTGCCACCCTGCCTGCCCGCCGGCAAGCTCCAGCCTCGTGCCCTCATGCCAGCTGGGCACTGCCACCAGATCCGCACGTGCACACCTTCACTGTTTTCCTTCCCTTTCTTTTCGTCCTCCTCCCTTAAACCTTCTCGCTCCTCATTTTTCCTTTTCCCCTAAGACCTTGTCTCGTGTCTGTGCTGCCGCTCAGGCGTAAAACCCATTACAGAGATATTTCTGACAAATAATTGAATCTTGATGTGGCAATAAAATGAAGTCACTTGAAAACCTGAATGTACTGAATGAGCAGGTTAGGAGTTATCTGTGGAGATCTCAACTATCTGGTATCTGTGGAGTTTTTCTTTCTCAGACACTCCCGCTCAGACGGTGATGTCCCTGAGGAAGAGTTTCATACTGCTGTTCTGTTGTTTTAATTTAAAAACGATAAACTTGCGAGGCTCTGGATGTCGATAAGCAGCTGTGCCATGACACGAGAGACCCGCAGGGGGTTCGTACATCATTATTATTTATTCTTCCTTTTCTTTTGGCCATTACTTTGGTTAAAATTTGCACATGTGTATTTGTTCCTGGCAGATGAATGATGTAAACACGAGGCTGACACGTGACACACTGCGTTTTTCATTCACGTCACATGCGATAAAGTGGATCACATCCTGGCGTTGTGGGTAAGCGGACAATTGAGATGACTTTGCAGAGAGAGCGAGATAGACTGTGTGTGTGTCTGTGTGTGTGTGTGTCTGTGTGTGTGTGTGTGTGTGTGTGTGTGTGTGTGTGCGTGAGGGGAATGCATTAGTGAAGTATCGATTCCTGTGACAAGGCTATCAGCTGTGGCCACCAGTGAAAAGGTCAAACCTTCTCAATCCAAACACAGAGAGATGTGTGTGTGTGTGTGTGTGTGTGTGTGTCAGAGTGTGAAAACTGTCCTAAGAGCGATGACCTGGATGATTAAGAATTAGGGTTGTTGTCCTGTCCTGCGGCTCAAAGCACACACACACGCACACACCTAATAATAATAAAAATAACCCATCCAGTGTGTCCTGCTCATATGACAAAGAAGTGGACACACACACACACACACACACAGCTGCAACCTCGTCTATCCGCCCGTCCACTTAGGAAGTGTGTTGAAGAGACACGCGGGACACGAAGGGCTAATTAACGTCCAATTAAAGCCCAGAGCGCCGGCTCGAGTCAGACTCATTAGCTATAAAAATAATCCAGACGGCCGCGGCCGAGCGATCACAAGCCTGATTAAAATATTACTAACATCTGCAGGTCTGGGATCAGTTCATACCTTCATACATTAACCAGGATGATAATTGCATCCAAAAGCACCCAAGCATGAGCTAGCTCGTCTCTTACAGCGCCTCACGTCTGTCCCACGAAACGTGTAGCAGGACAGGAGGTCACACTCACGTGAAGCAGAAGTACAGTACGGTTACCTACTGAGAGTTGATTGTCTTCCCTCGACAGTATCATCCAAAGTGTATTAAACCTCACAAATCACAGCGATTTCTCAATAAATCGATTTTTAGTTTTTTTTTTTAATTCATCAATAACACATGGTGCATTTTAACTGTTTATGTATCTACACTCACTCACTCATCTTCTAAACAACTTTATCCTGTATTCAGGGTCGCGGGGGCGGAGCCTATCCCAGGAGACTTAGGGCATGAGGCAGGATGCACACACACATACACACACTCACACACTACAGGCAATTTGGGAACACCAATTAGCCTAATCTAGATATCATTGGCCTGTCGGAGGAAACCCGAATACCAGTAGGAAACCCACCAAGCTCGTCCTGGTGTCCTGCCTCTGGTTGGAGATCCTGTCACATGGATGCCCCGTGTGGTCTGTCTGGGATGCGTGTGGTGAGTCGGGACGGTTCCACTTTTCCATGAAGACGGTCCTGTCCTTGGCTGAGGCAGACAGCTGTTCTCTGAGGACTCGTGACTGCAGATGCTTAATAGTTAATGACTGGAATTGACTACAGTTTTGTACCTGAGTCTCCAATAACTACCTGGACTCCATATTAACATCATATAACATCAACTATTATAGCTGAACCTAACACTTAACACTGTATAAATGCAGATCATTTCCTGCTATCTGTTTCACCCAGATGAGGATGGGTTCCCTGTCGAGTCTGGTTCCTCTCAAGGTTTCGTCCTATTACCATCTCAGGGAGGTTTTCCTTGCCACCATCGCCCTCGGCTTGTTCATCAGAGACGATCTGACCATCTTGATTCATACACATTCACATTCCATACAGACATGAATAAATCTTATGATTGTGTAAAGCTGCTTTGCGACAATGACAAATATTAAAAGCGCTATACAAATAAAAATTAATTGAATTGAATTGTTCCCTGAGACACTCAGTTATGACTTTTGCCTTATGGTGAGGAGCTCCATCATGCTGGAAGAGAGCATTGTTCATCACCAAACTGTTCCTGGATGGTGGGGAGAAGTTGCTCTGGGAGGATGTTTTGAGTTGCGAGTGAACCCAGTGCCTCGACTGAGAAGTAACACCACACATGAACGATCTCAGGATGCTTTACTGACACAGGACTGATGGTAGGATGGTGGGCAGGGCTGATGTTTGTGTCATTCTCAAATCTTTTGGCAACTTTTTCAGTTCATGGATTGATTGATCAACCATGTGGTGTAGAATTCTGGATGATGATGATGATGATTGGTTGGCAGAGGAATAAACAAACACCCTCCTGGATCCGGTCTGTCATGAGAGCAGATGTGTTATGTTTAATCACATTAAGCACATTCACCTTACAGAGGACATCTCGAGAACACACACACTGACACACATGCACACACACACCTGGTGGACAGGTGGCCTGACGTGACCTTCAGACTCCTCATCAATTCCAGTCGAGTCCTCTCTGCTCACGTTCTCCTCAAACCGCTGAGTCACTGTGCAGACTGCATGCAGCACAAGTGTGTGTGTGTGAGAGAGAGAGATCAGAAAGTTACTCTATGAACAGTTTGTGCTTGTTATAATAATAATAATAATAATAATAATAATAATAAAGACACACTCCAGATCACTACATCATCTAAAAGGACTGATTTAGGGCCGATAACTGTCTCAAGAATATTTACATTTAATATTATTTAAAACATCTCATTTTTTATATCAATTACTATTTCAAAGACATATATGATGCAGATCATTTAAAAAAGTAATTAATTCTACAATATTATTTATACAGGAAATATATAACCAGATAAGGATTAAGGGAAACTGGGACTTTTGATTGTACAGAATAACAGAGTTCTGAGATTTAAATCTCCTTTTATTTCTCTATATAATCCCCTGATACACTAATGCACTTATCCCAGTGTTTCGCTAGTGCTTGGACACCATCAAGGTAGAACGTTTTCTCAGTACGCCGGAGCCATGATCTGAAACGCCGGCCTCCCAGAAACTCCATTAATGACCCAAACATGTGGAAATTTCCTGTAGCGAGGTCAGGACTGTACAGGGCATGTGGGAATAACTCCAAGTCATACTGTATATTCTTAGTTAAACTTTAATTACAGTGATCTCATCTAGATGCTGGAACAAAACACAGGACAAAATGCCAACAAGGAAAATAAAACAAGGCCATTAATCACCTGTCGCTTTGTGTCTTTGTTTTTTTTTTTAAAGATGATTTTTCATGATTTGTGCTGCCTTACGATGTGGTGTAAGCCCTGCTCACGACCCCACTTTCAGATTAATCTCCATAAAACTGCGCTGTGTGATTGGACACACTTTGAAATGAAGTGCTGCTACCTGAGAATAGAGGCGGCGGCTTTCTGCCTTTATAAAATTAGCTCATGATGGATGGAATATTCCTGGTAGAAACACATCCTCTTTAATTACAACTGTCTTGTGTGTGTGTGTGTGTGTGTGTGTGTGTGTGTGTGTGTGTGTGTGTGTGTGTGTGTGTGTGACAGCTTTGCACTGCTGTTTAACCCTTTAAGGTTCTCCTCAACCGTTTGGTAGAGCACATGTTGAACCTTCCCTGATTGGCCAATCTCTACAAGAGCTGCTCGATTATGGCGGAAATCATCATTTCATTCATTTCATTTTCTATACCGCTTAATCCTGTGTTCAGGGTCGCGGGGGACCTGGCGCCTATCCCAGGAGACTTCGGGCACTAGGCGGGGTACACCCTGGACAGGGTGCCAATCCATCGCAGGGCACACACACATACTGTACACACACTCACACACCCAATCACACACTACGGGCAATTTAGGAACGCCAATTAGCCTAACCTGCATATCTTTGGACTGTGGGAGGAAACCGGAGTACCCGGAGGAAACCCACCAAGCACGGGGAGAACATGCAAACTCCATGCACACAGAGATGGGAATCGAACCTGGCCGGGAATCGAACCCAGACCCTGGAGGTGCAAGGCGACAGTGCTGGCGGAAATCATAATCATGATTATTTTTTTGGTTAATATTGAGATCACGATCTTTGTGATTGATGTTGTTGATGTTGTTGAGATGTTAGAGATTACTCATTCCTTGGAAATTAGTTGAACTCAAACTGTTGACTCTATAATTAAAAAACAAAAAGACCCCAGAACAAAATCTACATGTATGCAGTGGGTATATAAGCCTTATAAAGGGGGCATTGAGGCCTTACTGATGATCACTGTCACCTCACACCTCCAGGGTCGGGGCTTTGAACCTCGTCTGTGTGTGAGGAGGTTGCATGTTCTCTTCATGCTTGGTAGGTTTCCTCCTAATATGGCAGCTTCCAGAGTCCAAAGACTGTAGACTGATTGGCAGTTAAACTTACTCTACTGTATATACACACCATACACACCATACTCCTGTCTGTCACACCGTCCAAGCAGATTAAAGCCTGGACCGCCGTCACGGTCCACATGTAACATTATTAGTTTTCCCTTGTGAGACACCTTGAAACAGGAGGCGCAACGGATCACAAAACTTACAGTTCGAATCAGATCACTGGGCTGAGTCATTGATCGGATCTTTTCCGGATCAGCACCAAGGAGGAAGAAGGAAATTTGTTTCTTTTAAAACTTAAAGAACATTTTGTGCAAGGGTAGGTGGGGGGTTGGGGGGTAGCAGAAGATAACAACCGCAAGCTTGCCATAAAGTCAAAGAGCACAGTGCGTTTTTGATTACTTGATGCTGAATCACACACATACACACACACACACACACACACACACAGTTAGCTTATATCATACATCAGTTGGTTCCAACTGAGCAATGTGATTTTATGAGAGGCGTTATTCCATGAGTGACGATAATAGAGTGTAACAGCACTGGGCTGTTATGTTTAACAGGATGTATCAGTCGGTGTTCCAGATGTTACACAGTGGTTAATGATAACTGTCAGGCGCTGTGCTGTAAGTGGAAATCTAAAGTAAATCTGGAAGTTTCCACCTCCATGGTTTATTCCCCTCACCTTTTGGCTACAGAGTACCGCTAAGAGTTTAAAACTACATTCACCTCCTGTTACACTAACAGTCGCTCGCTAACTCTCAGGTCCCCAGCTCCACCAGGCGCGGTCAGTTAGTTCTGCCAGGATAAGTGTGGGAGGATCAAAATAACTGGGTATAAAAAAGAAATAAATCTCTTGATAATAAATTATGTTTGTGGAACTGTTGAATAAAAGAGATATCACACTCGCAGCTGTGCTGTTGTACTGAATATCAGCACTGATATCCAGTGTAATAGTGCTTAATTATACCGTTAGCCTTTCCATAATTAATTTCTAGCAGTCATTTTATTTAATTTTCTTACTATTTTAACCTTAATATTACATTTTTACCAAAATTCTCCTTGAGTGACTCGAACCAATATGAAAAAAGGCTGATGAACAGAAATCAACATGTTGTAAAGATATTTTATTTTTAAGTCTTAGAAATAAAAAGACGTATAGCAAATAAATGAAGACTCCAGATCTAATTAATTTAATTAGATTAGTTAAATTTTGTTAATATTTACCAAAATGAAACCAACAAGCTTCATAGGAAAATGTGAAACACAACAGACTAATAACACTAATAATACCTGGGGAGGTGGGAGGGATTGGTCAGCATTCAGTCTGTAGCAGGACGGATTGATCAGAGTTACTTTGACTGAGTGTCAGGATTTGGTCAGGACAGTCAGGATTAGTCTAAATGTCTTTGAGAATGGAAAGGTTGGTTAGACATCGTTCAGGAGCATGACTGTCAGAATTTATTTGAAAGTGCACAAGATTTGTCAAAAATTCCTTCAGTTGTGGGCAGGGTTTCTTCTGGAATAGACAGGACTGGTTCAGACTGTGTTAGACATACTGTACATACTGGCAGGATTAATGGGAATAATTTTTGTAGTAGGCAGGACCTGTCAAAATTCCTTCAGTAGCAGGTGGGATTGTTCAGAATTCCTTTAGAATGTTGTACAGTGGAACATTGGATTACGAGCATAATTCGTTCCGGAAGCGGCTCGTATTCCAAAACACTCGTAAACCAAATTTAATTTTCCTATAAGAAATAATGGAAACTCAAATTCTTCTTTCCACAGCCCAAATAAATAAATACATAAAAACAATTAACATTTACAATAAAGTAATAATAATTAGTCTGTGTGTGTGTGTGTGTGTGTGTGTGTGTGTGTGTGTGTGTGTGTGTGTGTGTGTGTGTGAAGCTAAAGTACGGAGCCCCTCCCCCTCTCTCCCTTCTTGTCTTATACAGTTCCCCTTCCTCCACGTTTTTCACAATCATGGGCACAAACAATGGAAACTCTGTGTTATTGGAAAAATAAACAAAAAATCTGTCTAATGACGCTCGATTGAGCGACACACTAATGGAATCACTGCTGTAAAGTAAAAATAAAACAAATTAACCTGCATTTTACCTTTGAAAAAAATCGTGACAGAGCAGTGTTTCTGTGTAGAGTAGAGAGAAAGAGAGAGAGAGTGTGTGTGTGTGTGTGTGTGTGTGTGTGTGTGTGTGTGTGTGTGTGTGTGTGTGTGTGTGTGCGTGTGTGTGTGTGTGTGTGTGTGTGTGTGTGAAGGCAAAAGTAGAAGGGGGTCTGTGTGTGTGTGCCTGTTAAATGACATTTATCATATTACTGATTCTGGTGATTCTGTGCTTCTTCTGCTCCCTGACGTAACATCTGCTTTTGATACAGTAGATCATGACATCCTTCTGTCAAGCTTAGAAAACTGAGTGGGAATTAGAGGGACATCTCTAGACTGGTTTAGGTCCTATATTATGGATAGAACATTTTCTGTTAGTCTTGGAGACCTTGAGTCCTCATCAGCTCCTCTGACATATGGAGTCCCACAGTGGTCTATCCTTGGACCCCTTCTTTTCTCTTTGTATTTGTTGCTATATCCTGAGAAAACATGGCATCTCCTTTCACTGGCATGCAGATGATAGTCAGATTTATCTCCCATTAAAACAGAAGGAAGGCTACTCTGTCAAGCCTCTGTTAACATGTCTAGATGACATAAAGCCATGGTTAGCCCAATTTTTTTTTACATTTTAATGATAAAAAGATGGAGGTTTTGGTATTTGGTCCTGGTGCCACGGGTAGAGTTCCACCTCTGGATTTAGGAGCCTTGGAGCAGTATGTTAAACCCACGGCATCAAATTTTGACCATGGCCTTAAATTTGATAAACAGATCAGTGCTGTGGTTCAGTCCAGTTTCTTTCAACTAAGATAATTGGTCAAACTTATGTCTGAGAATATTACCAATATTACCAATTTCAAACACTATAATCATATCTATACATATAAAAGCAATTAAAACATTTAGAAAAGACATGTACATTGATAAAAATATGAAATAAATAGACATTAAACCCCAGTTAACCTTAATTTATGATTCCTCTCGGCACAGGCTGCTTTAAAAAACAAACTGAAAGTGGATCCCTTTTCTTCTTGCTACCGTCCTTGATAACATTCGTGTGACCCCATGATGCTACGTCCTCACTAAATCGTACACAAAATGCAAAAAACCAGCAAAAATATATAAATGTCTGTAAACTTGCTTCGCTTGGCTTTCCACTGATGCAAACTAGTTTTGAGCGGCTCCCAGATGTACTGACGTTTGGTTCGGACTGGTTCGGTCGGGCGTATGCCGGAAATGCTTTGTCTGCCGAGGGAAATTTCTTGCCAAATTTCAGTTCTCATGGCAAGAATTCCTATAAGCTGCCCCATTGTATTTCTATTTCAATTATATTTTACCGTACTTTTGTAAAGTTGTAGATTTGTACATTGAATCCCAAATTTAAATTACATACCCAATTTTTCCTTTTTATGTCACGGACAGTTGAATAAGCATTGCACTGTATCATATTCTACATGTTTGTTTACAAATGAAATTTTGAAATTGGATTTCTATTCTGTCAGGTATGTGCAGGGTTCGTCAGAGCTCCTTTGGAAGTAGGTGAGATTAGTCAGGAGTTTATAGATTGAATGTTAGGATTCCTGCGATGATTTGAAACCCTCACACACCTTCATCCAGCCCAACATGTCCCAGTGTGGTGCATGTTACCCCTCAGTGAGCTCTTCCTGACTCCGTGTCCCGACCTTGCAGACTTTCCCTCCTGAGTGTGAGCTGTACGATCTGTATCACTAACACATTATTAATAAGCGTCTTACACTCCGAGTGTAAACTCCAGCGCAGTGACAGGACTGCTCACTCAGCACCGCGCGATCCTGCGCGATTTATGGCTTTTCATTTCCATACTAAGCGATCCGGGTCTCCCTGTGCCTCGTGCTCCTCACCACATTACCGCCGTTACCATTCCTCTTCTTAATGGCGTGTTTAACCTTCTCCTGCCTGTTCGGGGTCGGGCGTGGTTCTGCACACATTCCTCACTGCCACATGATTTCACACGACACACTCGGTCTTACACAGTCGACTGTCTCTCACATGGAGCGCTGACGACGACGACGCCATGAAATAAATCCAATACGCTGAACGTTTAATGTTTCATGTACTGTACTGACGACTTCAAACCCCAGCCTGTGATAACTACAGTTATAAAATGGCAGATTTTTAGAATTAGGTTTAGAATTTCACACAATATTGATTGGTGCTGAATTCTGGATGCGGATTGGTCAGAAGGGGGTGATTAGTTTTCTATAGCAGCAGATCCGGCAGTAGTGCAGCTGAGCAGCAAAGTATATATATTGTTCTGTACAATTTATTTTAAATGTAACTGATATGGAAGGAGTCTCCAGTGTCAGTGTTTCAGGACTTTGGGTTTATTAGATTAAGTGAGAACATGAGCTAACTTGTTTCTCGGCCATTAACGTGAACTAAACAGATAAAAAAGTACAACATTCTCTATTTTTTGCTGAGATTTCTAATTATCATAGGAGGAAAAAAACTACAGAAGAAAATAAAGAGCATATGAAGGTAAATTCATTCAAGATTCAAGATTCAAGATTCAAAGAACTTTATTGATCCCAAAGGGAAATTGCTTATGCTCGGTTACAGGTGCTCACAGTTGTTTAACTAAGGAAGGTAATAAAGGTAATAAATAATAATACCAAAAAAAAAAAAAAAAAAAAAAAAAAATGGGTAAGTATTAGTGTCCTGTTGTATACCAGTCAGTGAAAAAATCCACATACATGTCTGTATGAGTTACAGAGAAGAGTTGTAAAGTTTTATGGCCGTTGGGAGAAAGGATCTTCTGTGACGCTCGGTGGAACAGAGGTGGAACGGTGGAACGGTGGAATCGCTTCTAAATGTAACAAGAATCATTGCTAGACGTGTACTCCTTGTTTTTGTTGATTTATTTGTAAAGTGCATAATAATAATAATAATAATAAGATTAAATAATTACATTACAAAACTGTTAGCACCCCCTGTGTGCTGTTATGAAATTGTTATTATGATCACTACAGTAAGAGGAAACCTGGAGGATGAAGGCGGGACTTAAATCGTGTTTTTAAAAGTGCGTTTTAAAACCTTAACAAGATCTTGCAATAAAATTACTTTTTTACCCCTTTTTCTACATATTTTTTTTTACATCTATGTAATTTTTTTCTTTCATGTTCCTTAATGGACTTTGGTGTAAAAGGAATAAAACACTTGATGGTTGTAAATATTTTGTTACACACACACACACACGGTTTATCACACAATGTCTAATGAGAATTCTTCTCAGCTGTTCGTCTCCTTTATGTCACGTGCTGTTTGTTTGTGGCGTCCCGCGCACTGCATGTGTGTTTAGCGAGGCGGGTACGCGGCGGTTCTGAGTCACCTTGCCTGCCGTCCCCACATTCCTGTTAACTCTGTACAGCGCAGCAAATCGGCCACAGCCGCGAGGAGGCTCTGCACCCTAGCGGGATGGCTCTCATGGGGCCGACAAACGTCCCGAAACGGGTCAGCTCCTTCATTATGCCAATGGTAGCTCAGTGGTTAAGGCATTGGACTACGGTTCGGAAGATCCCAGGTTCAAACCCCGCAACCACCAAGTTGCCACTGTTGGGCCTTTGAGCAAGGCCCTTAACCCTAAACTGCTCAGATGTGTAATGAGATAAAAATGTAAGTCGCTCTGGATTAGAGCGTCTGCCAAATGCCTAAATGTAAATTATAGCCTCGTCTTTTATGAAGTGAGGCACATTGGACATCACCACTAGGGCTGGGCGATATGGCTGAAAACTGTATCACGATATCAGTGTTTCATATCGGTCGATATCGATAACTATTGATATTTTTTGTGACCCATTTAAAATAAGGACCAGGAGTAAAAATATATTACATTTAAACATTTATATTTTAAACTTAAACATCCTCTGATCATAGTCCCCTTAGTTATTAAGACAGAAAAACTCAAATAATTAAAATGTAAACATAAGTCTAAAGTCACAATGAACACTTAACAATTATCTCTTAACATTTAAGGTGCAAAAAGAAAGAAAATGTAAGAAATGCTTATAATGCATATAAGCATACGTCAACATCACAGCCATCTTGGGTCGGGGATCTGAAGGAAGCGCCAAAGTTTCCTGGCATTCAGATCAATGTTTTTGTGTTATATAACCATTTTACGCTGGTCATTGTATTGCAAGCTTGCTGATGTACAAAATAAACCAGTACAATTCAAATGTTTTAATGAACATGTATTATTAAGTATGGATATCACACTATTGTGGCTATTTTGTGTGCAGTAGACTAGGCTAAGGTAAGTAACAATAGTTAATTTTAAGTTCATTGAAGTGGAAGAATAATAAACTTACAACTAGTTTTGAAGTAGATTAATATCAAAAGCTTCTCTGTACTCGATCAAAAATACATGTCTGTCAGTTGGAACAAACCAAAAAACTAAAATAAATAATTTGAGATTTGGACGATTTATGATGATTTAATTTCTGCCTAGATGCAGATGTTCGGTTCCTAACATTCTGAGGTCTCTTGGTCAGGAAGTCCATAATTGTTTTTTTTTTCGCTTTGTTTGTTTAACTCATGCCTTTATTAAGTAAAATTTTGCTCTATTATTTATCTATTTATTTATATTTTATATATACTTTATTTTATATTATTCATGTATTTTCATATCACTATCAGCATCCTTGTAATTGTTTTGTGCATTGTAGAACAAATTAATTACAAACCGGATTCCAAAAAAGTTGGGACACTAAACACATAGTGAATAAAAACTGAATGCAATGATGTGGAGATGGCAAATGTCAATATTTTATTCAGAATAGAACATAAATCACGGAACAAAAGTTTAAACTGAGAAAATGTATCATTTTAAGGGGAAAATATGGTGAATCAAAATGTCTTAGTGTGAACAAATCCCAAAAAAGTTGGGACAAGGCCATTTTCACCACTGTGTGGCATCTCCCCTTCTTCTTACAACACTCAACACACGTCTGGGGACCGAGGAGACCAGTTTCTCAAGTTTAGAAATAGGAATGCTCTCCCATTCTTGTCTAATACAGGCCTCTAACTGTTCAATCGTCTTGGGCCTTCTTTGTCGCACCTTCCTCTTTATGATGCGCCAAATGTTCTCTATAGGGGAAAGATCTGGACTGCAGACTGGCCATTTCAGTACCCGGATCCTTCTCCTACGCAGCCATGATGTTGTGATTGATGCAGAATGTGGTCTGGCATTATCTTGTTGAAAAATGCAGGGTCTTCCCTGAAAGAGATGACTAGATGTTGTTCTAGAACCTGAATATATTTTTCTGCATTGATGGTGCCTTTCTAGACATGCAAGCTGCCCATGCCACACGCACTCATGCAACCCCATACCATCAGAGATGCAGGCTTCTGAACTGAGCGTCGATAACAACTTGGGTTGTCCTTGTCCTCTTTGGTCCGGATGACATGGCGTCCCACATTTCCAACAAGAACTTCGAATCGTGACTCATCTGACCACAGAACAGTCTTCCATTTTGCCACACTCCATTTTAAATGATCCCTGGCCCAATGAAAACGCCTGTGCTTGTGGATCTTGCTTAGAAATGGCTTCTTCTTTGCACTGTAGAGTTTCAGCTGGCAACGGCGGATGGCACGGTGGATTGTGTTCACTGACGATGGTTTCTGGAAGTATTCCTGAGCCCATTCTGTGATTTCCTCTACAGTAGCATTCCTGTTTGTGGTGCAGTGTCGTTTAAGGGCCCGGAGATCACGGGCATCCAGTATGGTTTTACGCCCTTGACCCTTACGCACAGAGATTCTTCCAGATTTTCTGAATCTTCGGATGATATTATGCGCAGTTGATGATGATAACTGCAAAGTCTTTGCAATTTTTCGCTGGGTAACACCTTTCTGATATTGCTCCACTATCTTTCTGCGCAACATTGTGGGAATTGGTGATCCTCTACCCATCTTGGCTTCTGAGAGACACTGCCACTCTGAGAAGCTCTTTTTATACCCAATCATGTTGCCAATTAACCTAATTACTGTTAATTGGTCTTCCAGCTCTTCGTTATGCTCAAATTTACTTTTTCCAGCCTCTTATTGCTACTTGTCCCAACTTTTTTGGGATTTGTTGACACCGTGAAATTTGCAATCAACATATTTTTCCTTTAAAATGATACATTTTCTCGGATTAAACTTTTGATCTGTCATCTATGTTCTATTCTGAATAAAATATTGACATTTGCCATCTCCACATCATTGCATTCAGTTTTTATTCACAATTTGTTTAGTGTCCCAACTTTTTTGGAGTCCGGTTTGTAGTTATGTAGGTGTGTCTAAGTATTGTATTGTATATGATATATCACATATTTATGATAGAACATTCGTTCATTCATTCATCTTCTATACCTCTTTATCCTGTATTTAGGGTCGTGGGGACCTGGAGCCTATCCCAGGAAACTCAGGGCACGAGGCAGGGTACACCCTGGACAGCGTGCCAATCCATCGCAGAGCACACACACACTCGCTCATTCACACACTATGGTCAATTTGGGAACGCCAATTAGCCTAATCTGCATGTCTTTGGACTGTGGGAGGAAACCAGAGTACCCGGAGGAAACCCACCAAGCACAGGGAGAACATGCAAACTCCATGCACACAGAGACGGGAATCGAGCCTGGCCGGGTTATCGAACCCAGACCCTGGAGGTGCAAGGCGACAGTGCTAACCACTACACCACCGCGCTGCCTATGATAGAACATAGATTAATTAATTATTTTACTTATATCATATAAGTAAAATAATTAATTAATCTATGTTGTATCATAAATATATGTCTGACATTTATAATAAACCAAACGGCTTATATATATATATATATGAGCCCTTGTAGCGTGGACAGTAAACCCAAACGCATTTCTACCAACCCGCATTCTAGCAACACACACACTCAATCAGGAATTGGACCCAAAATGGTGAGTACTCACATAAGATCCGGCAAAGCGCCGGAAACGGCATGGGCAGACTCAATGACTGAGCGATGTAAAGCGCCATCTCGTCTCCTTTAATGCTTCCTGAATCGCGACTTCTGGGTCCTAGTGCCTGTCGTGGAGCGAGTGCGCATGACAGCAACCAAACTAGTTTCGCAACCTCTGTTTTCTTCCGACAAAGAATCAAAATTATCGAACGTTTTATCGAACACATTTTTTATTAATATCGATCACGTGTCTATCGCGATACATATCGTTATCGTTTTATCGCCCAGCCCTAATCACCACCCTCAATGTGGGGACAGACAGAGGCGTGACTTTAACCGCAGCTCCTCTCACACATATTCCGCTCTGTGTCAGTACACTCGCGAGGTCGACACTGGTTATAAAAACCACCACGGCTATATTCATCCGGGAGGCAGAGTAGATGTTCTCGCACCCGACCTGCTCCCCCACCGCTAACAACACATCTTCAATCCGCACCCCGTCCTCCAGCACGCACCTGACGCCATGCCGGAGAGACAAAGTCTCCACATAGGCCTCGAAGGCCATGGTGCATGCTCGTTCTCTCTCTCACTTTAAACTTTTATAGAAACTAAAACATTTACTTATTAAGGAAAAAAATTAAATAAGCAGTCTCCAGAGAATTTGGCAGGATGCCAAACAGCCTTTCGCGTGCTCCCTCACACCCAGCGCATGCGCAGAGAGCGAGAGAGACAGAGAGAGGGAGAGAGAGATGCTCTGATGGATATGAGATTTACATTCCACTCCTCAATGAGGAGGACGAGAGCAGGATGATGGACTGACACAACACCATGACAATGAAACCCCGGCGTATATAACCTGGAGAGATGGAGACATCAAGAGCTCATTAAATCACCCTGCTGGGATTTAACCCAGCGTCCTGCAGTGTTTCTGACTGATTTATGGAGGTAATGATGAGCTCAGGAGGACGACTGCTGATCTGTCGTTCTCTCGTGCGATGGAGAAACACGTGTTATTGTGTTTATTGTGTCTGAGTTCATCACAGTTCTGTTCTTCTTCCTCTCTGTCTCTGCACTCCATCACTCTGTGAGGGGATGATGGACTTTTTCAGTAGAACACACACACATGCACACACTTCTGAAACATAAAATAAATGTGTGTATGTATAAATCATGGACACAGAAGTGCTCAGCTTTGAAGCTTTGGTCCGATTGTTCAGTGATTATGCAGAACTCGATCTCTTCCCTTCAGCCGGTGCTCTGGGGCTGCGACCTGATTTCACTGGCGACTAATAAAACAAGCAGTCCAGCCACGGAGACAGAGGACCCGAGACACGAGTCGACTTCAGCACCTCTTATAAAACGCTCTTATATCAGGTGTTAGAACAGCAGCTACAATCTGTGATTTATGAAAGATCCAGACTTTGGACTTTTTTCGTTTCATGGTTGCGTTCCTGTCCGTGAAACTAGTCCGTTCCTGTCCTCACATATGTTATAGCAGCGATAAATGCCCGTCCTTTCCGCAGACTCTCTTGAGAAAAATGAGAAATCACAAACACCACAATCCTAAACCGCTGACACTGGAGGCTCCTTCCTTAAGGGGGTTTTCACATTGGATTGGTTCTGAGCGTCTTTTTTTAAACCTTGGATTATGAGTAGCGCGGTTTGTGAGTGTTCCGCAAGACAAGCAAAGATTTTTAATAAATTTCGACTTGGAAAACGACCATTGTCTTGGTTTACGAGCACCGAGTATCATATATCACTCATGCGCTTCTTGATTTGACGCCGAGCGTCACATGATCACAACTGAGCCAACGGTTTTCCTCTCTCTTGCGCTGCGGGTAATCATCTCCCCTGCTGGGTCACAGTGCAAGAGAGAGAAATACACACACACACATACACACACACACCCAGCACCTGTGTGCATAAATGGAAACACTTATCTGTCTGATTTATTTTTACTTTTTTTTAAGGTAAAGTGCAGGTTAAATTGTTTTATTTTTACTTTATATTTTGTGTTAATTATTTTTATGTATTTATTTTTTTGGGCTGTGGAATGAACAATTTGGATTTCCATTATTTATTATGGGAATATCTGCTTCGATTTACGAGTGTTTTGGAATACGAGCCCACTTCCGGAACGAATTATGCTCGTAATCCGAGGTTCCACTGTATATTCCAAGATAAAAATAATATTAGGCAAAGCACAAAAGTTATCTTCCCTGTTCTCTTCTTCTCTTATGTTTAATGGCGGCTCACAAACCAAGTAGGTGAACACCGCCACCTGCTGTACCGAGAGTGTAAAAGCCCAAGTGTACCCAAGTACGGAGAACAAAAACTATGCGGATGGGGGAGGGGGAGTAATCGTTCCTGGACATGGTACAAATCAATCGTGCCTTATGTGAAATGCCTCAGTGTTCCACAAACACATTTCACTGTAAATAAGCTGTTACCATGGAAACGAGAACATCTATGGAGAACTTATCAGCACCTCGTGGACGTCCTCATGGGTGACCGGATGTCTCTGTCCTACATACTGGATTGTGTGTAAGATTAGTGTCTGAATGCTTCTTTCAGCCGTATCTGGGACAGGATTAATCTGTCATGTTTTATATTTTCCGTCGTGTCCCACATTATCGATGCAGAGGTCTGACCAGGTGCACTCGCCTGCTGGATTTGACGTGGACACGGAGGCTTTAGAGCCGGAACGAAAGCCGAGCAGACAGACAGAAATATCTGACCTACATCTCACTGTGTTTCCTCAAAACCGGGCTGCAACAGACACACACACACACACACACACACACACACACACACACACACACACACACACCTGTCGCCCCTGACGCCTTCGCCGCTCGCCTGTGTGCCGGTCAGGTGCAAACGCTCCTGTCGTCCTTAATCCCACATCCATTAGTCAGATGATTCGATTTCTCTCAGCCACAGAGGGAAAGAAACGAAAGAAAGGAAAAGAACGGAGAGAGAGAGAGAGAATAATATGAAATGCAGATTAATAATATATATGAAACAATAAGATGTGTGAGATGATAGATAGATAGATAGATAGATAGATAGATAGATAGATAGATAGATAGATAGACAGATCATAGCATGACACACTCGTGCTTTATTCCTTGTGCTTTATCACACAGTATAATATTTACAGAGACAGAGAGTGAGGTGGAAGCTAAAATAATAATAATAATAATATATTCTCTTGTGGTGTTCAGAGTCGATCATTTTTCCATAAATGTCTGCAGAAAGTGTGAGAGTGCTGTAAAGTGATTGCTGAGATTAGAAGAGCAGAACCCTTAAATCTGACTGTCTAATGTGAGTGTAAAACACAGAGAGAGAGAGAGAGAGAGAGATGGAGGTAGCAACTGATATCTCTGTGAAACACATGTTTCAGCGCTGCATTTTCTCTCTGTTGATTCACAAAATTCCATTCAACTGTTCTGTAAAAGTCTGTTCAGTGATTTAAGCTTCAATCACTGAGCACCATCCTTCTCAACAACCAATCACTGAGCACCATCCTTCTCAGCAACCAATCACTGAGCACCATCCTTCTCAACAGCCAATCACTGAGAACCATCCTTCTCAACAGCCAATCACTGAGCACCATCCTTCTCAACAGCCAATCACTGAGCACCATCCTTCTCAACAGCCAATCACTGAGCACCATCCTTCTCAACAACCAATCACTGATCAGCATTGTTCCCAACAACCAATCACTGAGCACATCCTTCTCAACAGCAAATCACTGAGCACCATCCTTCTCAGCAACCAATCACTGAGCACCATCCTTCTCAACAGCCAATCACTGAGCACCATCCTTCTCAACAGCCAATCACTGAGCACATCCTTCTCAACAACCAATCACTGATCAGCATTGTTCCCAACAACCAATCACTGAGCACATCCTTCTCAACAACCAATCACTGAGCACCATCCTTCTCAACAACCAATCACTGGTATGAAAATGATCATGATGATCAAAACAAATATGTAAATGAGGTATGACTATGACACCATCATCGTAGCAAGTTTAAACTTTTTTTTGTATGCATGAGCTGAACTCCACTGAAAGAGAAGGAAATGTCCACAGCTGCCCTGACTGAGGAAAGATTTATTATTAGTAGTATTATTATTATTGTCATTATTGTTGTTGTTGTTGTTATTGACTACAGTCTATCTGCCTGATCTTGCGAGACTACAGTAATTGAGCTTGTGACGTGTCACTTCTTGCATGCCGTTATTGAGAGCGCACGTGCACCACACACACACACACACACACACACACAGCAGGACAGACGCACGCTCAGATCTGCACCACACAGGCTGAGAGGCGCGCGCCAAACACACTCCCGCGCACTTCACTGTTCAGATATCTGTGTCGTTTGTGGATTTGTAAAGTAGTTGTGGGTCGTGTCGGGTCGGATCGGGTCGTGTCGTTCTGTTTGATCAGATCAGAGTGAAGATTACAGATCAGTTTTTTCCTCGCTAAGGATCAGGATGGCAGGAAGCGGAGTCATGTCCGATAAGCACTAACTGGAGTTGCGGTGTGTGACACACACACACACACACCCACACACACACGCGCGCGCGCGCGGCGATGCCATGCCGGAGGAGAGCGCGCGGATGCAGGTCGCCATGACTCCGTGTAACAGCAGCAGCACGCTGAGGGACTGGAGCCTCCTCCTCTCACACATCCTCCCGCTCGTTAACCGCTCGGCCGGGCTCGTGCACCGCGGCGTGGAGGAGGCGGAGGCGGCCAGCCGCGCGCCCCCGGACTCCAATCACACCGAGCACGTGCACGTGCACTACTCGTACTCGGAGGGGGATGTGCTCGTGCACGGGGGTCGCGAGCCGCCCGACCGGGAGGCCACCCCGCTGCCCCGCGCCGTGCTGTACCTCCTGATGGCGGCGCTGGTGGTGGTGCTGGTGGCCTACGCCATAGTGGGACATCTGGTCAAAGACCTGCTGCACGAGCTCGTGGGTGAGTCTCTGTCTCTCCCTCTCTGTCTGTCTGTCTGTCTGTTTGTCTGTCTCTCTGTCTGTCTGTCTTTCATCCTGTCTGTCTCTCAGTCTGTCTCTCTCTATCTTGGTTTCTGTCTGTCTCTATCTGTCTGTCTGTCTCTGTTGGTCGTGTGTGTGTGTGTGTGTGTGTGTGTGTCTCTTTCTGTCTGTCTGTCTCTCTGTCTGTCTCTCAGTCTCTCTCTCTCTCTCTCTCTCTCAGTTTCTGTCTGTCTCTCTCTCTGTCCATCTTTCTGTTGGTCCATCTGTCTGTCTGACACTCTTGGCTGTGTCTCTGTGTATGTGTGTGTCTCTTTCAGTCTGTTTCTCTGTCTGTCTGTCTTCCTGTCTGTCTGCCTCTCTCTTGTTTTATGTCTGTCTGTCTTTTTCTCTCTATATATTTCACCCCCTCTCTCTCTCTCTCTCTCTCTCTCTCTCTCTCATACACATTCATATACATGAGTGTTTTCCTGTCTCTCCATCTCTCTCTTTTTTCTCTGTCCCTCTCTCTATCTATCTCGCTATCTATCTATATATCTATCTATCTATCTCAGGCTCATTTTGTACCAATAAATGTATATTAAAAAAATGTAAACACTTGTTTTTATATCTGTTTGGTATTTATTCTATAGCTCCACTGATTTGTTTGGAGAAATAAATGGTGATATGATAAATATGCTGTTTTCAGAGTCACAGTTTAATAGATATACAGTAATACAGTGTTAGTCTCTGAACTCTAAACAATCTCAGAATCTCAGCCTTTAACACACTTTCAGTACGTTTTATGATGAACTGTCACAGCAACATGACGTAAGCATCATACCTAAAATATGCTCTCGTTTTTTTTTTTTGTTTTGCAGGACACACACGCACACACACACACGCACACAGTCCAACTTTCCTGCAGGCTGCATCACTTTGTTTAATGGCTTGTAAAAAAAAAAAAGAGAAAGAAAAGAGAGAGAGAGAGAGAGAGAGGACGTTGTCCTCCCTGGACGAGTTCAGCACGTGTGTGTGTGTGTGTTACAAAGCTCTGACACTGGAGACTCCTTCCACACACGTTACATAAACACATTCCCCTTTAGAGAACTAAAATGTCACCACGTCCAAGACTACACACTGCACACTGCTTTCTTTTAATCAGTTCATTTCGAGTCCCTGTGAAATAATAACTTCAAAAAGAACAATACAAACAATAAAAAAGTAACGCATTCATAATAAATAAACCTGTGATTTGTGGCTGCGTTTTGTCACAGCTGCTGCTACGGAAAATTAATCCACACCTTGTGACCAATCAGAATGCAGAACCTGCCACAGCCGCCGTATCGACAGAGTTATGGTCATTTCCTTAGCAATGATTCTAAATATTTAATGGAGCGCTCCGTGATAAACGACCGCTTATGAGGAAAGCTGGGCGTTGGGATAAACCCCGAGCCGTGCCATGTGCCAGTGCTGCCTGGAGCTTCCAAAATGATTCACGTTTGTCCACGTTCCTGGGAAGGTGTCGAGGGTCACTCGAAATGACGAGCATCAAGGATGAAAAATGTCCCGTCACGCCATGACGCTCAGACTCAATCAGGACGCTATGAATTCTACAGTGTTATTAATTCTGGGGAACGCCAGTGTTAGAACACGACATCGTTTGAAAAATGAAGATATAACAGATGAAGATGAATCCTGCAACTGTATGTCTTCAATATTCCTCAGTTTAATATTCAACACCAGCCTGACGGTTCCTGCTCGAGTGCTAAATGAGTTCACTGACACCATTAACTTTCTTTTTAGCAAAATGTACAAAAGTTATTCATCTTGTAAATACAGTAAGTGTCAGGGGATTTTATAAGAGTTAACTTCTTTACTGAAAAAAAAACCTGTTCAATTAAAGACGTTTATGTTTGTAATTAATAACATCTCTATCATTTTTTCAAGTCTTTGGAAGGACATTTGTCTTCAAACAACCGGTCCTCGTAAATCTTCATAAATCTTCTCCAGTCTTCATCCTCAATCGAGTCTGCATGAGTTTTTGTTTCTCCATAATCCTTCAAGTTAAATCCATAAGTCTGTCTTCATAAGTCTTCAGTCAAGTCTTCATAAGTCCTTGTCTTAAACCTTTAAACCCAAACTCATCATAGTATTAAGCACCTTCGCTTTGTGTCTTCACGTAAAACCTTCTGGAGTCTTCGTCTTCAATCAAGTCTTCCTAAGTCTTCATACTGTACGTTTGGGTTTTCAATCACCAAGGCTTCAAGTTAAATCTGTAAATATTCTCAAGTCTTAATTTTTAATTACTGTAAGTCTCCACCTTAAATCAAAATGTCTTGAATTGACCTTAAAGACATCCTAAATCAAGTCTTCGTATCAGCAAGTCAAAGCCTTCATTAAATTCATACTTCTTAACGAGTCTTCATCTTAAACTCCAAAGTAAAACAAGTCTTAGTATTAAGCACCTTAGATGTGCATCTTCAATCAATAAGTCTTTGTAAATCTTCCTGAGTCTTCGTCCTCAATCACCAAGTCCAAATAAGCCTACGAGTTAAATCCAGAAGTCTTCAGAAGTCTTCGTCTTAAATCTTAAAGCAAAACTAGACTTAGAATGAAGCACCTCTGATGTGTGTCTTCATTTTCTTTCTTCTTCTGCTTTTTGAACCTTTTATAAACTTTGATGCCATGATAGAAGACAGTCTCAGTTCCCCACCTGCACACAGCACTTTGACAACAAATTCCATCATCAAGCTTCATTACGTTTATGTCCAATAAACGTCACCAAGCAAAAGTTTGCACACTCTTTATATTCTACATCGTAGACCAATGCTGAAGGCATCTAAATGCATAATGATCTTCAAACAGTTGATGTTAAGATCCACGAACCGTTGAGAGTTTTGTGAACCGCTGCCTGGAATTCTAAGCATCTAAACGTCTGAGAGCCGGTTACATCAGGGTGTTTGATTATTGCTTTTTTTTGTTTTTTTGATGCATATATAGATATATATGATATAGATGATATAAAGTTCTTGCAAGATCTTTATGTCTTAAAGGAATGATGGAATATCTCTTTACTTAATTACATCATTCCTCATGCATTAGTTCATAGTTCAGTATACTGTAAGTCTGTGAAGATTCTCAGTCATCCAGGTGAGATTACAGTATCTGGACGTTGACAGTAACAGAACTCAACTTCCAGATATTTCAGGAAAGTTCCACAATGGAGAAAAAATAATAAGAAAACAACTGAGTTTGAATTTGCGTGTCCAAACTTTTGCTTTTTGCCATAAAAACATATCTGAAACAGGAAGTGAGGATATACAGTAACTCAACATCACTTTTACACATTTCGCCACCAAACCTGGCAGGTGTGTTTTTGTAACATGATCTAATATTAACATCAAAGTTTGAGCTAATTTGCTAGTGAGGAATTCTACTTAAAACAGCAAGTGACATCATATCTACTGTAAGCAACAGCTTGACATATTGCAGTCACATTAAGTATATCTCCATGGAGACGAAGGTGTGGATGGTCGCACTGGCTTCTGGTGTTACTCTATAAGTGTGCGCTTGAGCATTAGTGTTGGTTTCTCTCAGACATGACTCCTTGGCGGTCGTGGGATTTAAATTAACATCTTTCCAGCCACCAGTACAGAACCCACAACCACCCAGCCACTGCTGAGCTCAGATGGTGTTTGCATTGACCACGAATGCAAAGAATCTTCCATTTGATGGTAGAGAACTTCACCATAGAACCACCAAAGGAAAAGCTGATTGGTTAATGCAGGTGTCTTTTATTTAACTAACAAACAACAATACACCATCAGAGGTGGGAAAAGTACACAAATCCGGTACTAGAGTAAAAGTACAGAAGTATTTACATTCAAATTTACTTAAGTGTAAAATGTTCTGAGGTTTTATCACAGAAGACGTTTCAGAGTAAATCTCTCTCTCTCTCTCTCTCTCTCTCTCTCTCTCTCTCTCTCTGTTTGCTGTCTGAGTTGTTTTCACGTCTTAAAGAAAAGGCTGATCAAACAGCTACTCATAATACATGTAGTTGTAGCAGGTGGAGGAAGTTCCTCTTCGAATGCTGTACACCACTGGTTATTTAATGTAACAGGGCATCCGGCATCATAAAACCTGTGCCATGGTGTTGTGCAGATCAGATGGTCTGCTGTGGCGACTCCTCGACGATAGTGAAGTAAAAGTACAGATATTCCCTGTACCATTGAGCCGAGTAAAAGTAAAAAGTATCGTCTAAGGCCTTGTTCACACGGGCGTTAAAATCGACCGTTTTTCTGCCGTTCGTAGCGTCCCGTGACCGCGGATGAAACGCCGAGGGTTTTCTACACATAGGAGTCAATGACGGTGTTCACACAGGCTTTGGTGACGTGCGTTTGTCCGGCTGCGAGTTTATACGGTGTTAAAAAAAACGTTGCATGCAGCTTTTTCTTGGCTTTCAAATCCCAACGGACGCAAGGAAACCGTGTCTAGTTCGTTTTCTCCGCGTCCATTTTACGCTTCAGAGGACCGGATATATCCCATGATCCTACATGCTATACAGAGGGAAATGCGGAAAAAAGGCAAAAATAAAATGCTTTAAAAATAAAGCTTGTGCGGCAATGTTCGCATTTCTTCATAAACCACAAAAAACTTCCTTTAATCCGACGTTGTGCAGTCAGAGGGGGAACCCAGTAGCGGTGGCCATTTTTTTCTCTCCCTACATCGCCGTATTATTTTTACAAATATTTTTATATATTATATAAAAATATAATAATTTAATTAGAATTTTTAAAACAATAAGATTAATGTCTAATATAGCAAAATGGTCCATATTAAAAGGAGGCACCTCAAATAAAATGACAAGGGCTTTCATATCCAGTTCCCGACACACTGCCCCCCACAGGTTAAACACACAAACTACAATTTGGGCTGCAGGCTGTCGTTAGACAGAGACAAACGAACACCAGTGTAGAAATCAATCGAGCGCCGCTACAAAACACAACATAAACCTATAGGATGTTCAGAGCTCGTTCGTTTTGTCCCGAAAATTTTACGCCCGTGTGAACAAGGCCTAATAAAAATACTCAAGTTAAGTACAGATAAGGCAAGATGGCGCCGGTGAGGTCGGCTGCCGTCACGACTGCTCCGACCACCTTTTCTTTGTTTTTGTTCTTTAAGTTAGTTTTCAGTGGTTTAAAATCGGCAAAATCATCACCATTGAGTACATTAGGTATGATAGAGACACCCTTGTTTCTATTGGTATACAATGTACTCACAATTCGACGTTTTTAACTCCGGATCCGAGCTGGCCGAGTGAGATCCTGAGGGAGAACAATGGACGCGACGCGAAGCGGAGGCCTCGAGGGAGACGAGCTGGCGTGAGGAACCGGCTGAGAACCCGTGCACACCGCACACCTCTGCCTAGTATCCTGCTCGCCAACGTCCAGTCACTGGAGAACAAACTCGATGACCTCAGGGCCAGGATAAAGTTCCAGAGAGACATTCGGGACTGCAATCTCCTCTGCTTCACCGAGACATGGCTGAACCCAGCGGTGCCAGACCACGCCATACAACCAGCCGAGTTCTTCTCGGTTCACCGCATGGACAGGACGCGGGACTCGGGGAAGTCAAGGGGAGGCGGCGTGTGCTTAATGGTGAACAACAGCTGGTGCAACAGCGCGAGCGTTGTTCCTCTTACACGCTCCTGCACACCAAACCTGGAACTACTGTCCATCATGTGTCGTCCATTTTATCTTCTACGGGAGTTCACATCGGTCATAATCAGTGCCGTTTACATTCCACCACAAGCAGACACTGACACTGCCTTATGCGAGCTGCATGAGGCGCTCACACAGCACCAGACACAACACCGGGACGCTGCGCTCATTGTGGCGGGGGATTTTAATAGTGCCAACCTCAAACGCGCAGCGCCGAACTTTTATCAGCACATCACCTGCCCCACCAGGGGCGAAAGGACACTGGACCACTGTTATACCACGGTCAAAGACGGTTACAAGGCGCAATCTCGTCCAGCGTTTGGTAAATCCGACCACGCCGCCATCTTCCTCATGCCAAAATATAAACAAAGGCTGAAACAGGAAGTTCCGGTTAAGAGGGAGGTCGCGCGCTGGACGGACCAATCGGTGGCCGCGTTACAGGACGCACTCGATGACGCAGACTGGGACATGTTCAGAAACAGCTCCGATGATGACGTCAGCGTGTTTACGGAAGCGGTTGTGGGATTTATTTGGAAGCTAGTAGACGATACGGTGGAGAAAAAGACTATCAGAACGTTTCCCAACCAGAAGCCGTGGGTGGATAAAACCATCCGCGACGCTCTGAGATCTCGCACAGCTGCCTACAACACGGGACTTGCATCGGGGGACATGGAACCGTACAAGGCTGCGTCATATAACGTCCGGAAGGCGGTGAAAGAGGCGAAGCAGCGCTACGGGAGAAAACTAGAGTCACAGCTTCAACAGAGTGACTCTAGGAGCCTGTGGCAGGGACTAAGAACAATAACGGATTATAAAGCACCAACATCCGGTATGACGAACGTGGACGCGACTCTGGCAGACGAGCTCAACACCTTCTATGCTCGCTTCGAGGCTGCAGCTAAAGACGCTAGCGATGCTAATGCTAACGGCGCTAATGCTAACGGCGCTAACGGCTGCAGACAGGAAGACACTGCCAGCACCGGGAACGCGCTCATCATCTCCGAGCACGACGTGAGGAGAGCCTTCAAGAGAGTGAACACCAGGAAAGCAGCAGGACCAGACGGCATCTCAGGCCGTATCCTCAGAGCCTGCGCAGACCAGCTAGCACCTGTGTTCACTGAGATATTCAACATCTCTCTATCTCAGTCGGTGATCCCCACATGCTTCAAAGAGTCCATTATTTTTCCTGTCCCGAAGAAACCACATCCTGCTTCCCTCAATGACTATCGCCCTGTAGCCCTCACCTCAGTAGTGATGAAGTGCTTTGAACGCCTTATCAGAGACTTCATCATTTCTTCACTACCCGACACACTGGACCCACTACAGTTTGCATACCGTCAGAACCGCTTCACAGACGATGCAATCTCTCATCTCCTCCACACATCACTCACTCACCTGGACACTAGGAAAGGGAATTATGTTAAAATGCTTTTCATCGACTACAGCTCTGCTTTTAATACCATAATTCCCTCCACACTCACCACCAAGCTGGAGCACCTGGGACTCAGCTCATCTATATGTCAGTGGATCTCCAATTTTCTGACTGGCAGACCACAGGCAGTAAGGATGGGCGAACATGTCTCAGCTACACTCACTCTCAGCACTGGAGCCCCCCAGGGTTGTGTTCTGAGCCCCCTGCTGTACTCTTTGTACACCCACGACTGCGTGGCCACTACCAACTCCACCTCCATCATCAAGTTTGCTGACGACACCGTCGTGGTCGGACTGATCACCAACAATGATGAGTCGGACTACCTAGAGAAGATTGGAAATCTGGAGAACTGGTGCCAGAGGAACAATCTCCTCCTGAACGTCAGTAAGACAAAGGAGCTGATAGTGGACTTTAGTACAAAGCAGGAGAGGAACTACCAGACCCCCGTCATCAACAGGAGCCCAGTGGAGAGAGTGGACAGCTTCAGATACCTCGGTGTTCACATCACGCAGGACCTGTCATGGTCCTGTCACATCAACACCGTGGTGAAAAAAGCCCGGCAGCGTCTCTACCACCTCAGACGCTTTTAGACTGCTCTCCAAGGTGCTCAGGAACTTCTACTCCTGCACCATAGAGAGCATCCTGACGGTAAACATCACGACCTGGTTCGGGAACAGCACCATGCAGGACAGACGAGCTCTACAGAGGGTGGTGCAATCAGCCGAGCGCATCATCCGCACTGAGCTCCCTGACCTGCACTCCATCTACAGCAAGCGGTGCTGGACTAAGGCCAGGAAGATCATGAAGGACCTCAGTCACCCCAGTAATGGACTGTTCTCTTTGTTGCGGTCTGGGAAGAGATTCCGCTCCCTAAAGGCCAACACAGAGAGGCTGAGGAGGAGCTTCTTCCCGCAGGCGATAAGGTCTCTCAATCACACCTCCACACAGGACTAATAACATCTTTTAAGCTCACAACACTGACTGGACAATCATGGACACATTCATACACACTTGCACTAAATATTTATACATCTGGACAATTGCACATGTCACCTTTCATGCATATTTGCACAACCACTGACACTTTAATTCTATATACGTACATATATACTCTATCTACCCTATATTTTGCAATATTTTATTATGCCCTTATTGTACAGTTAATTTTACTAGTTAAAATTATTTCTTTAGTATTTCCTTTTTATTGATTATTTATTTTACGTACAAGCTTTTATTTTCTTTTTAAGGTCACTGGCGGTCGTATAAGCATTTCACTGCATATGATACTGTGTATGACTGTGTATGTGACAAATAAAATTTGAATTTGAATTTGAGATAAGTGAAATGTGCACTAAAGTACAGTAAGGATCAGACCCCCCCCCTCCCCCTTGTAGATTATAAATGAATACACATTGTGTATTAATGCTAAAGGTCATGGATTGTTAGTGACCTTTAGCTTTAAAGGTCCCCCCCCCACACACACACACAAAAAAAGAAAAAAAATGTGACCACACCTTTTTTACAATTTGACCATTGACCATAACTGATTAAACGTGTGTGACTGTTGACATGGCAAAGTGTCTCTGACTTTTTCAACATTAAACATAAACTATATCAGCTTTTCATCTTGTGCACGGTGGCGTAGTGGCGCAGTGACCTCGCACCGCTAGGGTCCGGGTTCGGTTCCCACTTTGTGCACTGTGTGCATGGAGTTTGCATGTTTTCTCCATGTTTGGTGGGTTTCCGTCCACAGTGCAAAGACATGCAGATTCGACTAATTGGTGTTTATAAATTGCTTGCAGTGTGTGAGAGTGTGTGTGTGCACCTGTATGCCCTGTGATGGATTGGCACCCCGTCCAGGCCGTACTACATCTCGTACTTTGAGCCCCCTGGGACAGGCTTCCTGTGAGCCTCTACACGACTCTAGAGTATTAGTGAGTGAGCTTGTGATTCTTTAATTAGGAAACTTGGCACTTGGTTGGCACTTGGCACTTCTGAAATAACAGCGCTGAAGTGAATTTTAACACGCTGGAGTCGTTTTAAGACAAAACTTCATCTTTATCTAGTACGTACCCCACCTTTTACCCCGAGTTTCCAGGAACCCCCCCCCCTCATTGACCCCACACAGGATAAGCGGTTTAGATAACGGATGGACGTAAGTAAGAGAACCGTTACACAGAAAGCAGTTTAGAATCAGAACCCAGAACCCACAGTGTTATGATGCAGCACATGATTCTGCCACAGTCTACATTATAACCCTGACTGTGTTTTTCTTTCCTCAGACTGGGTGTTTGGGCCTCGTACGGCGAACCGACGGAGCAAAAGCGACGTGAGCTGCATCACGGCCGGCGGCAGCGAGATGAACGAACTCCCGCGACTCCTGGAAACAAACTACATTATTACCCATAATCACTCCGTCTGCTCAAGCAGCGTGAAGCCCGAAGAGCTGGTCGTGAACATCGACGAACCCTCGCACCCCCCTCTCGTGTCCCCTCCGCGATCCGGGACCTAGCGGCTTCAGTTTCCGCTGCGTTGTTTAGATCCCTCGGGATGAAGACGTGAGGGGGGGAGGGGTGTGAGGAAAAGACGTCTGCTGGGAGGAAACGGAGCGTGACGTTACGGGAATCAGTGCGATACACTCTCGCTACACACCTCAGCTGTGGAACTGGGCTACACAGAGGGGGGCCTGAACCCTGATTCAGCCTGGATGTAGGTTTTAACGGAGGTGTGTGTGTGTGTGTGTGTGTGTGTGTGTGTGTGTGTGTGTGTGTGTGTGTACCAGACCGTTGGTATCGCCATGAATTTAAAGACATTGCAGTTTTTCCATTGTGTCTCTGTCTTTTATAACAAGTTTGTTCATTTTTAGCTTATCACTCACACACACACACACACACACACACACACACACATACTGTACACACACGCTCTCTATTGTTGGCTATTGCTTTGCCTTGATCCTTTCTCTTGTGATCTCTCCCACTACGTTCTTCTTCTTACACAGTGCTTTAGATGCCAGGAGTCGGTGCGCTCATCAGATCTCAGTCTTTAGTAAAAGTAAATCTACAAATATATTTATAACCATATTAAAGTTAGACAAATTAAATACACACTGGTGCATGATGTCAGACCACAGGACTCACTGGGAAGGTCACCTGACTCACACATCATTATGGGTTTTATATGTAAATATACAACACAGACTTTTCATGTTTATAATTGATTTTTGTGCTACGATACAGGAGGAAGTGTAGAAACATGGAGATCTCGTTTTTGAGTTCAAATAGGATGAGTGATGCACAAACTGAAGAACACAGACAGAAAGGAAGTTACTGAAAACCAAAAGACATTCAGGATGATCAGTGACGTTTACGAAGCAAAAAAAAAACATTCGGTGTTTCAATATATATAATGTATAAATGTTACATGTGTTAATTCATCTTTGTCTATACTCCATTTAATAAGGGCTATGTTTCTCAACTGTGTGTGTGTGTGTGTGTGTGTGTGTGTGTGTGTGTGTGTGTGTGTGTGTGAGATGAGCTTAGTAATGAAAGTTCTAGTTTTGAGATTTTAAAGTCTAAATAAATGTTAATAATCCATCTAAAAGTCTCATTTTTAATTCATCTCTCAGTGGCAGCTCGGACAGAAGTCTGACTGTTGGAAGACTAGATTAGATTACATTACATTACATTAGATTAGATTGGATTGGATTAGTCTAATCTAAGATAGTTTCATGTAATCTAATATAATGTAGCCTAGATTACATTACACTTCATTAGACTACATTAGATTAGATTACACTAAAATAGATTACATTAAAATTGATCTAAAAGCAGTTTAGCAGCAAACTTTGTGAAAACTAATATTTGTGTCATTCTCAAAACTTTTGGCCACGACTGAATCGAGCAGTTTTCTACACTAAAATGTCAATGTTTTGGAAATGATCATGGTATTAATGCTGTAGAGGTTTAATTAACCATCATTTACAGTGGTGTGAAAAACTATTTGCCCCCCTCCTGATTTCTTATTCTTTTGCATGTTTGTCACACAAAATCTTTCTGATCATCAAACACATTTAACTATTAGTCAAAGATAACACAAGTAAACACAAAATGCAGTTTTTAAATGAGGGGTTTTATTATTTAGGGAGAAAAAAAATCCAAATCTACATGGCCCTGTGTGAAAAAGTAATTGCCCCCTGAACCTAATAACTGGTTGGGCCACCCTTAGCAGCAATAACTGCAATCAAGCGTTTGCGATAACTTGCAACGAGTCTTTTACAGCGCTCTGGAGGAATTTTGGCCCACTCATCTTTGCAGAATTGTTGTAATTCAGCTTTATTTGAGGGTTTTCTAGCATGAACCGCCTTTTTAAGGTCATGCCACAACATCTCAATAGGATTCAGGTCAGGACTTTGACTAGGCCACTCCAAAGTCTTCATTTTGTTTTTCTTCAGCCATTCAGAGGTGGATTTGCTGGTGTGTTTTGGGTCATTGTCCTGCTGCAGCACCCAAGATCGCTTCAGCTTGAGTTGACGAACAGATGGCCGGACATTCTCCTTCAGGATTTTTTGGTAGACAGTAGAATTCATGGTTCCATCTATCACAGCAAGCCTTCCAGGTCCTGAAGCGGCAAAACAACCCCAGACCATCACACTACCACCACCATATTTGTTGGCCGAGTGACTCTTCCCCTGTACAAAGTCTCTGCTCAACATAGTCTCCATCACAGTCCATGGGTTTCTTATTACAGGTGTGTAATGTTATCTTCTCCTCCGCTGCAGTTCTCCATCGCTGTAGTCGACGTGTCACTGGCGGTCACCAAGACTCTGAGAACAAAATATTCAGGGTAAGTAACAAGTAGAAAAGATGCTTAAGGAAAAAATGTGTTGGTGTATACAGTAAGTACACATTTTGTAACGCTCAGATCTTATATTTAAGCTAATTACACTAATACGGGGTCTAGAATCTAAATATGGGCTGATAACACTTGCTTCCGGTGTTGCGCAATCTTCGCGGAGCAAGTAAAGACATGCGACAACAAACACAATTATCAAACCAAAGTGGATTTAAGTGAAATAGACAAACAAATAAGGTACAACACAAACCAATATATACAAAATATATACAACTATAAACAAAGTGGTGTAATGTATGCGGGTGTGCGAGTGCGTATGTATGAATGTTCAAGTCCGTGTTATTGTGAGTATGTAATGGTGATGGGGAGAGATGGTTTGGTCTCACCGGTTTAAGATAGTAAATCCGGGAGCGAATGAGAAACGGAATGAGATGGTTATTGTTGTGAGTCCTAGGAAAAGTAATCCACAGCAAATCCACACAATCGCTCTGCTTCATCAGCTGAATCACAGTAGCTTCATCAGCTGATGAGGAAAAACCACGCTGCACTTGGACCATGGTTAACGTCCTTCTTTCGCTGAGAAGAAAGTTTAAAGGTGTTCTCTGACTCGATGTCTTGAGCTCACTTTGTTTATTTATCGGTTTGGGATGTCGGGGTGGGAACTGTTCTTCAAACCTGGAGGATCTCAGGTGAGTTCCTGCATCCCTTCACTGAACATTTAGCTGTAAACATTATTTCTCATTTCTCCATCTGGCAGGCAGGAAAGCTCAGCTGACTTGATGAACATCCTTAATTTCCCTCAGCTCTCCGTCCAGGATTGATTTCTTACTACAGCTTTTTATAGACGCGTTCCAATAGTCACGTTATAAAGGATGTGGGAAATGTTTCGAATAGCTGCAGACAACATTGATGAATACGCAGACTCAGTCTGTGGATTTATCAGGAAATGTGTAGATGATGTTGTACCATCCAAAACAGTGAAAATTTATCCAAACCAGAAACCATGGATAAACAGTGATGTTCGCATGGCACTGGCAGCACGGAACTCTGCCTTTGTCTCTGCTAACACATTGGAATATAAACACGCCACCTACCAACTCCGGAAGACTATTAAATCTGCGAAACGTGAGTACAGGGACAAAGTGGAACAACAATTTGATGATCCTCGAAGAATGTGGCAGGGACTGAATACAATCGCGGACTTCAGAGGGAAAACCAGCACACCGCAGACCACGGCCTCTCTGTGTGAGGATCTAAACGTATTTTACGCTAGATTCGACACAGCGAACACCACGAAACTGGACAGCGAACTTCGCATCATGGATGACGTCAGTGCGCACTCAGTGTCTGAAGAAGATGTAAGGAAGTGCTTCAGACAGGTGAACGCACGCAAAGCCACTGGTCCTGACGGAATCCCCGGCCGTGTCCTTAAATCATGCGCAGCTCAGCTGGCTGGAGTGTTCATGAACATCTTCAACCTCTCCCTCTCTCTGTCTGTAGTTCCAGCCTGCTTCAAAACGGCCACCATAGTCCCTGTACCCAAATCTTCTACCATCACATCCCTGAACGACTGGCGACCAGTAGCCCTGACCCCCATCGTGAGCAAATGCTTGGAGAGACTGGTCAGGAACTTCATCTGCTCTGCGCTGCCGGACTCATTGGACCCTCTACAATTCGCATACCGCCACAACAGGTCCACTGATGACGCCATAGCCCTGACTCTACATACTGCCCTCACCCACCTGGAGAAGAAGGATACGTATGTGAGAATGCTGCTTGTAGACTATAGCTCCGCATTCAACACCATCGTTCCCTCGAAGCTGGACAGGAAACTACAAGATCTAGGACTGAGCACTGGTGCTCCACAGGGGTGTGTACTGAGCCCTCTACTGTACTCACTCTACACATATGACTGCATGGCCACTAGCAGCTCCAACATCGTTGTGAAGTTTGCGGACGACACAACAGTGGTGGGTCTTATCACCAACGGCGATGAGACGGCATACAGGGAGGAGGTCAGTGCCCTGACACATTGGTGCCAGGAGAATCACCTCTCCCTCAATGTCGGAAAGACCAAAGAGCTGATAGTGGACTTCCGGAGGTGTAGAGTTGCACATTCCCCCATTATCATCAACGGCGCTGCTGTGGAGAGAGTGAGCAGCTTCCGTTTCCTGGGTGTTCACATAGCAGAGGATCTCACATGGTCAGTTCATATTAACAAAACAGTGAAGAAGGCGCAGCAGCGACTCTTCTTTCTCAGAAGACTGAAGAGATTTGGCATGAGCCCCCGCATCCTCAGGACCTTCTACCGCTGTGCCATCAAGAGCATCCTCACTGGATCAATCACAACCTGGTACGACAACAGCACCGCCTACAACCGCAAAGCTCTGCAGAGAGTGGTGCGGTGTTCCGAGAGGATAATTGGAGGTGAGCTTCCCGCCCTCCAGGACATCTACAGGAAGCCGTGCCTGAGGAAAGCGAGGAGGATCATCAAAGACTCCAGTCACCCCAGCAACAACATATTTAAACTGCTCCCGTCAGGCAGGAGGTATGGCAGTATCCGGTCCCGAACCAGCAGGCTGAGGGACGGCTTCTATCATCAGGCCATCAGACTGCTGAACACTGACCAATAGGTCTTCATAGACACTACACGGTCACTTTACACTGTCACTTTATAGTCACTAAGCCACTTTCCACTCCATACTGCACATAATTGCCTTTTTGCACAACATTCATTGCGGACATTCTTATACATTATACACAAGTAGACATACTCTCACAAACGTGTGTGTATGTGTATATACATGTATGCATATATGTGTATATGTAGATGTATGTATGTATATATGGATATATGTAGATGTAAATACAGTATATGTGTATATATATATATTATGTATACTTGCATTCACAATTTTTACAATTTTTTTTTTTTTTTTTTATATTATTTTAGTTTATACTATTCTTATACTGTACTATTCATATGCATACGTATTTATTCTTATAATTGTACACCACTATTGCTTGTGTAGCTTGCACATAAGAATTTCACTCACGTGTACTGTACCAGTGTACCAGTAACGTGACGTGACAATAAAAGTGATTTGATTTGATTTGATGTACAATTAGAAGTTGTAAAGAAATGGGATTATGGTTATAGGACACACTGCAGCAGACAAAGAAACTTCTGTCTCCAGGGCGATGTTGCGTTTACACATCTACAGTATGTCGTATGCCGTCTTGCTATTGGTGGGTTTTGAGCGACTGATGTAGTAACTGTAAGAGCTAACAGCGCTGTTCGCAACCTACAGATTTGGAAAGTGTAGGTTTTTTATGTGAAAGAAAAGTCAGACTGAGACCCGTACAGAGTGGAAACCCGGCTTCAGGCTACTTACCAGCAAGATTTCAACAATGAAAGCTGTTTGACTATGAGCGCCCCCTAGTGGCAGCCGGATCATCGTGAAAATGAAGTCGCACTCATCATCAAACTTCTAATCATCATCAAAAATTACAATCTCAAATCTTCTAAATTAACTTCAGAAGAAGGAAGACAATGTGAAGTTACAGTTTCGCCTCTGACACTGGAGACTCCTTCATTTCACGCGTCCATAAACCTGCTGTCTTTTCATCGTTTCAGTTAAATCTGACTTAAAGCGGCTCACGCTAATCCTGTATTAGCATCTGAGATCTTTTACGCGTTTTGGTCAATTTACACTTAAAGCCGTATCAGGGTGAAGGGGGCGGAGTCCTCAGTGTCGTCATAGGAACCCTCAGTCAGACACACTCCCGTATTTTATATTGTAAAACAACAGCAACGACAACAAAATCTAGGACATGCTTCCATCCTGTGTGTGTGTGTGTGTGTGTGTGTGTGTGTGTGTGGCCGAGGGAAAAATGTGTCACGAGAGATTTTCTCAGTCCACTGGATTGCCTTTTACTAGGTTGAGAGTGAACCATCATTCACGCACGCACACACACAGAATGTAGGCCAGGAGAGTTTGGCGAGTTGGGACGTGTGTATTTGGTTATAGAGAATGCTCAGAGGTAAAGTCCTGGGCAGGAATTTGCTTTGGGAAACCACACGCGCGCACACACACACACACACACACACACACACACACACAGGTGTATAGCTTCAGCTTAAGGAAAAACCTAGGGGAGAAAAAAAAATATTTTATAAATATGACCATAGTGTATATGTATAAGACATACTGTCTAATGAAAGAGGTTGAGTGTGTGTGTGTGTGTGTGTGAGAGAGAGAGAGAGAGAGAGAGAGATTCAGAATTAAGCCTGTGGCATTGCAGTGCTGTAAACATTTATCATCTACATTATATTCAGAACAACAGGAGAAACAGTTAAGGTCATTTAGGTTTTATTTTTTTGGAGTTGGTGAGACAGAAGCCAACACCGCCCCCTGTGGACCAAACTGTGCAAGTCCCGCTGACCTTGAACAAAAAAAAAACTCTGGCTCACCGGAGTGTAACAGCTTCAGGGCTGAAAGTTTATCAACCTTGGAAAAGGCAGAACAAACCATTCTGGAGGTTTTATCTTTTTATAATGACTTTTCAATTCAATGCTATTTGTATAACACTTTTAACAATTGTCATTGTCGCAAAGCAGCTTTACACAATCAAAAGAATTATTTAAGTGTGTATGAGATGTGAATGTGTATGAATCAAAATGATCAGGTCGTCCCTGATGAACGAGCCGAGGGCGATGAGGGAAAAACTCTCTGAGATGGTGATAGGAAGGAACCTGGAGAGGAACCGGATTGAACAGGGAACCCATCCTCATCTGGGTGATAACGGATAGCAGGGATTGATCTGCACTCATACTGTGTGTTAGGAGGCTGGAGGTTCAGTATAACAGGAGATGTGGAGAAGTTCATATGGAGTCCAGTTGGTTATTGGAGGATCAGGTAGACTGTAGGAAACTCCAGTCCTGAACTATCGAGCGACTGCAGTCACGAGTCCTCAGAGGAACAGCTGTCTGTATCAGCCGAGGACAGGACCGTCTTCATGGTAAAGTGGAACCGTCCCTGGTCTACACATTTACTGTAGAGTGTAAGCAGGGACTCCAGCAGGACCAACTATAACAGCGTAAGAAGAAGGGAGAGACAGAAGGAAACAGAGACATGAGGGGGAACTGGGATGTAAAGCGACCAATCTTTTCACCATCGAATCAAGTTCCTCGCTCACGTTATAGAGACTATAAACTTCCATTCCCTCACCAGTGTCTCTCCATCATCTCTCACCATCACCAGTTACCCCAGACAGATGCTGATGATCGTCAGTTTAATATATACTTTTAAATACAATCATTACGTGAAGCAGAAACAGCTGCGTATTACTTTTATTACATTTAATTGTTTTTTAAATGTGCTATATACTGTAAATAAACTAAACTATACCCATGATGTATATATGTATGTACTTGTGTGTGTGTGTGTGTGTGTATATACTCAGCAAAAAAAGAAACGTCCTCTGACTTAACTGTTTTTACTTTCAGTAAACTTAATGTGTAAATATTTGTATGAACACTAAAAGAGTCGACACCATAAGACATAAAGTAAAAATGTTTCCCAATGTGTCCCTGAATGAAGAGAAGCTCAAAATCAGTCAGTACCAGTCAGTATCTGGTGGCCACCAGCTGCTTGAAGTACTGCAGTGCATCTCCTCCTCATGGACTGGACCAGATTTGTCAGTTCTTGCTGTGAGATGGAGGGATTGTGTGTTCCTGGTGTGACTCGGGCAGTTGTTGTGGCCATCCTGTACCTGTCACGCAGGTGTGATATTCGGATGTACCCATCCTGTGCAGGTGTTGTTACACGTGGTCTTCCACTGCGAGGATGATCAGTTGTCCTTCCTGTCTCCCTGTAGCGCCGTCTTAGGCGTCTCACGGTGCGGACATGGCGATTTATTGCCCTATAGCCACATCAGCAGTCCTCATGCCTCCCTGCAGCATGCCTAATGCACGTTCACGCAGATGAGCAGCGACCCTGGGTGTCTTTCTTTGGGTGTTTTCACAGTCTGTAGACGAGTCTCTTTAGTGTCCTGCGTTTTTACAACTGTGTCCTTAAATGTCTACTTTCTGTAAGCTGTTAAGGTCTTAACGAGCATTCCACAGGTGCATGTTAATTAATTGATTATGGTTAATTGAACATGCATGGAAAACATTGTTTAAACCCTTTACAATGAAGATCTGTAAAGTTATTTGGATTTTTACAACATTATTGTTGAAATACACAGTCCTGAAAAAATATATATATATATTTCATTTGTTATTTTTAACTAACACTTGATCCCTGGAGGCTCCGAAGACAATAAAGACAGGAACACTAAACGTGGGGAGTTTTTCCTTAAATGTGTCCATTTATTTATTTATTCTTGTTTAAAGATTAACATAAGATTAATTCTAATAGACTTCAAGCTACTAGCAGCACTCTAGACATCCTCTGGTTCTGATTAGTCAGTCAATACCCTTGTGTGCCAGTAGGGGTGCAGTCGAGCATCATCTGTAGATGGAGTGGCGCAGGTGGAGGCAACATGCCAGACAGTAATGGATTCCCACTGGGCCTCGTTCTGTGGTTTATTTGTGTTTCTTTCTTCTTGTTCACAGAAGAGACAGACCTATACCTGAGCACGCATGTTGATTCACAACATGAACTGAAGTTAAAATGCATCAGAGCCGGCTGAGAGCCCTTCATTTCCCAAACATGTGTCGCACCTTATCCTGGAACTTTTACTACAGTCTGAACCCTGAGAGTGTCTTTTAAAGGAAGAGACGCATCATTAAAGTAGTTTCAGCTTCATTAACGACATTAAGAAATCTCTCTCGACATCCTCAATCATTGAATTTTTCATATAGAGGTGGAAATTAATAATTAACACATATTAAGCGCTTAAAACAGACTGTTAGTTAGCTGGACATGAACCAGGTATAATGTAACGAACGTTTATTGAGTTCATTCACATCGGAGAGCTGCACGTGCTGTTTAACGCGCTTCGTCCGAATCGACCTGGTGCAATAACGTCAGTGTGAAGCACTACACACGCTCCTCGATTGTCTTATTGTTTCATTTTAATGTAATGATGAATGTAAACACATCGGACTCTGAGGGTGAACTCTTCAGGGGTGTGACGTCTCCGCCCCCCGTGTTTAACACTCCAGTCTCTCGTGCAGGTCACTGAGCCTGAAACGGCAAACAGGAAACCATTCAGTTACGACCTCATGGAAACGTCTCGCTGTTGGAGAAACAATGAGTCATTTTAGAACAGTTTAGAGAGCACCATCTGTAGGATTATAGAGGAACTGCAGCATATTACCACCTCAAAAGCCAAACATGTATAAATGATAAATCTCCAACCCCAGTGTCACCATCCGACCTCACTGCCACGTGGTGTTTATTTATAAATCAGAAGTAAATGTGGACGCTCTTCGCTGCTCTCGTGCTCAGCGCTCACCTCCGAGTGCAGCAGAAGAGGCAGGGAGAGGATCGCTCGTCCACGCGGTAACATCCCGAGTTCGGGTGATCTTTACACTCGGAGATAAAAACCTGGAGCTCAGAAACTGGGTTTCCGTCCAGTTGCTGCTGCTGGAAACAAAACAAAAGAAATACACCAGGTCATTACAAGAGTGGACTTTCAGGAGGTTTGGTTAAAAGATTGATCTGATCTACAGTAGGCGCGGTCCGTTACCTTGATGGTCTCGTAGGTGTCCGTGATTAGTGTGATGAAGAGACTGAGCACCATGTAGATGAAGAGCGAGACGAATGTGTACAGGTAACCCCGACTGAACAGCCACACCAGGTAACTCTTCTGCTGCATGTTCTTAAAGGTGGCGAACATGTCGTCCCCGTTAATCAGCGAGAACAGGCACTCGGACACCGTGTTCAGGGTGCGGAACTGTGGGACGAGACAAACAGACGAGGACGAGCGTCACAGTTCCCGCATGTTTTTTCGTAACCCATTTAATAATGTTTGAAAAAAAAAAAAAAAACGAAATATTACTCAGTTTAATTTACATTTAAAACAGTTCTGGTTGCACAATCTCCAAAAAATAGTAACATGACAGTAAATTTGCCAAGTAGTTTAAATAAATGGAAGGTTGTGGTGTAAAAGTTATCAGATCCATCAGTAGAGAAATATTATGCAAAACAAACATCAGATAACAGATTTTTGTGACTCGTTATATTCTCAGCAGCAATTAAATTCATTTTTAAATTAACAATTAAAATCATTAATATCCCCATTTTGAGCCATGATGAAACATAAAACACAAAAAATAATGATCAGCGCAAATTAAATTGGACTGTGTTTCACAGAACAGACAGTTTGCTTGGATCCAATGTGCGCACATCACAGCTGGGTACACATCATTCAGCTTTAATATTACACACACACACACACACACACACACACACACACACGAGATGCAGGAACAGTGTGCGAGTCCGGTAGTAGCGCAGTCAAGTTTTCTGCCTTAAAGCTATTCAATTCTACAAATAAATCCATCGAAAAGCAAACAAATACCCCCCCACCCTCCTCCCCCTGACTATGGACCCTTAAGTCACTGTCGACCACCATCTCGATGCTATGCAAACCCTGGACAGCACCACTCTTAGAAAGATGAATCCATATTTGAAAATGGCTCTGGTCTGATTTTTAAAGGTAAATCTTGTGTCTCCACGCGGTCCTGAAAACAACGTCAAAATAAAGGACAAAACCTGCTGATAAATAAGTCGCTCACTGACGTTCAACCACCGCAAACGGCACGCACCTTCTCGTGGTAGGGCCCGAGTACGATCCAGCCGCAGAAGCAGTAGCCCAGGTAGATCATGGCGGCGCAGCAGCTGAACCGGATCACGTTGGGGAACGCCGCTCTCAGGGTGATGATCAGGATCTGTGGGTTGGGAAGAAGGAGGGAATATCTCGGCTGAGTTTGGACTAAAATAAATAAATAAAAGCAAATCGGTCACCGTGTACGAGTTTAAGATTAATCTTGATTAGCTGATGTAGAACTCCTCTCGAGAGGAGGCTCACGTTGTATTTCTTGAAGTAGCCCATGTAGCGCAGGACGCCGATCCACACCAGCATGGTGCCGGTGCCCAGGAAGATGCTGCAGATGTCGTAACTCGTCAAAGCCTGACAAAAGCAACACGGTGTAATCAGGACATCTCAGTCGACAACCCCAAATACGTGTGTGTGTGTGTGTGTGTGTGTGAGAGAGAGAATGGAACTGTACTTTAAGCTGGATAGCGATTTTGAGCACCGAGCCGGTGATGGTGAGGATGTCGCTTATAATGATGAGGATGTACCAGCCATTAATAAACTCCATCCGGTCGGACCAACACACTCGCTTCCCATAATGCTTCAGGAAGAAGGTGGTGTACTCCTTTATGCAGGAACACACACACAGTGAAACCCTTAACCACTTCCTTTAAATTATTAACCATCAATTAATCAGATACAGCAGTAAAGTGAGTCTGTGTAAAATATTTAACGTGTGTGTGTGTGTGTGTGTGTGTAGGCCAGGGGTAGCTCAGTGGTTAAGGCATTGAACTACGGTTCGGAAGATCCCAGGTTCAAACCCCACAACCACCAAGTTACCACTGTTGGGCCCTTGAGCAAGGCCCTTAACCCTCAACTGCTCAGATGTGTAATGAGATAAAAATGTAAGTCGCTCTGGATGGGGGCGTCGGCCAAACGCCGTAATGTAAATATAAACAGTAAAAAAGGAGAAGAAAACACAAGAGGGAACAGCGTATTTAGTTACACAAATAATTACTACTCTGATTCTATTAGTCTTCTGTTTCTGTTAGAAAATTATTCCTGTAAAAATAAGCTTAACTCGAATATAACCAAGTTGTTTTTGATGACACACACACACAGAGAGAGAGAGGAAAGTATTCACAGTGGTTCACTTTTTCCACATTTTGTAGTTACAGTCTTATTCCAAAATGGATTAAATTCATTATTTTCCTTTGAATTCAACAAACAATACAACATAACATGAAAAGAGTTTGTTTGAATAAATAAATAAATAAATAAATAGAAGAAATCACATGTACATATGTAATTATTTACACCCTTTGCCATGACACTCAAAATTGACCTCAGGTGCTTCCTGTTTCTACTGATCATCCTTGAGATGTTTCTACAACTCGCCTGGAGTCCACCTGGTAAATTCTGTTGATTGGACAGGATTTGGAAAGACACACACCTGTCTATATAAAGGTCTCAGAGTTAACAGTTATGTCAAAGCACAAACTAAACCATGAAGTCTAAGGAACTGTCTGTAGACCTCCGAGACAGGATTGTATGGAGGCACAGGTCTGAGGAAGGGAACAGAAAACTTTTTGCAGCATTAAAAAGGTCCAGATGAGCACAGTGGCCTCCATTATCCATAAATAGAAGAAGTCTGGAACCACCAGGACTAGAGCGGGCGAGAGAGGAGACCCTTCCAGAAGAACAACCACCATCTCTGCAGCACTCCTCCACTCCTCATGACGGACACCTGGACCGACGCCGACTCTACGTCACCATCAGCCTCGTCTGAATTTCTGGTCCTGATGGACGTGCTGATTCATTTTACATTTTTTTGCGTGAAATCAAACTGATTTATCTGCCTAAAATATATTTCTACTAAGAAGTAAAGATTACTATTATTAACACCTGCTCGAGTGTACAAAATAAGTGAAGAATCTTTCTTTCAGAGGCACTCACACACTGCAGCTGAACCCCGGTGCTCACTGAGCGCGTGCAGAGGATCAGAGACGCCAGGCAGGTGAGGATGATCACCACGTCGAACAGCACCGTGTAGTAGATGTTCTTAGGGGCTGGTGGGGAAACGAACAAAGAGTAATGAGATTAAATCCCAAAACATCCTCCCTAATCCCGTCTAACAGGCGTTAGGTGTCACTGCCATCTACTGGAGAGTGATTATTTTCCTAGATCATCATGTTCCGGAGTGATTAATTCCCCTCATATCACTGGAAGTGAGACGCTAACGCTATTTATTCTTCATCAGTGATCGTGCTTTAAAAACCAAGAAACAGCACATGAGTGTGAACTCGTCTGTCCTGAACACGTACAGGGTCGACACTGGAGACTCCTTCCATCCACGACACAAACACATTTCACTTTACAGGACAACGTTCTCATTAGCACCCGCTGTACCGGTTCCTCAGGGGGAGCCGTTACTATAGAAACCATGAAAATAAAGTTATATATATACACACACACATACACTATATATATATATATATATTTTTTTTTTTAACCCCCCAATAAAATATCATAATAGCCATAATAAACAAAAATCTTTTTAAAAAGTCACTTCCTCAGCACAAATGTACTATGTGTCTGGAAAAAAAAAAAAAAAAAAAAAAAAAAAAAAACAGCTTCTTGTGGTGTAGATGTCTAATCTACTATAGACACGCCCCTAAATGACATGTGGCTCCGCCCCAAAGTCAGTCCATAATCAGATCTTTTGCGAAAGTTTCACTTTGCTTTGTGGTGGGAAAAGAATTTTTAAAGGTTAAAAAGGAAAGGTTGCGACCTTCCTTGATGATGATTAGCCCAGGTTAGCATACTGGTTAGCTAACGCCAATTGTTGTGTCTGGGGGCGGAGCTTATTCAGCTTCACATAACATGAGTGTTAGTGAGCTAATCTTTCCAAACTCTGACCAGTTTTACCCAACGCATCTAAACTTGTGACCTTCAGCTGCATTACAGTCACATTTTATTGATGCGTAACACTGTGTGTGTGTGTGTGTGTGTGTGTGTGTGTGTGTGTGTGTGTGTGTGTGTGTCCACGTGGATGGGTGATGTTTAGGAAAAAGTTATGATCCATGCACAGTGGAATCTCAGACTCACAGGCTCCTGTGACTTTCCAGTCTCTGCACTCGTTGATGTCCACGTCGTTGTCCAGGTCCACCCTGATCCGGCCGCTGTGGGCGCGGTTATCGAAGGTGATCTGCGTCCAAGAGACGTGAAACAGGAGATAAACAGAAAGTTAACGAGATGAAGAGGAAGAAAAGAGAAATAGAGAAGCTTTTAAAGCATTTCTGTTGAGATTATTAATCAGGAATGTGTCATGAAGGACATGGAATGAGGAAGTGCTCGGGGTTATTCACCGCCACGGAACGTCCACACTCATTGTCTTTCCTACAAACAGACCAACAGAAAGAGGAAGTAGAGAGGAAACAGGAGAGGTCTACAGTGCCAGCGTGCGGGTCGAGTGGGAGTAAAGAGAGAATCTGAGGAGCGACATGGACGCACCGCGATGCTGAAGTCGTAGCAGTCAGGGAGCTCGTGGTGCTGCACCGTCTGCAGGTTAATGGCCTTCAGGGTGAAGTACACGTTCACCTCCAGCAACCTGAACAGCACGTTAAATACAACAACAGATGGGGGAAAAAATAATGTAAATAAACAACAAAGCACTAAAGTCCCACACCAGTAACTTTAGGAATTGTGTAGATTTGATTTATCCAAGCTACAGGGAATAAGAGCCGCCCCTGACCACGCCCACTTTTAGTGCTGTACTTAAAGTATAATTGAACATTACGAATTAGAAGATATAATAAGAGAAGAGGTTGTAAAGTTTATCTTCCACTGAAGTAGACAAAATCCAGCTTAAACCAGAAGATTAGCGTAGCAGAACTAGCTTGAAACTGGGCATCGAGTGTATAAAAAACTTTTACTTTTGATAAATAAATTTAAATCTTAGTCTGATCAATATATTTACTTTACCTTTTGAATCCGGGATGTTTCATTGTGCCCTAATTTACAATAAACCTGTATTTTTTTATTATTATTTATATTTTCTGATGTTATTTGTAATGTAAATAAATAAAAAAAAAAAACATTTGTCAGCTTCTGATCTTCATGGCAGTCGAGCATCATCAGTTATATTAATATACATGTGTATAGTGTGTACTGTACGTGTGTGTGTGTGTGTATTTATAAACCCTGTTACCGTTTGAACTGCAGTGTGAAGTTGGACAGGAGTGTGTCGCCTACAGGGGGTAACGTCTGGGCCGGATAAATCTCCAGGCATTCTGGGAATAAAACCAGCAACATTCCAAAACATATAGGTTAAATATTATTATTATTATTATTATTATTATTATTATTATCACACTGGGACATGGACAGGGTTAGCTCACTGCTGAACGTATCGGACTACGGTTTGGAACGTCCCAGGTTCAAATCCCACGACCACCAAGTTGCCCCTGTTGGGCCCTTAACCCTCCTTAAAGTCGCTCTGGATGAGGACGTCTGCCTAAATGTGACACACTGCGTGTGTGCGTTACCTTCCTCCACCTTGGCGTCGATCTCGAAGGTCTCGTTGCCGGGCGAGATGCTGCCGTTGTGGTAGAACTGCTGGCAGATGAGCAGAGGAGTGTAGAGACGAGCGTCCTTCTCGTACGCATGGTTCCCCACGGTGATGTTCTGCAAACGCAGGAACTAGCAGGAGAAGACCAACGCAGCATTAGATACACTGTAGGTCACAACACTGTAGGTTTAAAGGATATGCAAGACTTTGTTGATTCTGTGTTTGTAATAAAACTGTAAATCCCATCACATCATGATTCTCACACGACACGCATCATGATACATTAGGTTTACTTAAAGACAGGCTTACTTTACATTTAAATAAAAACTGTTTAAAATGCCTTTTACAGAAAGGTGGCATGTAAAGTTAACATTTATCAATTTTAAATTCCAACTACAAAGTTTCACCACAAACCGTTGACTCTTATGAGAAAGAGCTTTGATGTGAGCGTCTTCAACCCGTCCTCCGTTTCCTCTCAGACACTTGAGCAACATTTTAGCCAAAGTGACAACTAATAAATCAAACCGATACGATCTCGGCCTCGGCCCAGCCGGCTCAGGGTGTGAAGCGGATCAGACGTCTAGCCGAGGTCACATACGCTACACGCCGTCAGATGTAGCAAACACTCGAGTACACACAGTTCCCTTTAAGTACACTCAGTGTCACGTCTGTCCTACACTCGCGCAGAAACCAGGCAGCCCATTAGACCAACAGACGCGGACAACCGGCACGACATTTCAGACTCAGAGGATTTTACACACTGTATAGAGGACGTGTGATCATTTCACACAATATTAACTGCAGCATTTAAACAAAGATGCTGAATTCAGTCAGTTGGAAAAATAAAATTGTATTTAAAAACAGGTCAGAAAACCTAGTGACAATTTATCACAATGTTGATATTTTATCATCATCATCATCATCATCATCCACATACTGTAGTTTTAATTCCCAACAACGAGGACACAGTTCACTTCAACCAAAGAAAATTAAATACATTTTAAGCAATTATTAGTAATTATCATAATCGTATTTTAAAGTTCTCCATTAATGATGAGAAAGTTTTACAAAAATTCCTTAAAGAAAAAAAAAAAAAAAAGTACATAATTTTTCCTCTCATTTTTAGCTCACAACAAGTGCCATGTTAAAATTTTTTTGATTCTATTAGATCTTTATCTTATATAGCCTATACAGTGCTAAAAAATAACCTTCTGGACTCTTCTTTCTTAAAAAAAAAAAAAAGAATAAAACCTCAAATAGGTGGGACGATCTCATATGTTACGGAAAATGAATTAAGATAAATTCTAAAAATGTGGGGATGATTAAAGACGTTAATGTGAGCAGTAAATAACTTATTTAGTTATTAAAAATAAATAAATAAATAAAATATATATATATTTTTATTTTTTTTTAATAACTAAATAAGTTATTTACTGCTCACATTAACGAGACTATATATCACACTTATATATTCTTTCTTATGTAAAGAAATGAAAGCATCTAGACAAATTAAACAGATTTGACGTCACCATGATCTGTTGCTAATTTGGAAATAAATCTGATTGTGTATTTAGAAACATCAAGCTGCATTAGAACATCATAACACTGTGCTTTAGGTGTGTGTGTGTGTGTGTCCACCTGCTGGACGATGTAGGACAGGTGTGTGTAGACCTCGTTTTGCGTGTACAAGGCGTAAGCTTTAGCGTTGCGATCGTACTCCTTAGTGTTCTGCTCTCTGTAATCCTTCAGGAACAGGTGCTTGAAGGTCATCAGGTTCTCCTCCTTAAACGTCACCACCATCTGATTACTCAGGCCGAAAGACACCAGCTGAGGAGACAGAGAAGTTCGGCTGCACTAACACGAAGACGTCCTGCATTGAGCAGAGACGAACTTTACTCGCTTATCTCTTCGTGTTCATTTAAACAAACTGACGGCGCGTCGCCGAGGACTGATGTCTGGGGTTCGAGTGTGAGGAAATCAAAAGACGGAGGAATATTAAAGGACACTTTCTATATTTTGTAAAGCAATGCTGTGACAACTGTTGTATAAATAAAAGTGAACTGACACGGAGGAATAACGCGAGTTCATTTATCCATGATGTCGCCGCCACGTTACTGCGTGCAGCTACACATATTTTTCCTAAGTTATTCAAGAGTGTGTGTGCAAGATACACAAAAATGTTGATAAAAAAAAATTTACCCAAATTACACTTAAACTACATTTAACTACATTATCCTTAAATTACAAAGCGTACTTAAGCTAAAGCATTATTAAACTACAAAGCATTCTTACATTTTATACTTAAACTACTAACTGTATTCACATTAATTATCCTTAAACTAAAGCCTACATAACTAAGCCATCCTGAAAAGCATCACATACACAGCATAATTACATCAAATTACACTTAAACTACAGCGCACACTTACACTAAATTATCCTTAAATTACAAAGCGTACTCACACATTACACTTTGCATTAAACTACAAACTTTATGTTAAATTATTCTTAAGCTATGAAGTGTGCTTGTACTAAATTATACCTAAACTACAAAGAATACTTGCGCTGAATTATCGTTAAACTACAAAAGCATACTTACAGTATAGTTACCACCTGCATTTATGTAAAATTATCATTAAACTACAAAGAGTACTTGCACTTAATTATACTTAAACTACAATGTGCACGTATATTTAAAATTACATTTAAACTACAAATCATAACTGTGAAAAATTACTACATTACAATGTGCACTTATACTTTAATCTAAATCAACAAATTGTACTTGCACTCAAAATAAAACTTGTACATCAAAGCATATTTCAACTTGCACTTCTACAGAGTATACTTACACCTGGAGATACACTACAAAATAAACACAACTAAAGAACTGAACATGGGTTTAAGCTACGTTAAGGTGGAAATAATTTGCGTTTGTGTAACTGAATTACATTTAATATATCCAAAGTACTACAGTATATCCATACTATACTTCAAAACGCATCTCTACTAAAAAAAAGAATACTTCTACATTTATTTCTACTTTTTAAAAAAAAACTACTTTACCACTCCCTAAACAAACATAATTTGGTTAAACAAATGTAATAATGATTAAAGCTCCTAAAAGTAAACATGCTCAGCAGACCTGGATGGTGATGACGGCGATCTTGATGATCTGCAGCATCAGCTTCCAGGGCTTCCTGCCGCGAGCTCGGTACTTCTCGCAGGGGTTCATGAAGAAGTATTTCAGTTTCCTCCTGAAGCTCTCCACCTTCTGACGCTCCTGATGGGCCAGTGACTCCGCCCACAACGTGCTGCTATTGCGGTTAAAATCATTAAAGGCCAGGTAGGAAGCATCGGAGTCGTCCATGTCTGAAATCACACCCGCCCACACACACACCAATCACAAACACTGATTAATGGGCGTGTACGTGTGAGATCATGTGATCCATACATGATTTCCTTTGCAAGTTAATCCAGGTCTCAGAGCTCCACCAAAGTGTGTGTTATTACCCAGCTGAAATACTCACCCTGTTCCAAATGCACCGTTTCAGCGTCTATGCAAATGAGCTACTGCTAAGCCACAGGTTTATCCTCCAGAGGACAGCGGAGAGCTACAGTAAGCAACGAGTCAGGGGGAGGTACTGTATCTTCTGATATGAGGTCACAACAGGGGGAAATCTAATCGACTTGTTTAAACCCGGGTCATTATAAAAAGGGGAAAAGAACAAAAAGAGACGAATGTTTCTGTCCTCACTTTTTTGTTTGTGCACACACACACACACACACACACCTGAACATTTAAACATGACTTAAAAGAGAATTCTGCATAATAGCTGCCCTTTAAAGTTTGTAATTATGCTTTAAACTGAGGCAACAAAAATACAAAAACATTTAGCACAAACTCTACACACTGTTGTACCTTAGTTTGTTCAACAGTGATGTGTCTTTGCAATTCTATTTAACAATGAAATACCTGAAATTGGCTACACGAATACACCAACTGATCCCAGATCAGTCGGAGCTTTAACACCACAAACAGATCTCCGGTAAACTCACTGCTTTTGTGAGAACTTTGCAAACATGGAGGCAGTGACGGCGTGAGAGAGGAAAAGAACAGAACTGGAGGAGAACCATTACAAGAACAAAGACCAGGCAACAAACAGAGACATGTTCCCGGCAACACCGAGGACACTTTGTTGGACCAGGTCAGAAATCATGGCCTGATGGAGGGAGAATGGGCAAGGAGTCCCACCCAACCCAAATTCCTCAACAGCAGGATCCATAATACGGACATTTAGACTGGAGAACAGGAATGTCTTTCGGAACAAGGAGTTGTTGATCAGTCGGCATCACAGAACGAAACGGTGTAGTTCTACAACATTAGGTTTCTGCTCCTTAGTGAAGGTGTAGGATTTCTTGTCCCTGTTCATTAAAGAGTTGGATCACGTTAGGTTTAAAAAAAAATAAAAAATAAAAAATAAAAAAAAACAGTGGTCCAGAGGGGCTGCGATTATTACATCAAAAACTCCAGAGCAAGTCAATGGAGTAAATTAATAAAGAGTGTGGCACAGTGGTGGGGGGGGGGCATATAACCAAAATCTTCTATCACGGTAGAAGCAATTTTCTACCTCGATAACGATATACATCACAATATAGCAATTTGTATCTGAAAATGCATAAATAAAAATTCAAACACAAAGAAACTGTTTTACATCATGTAATTTTATTTAAACTGGGAATTGCTGAGGTTTGCCGCATTTTTTACTTTGGCCATATTCGATTGGATGTGTAACAAACCTAATTAGATTTTGTTAGTGGTTTGAGCAGCGCTGCTCAAGTTGGTCGGCACAGCGCGATCCACCGGGTCTGGATATTTGTTCTGCCCACGCCGACTCAATCGGGTGCCACGGTTTCGTTCCACTTTAGATGTGTTTGGCTTCCCATAGAAGCGGATGTGTATTGTGTGGTTACGTAACGTGCAACGTCACGTGATCTCAACCGTGATTAAGACGACCAAAATCTCTACCGGTTAACCGTGTATACCGGTATATCACCCACCTCTACACAGTGGTGTAGTGGTTAGCACCGTGACCTCACACCCCCAGGGTCATGGGTTTGAGTCCCGCGCTTAGGTCCGTTTGTGGAATTCAAAATAGTATTTATTTGCACCAAATTGGTGCTGGCTGTGTGTATTGAATTTAAAAATATTTTGGATTATTAGGTTTTTATTTCAGAGTTTTCTTTTGACACAGAAGTGAGAAAATGGCCAACTGTTGTGTCGCTAAAAGATA